>VZRQ01000575.1:13204-289013 GCA_013397975.1 Machaerirhynchus nigripectus
GAAGATTTTGAGGAAAAAACATGTAACAAGTATTGCCTGCCACAGAAATAAAGGAGAACAAACAGTCCTGCTGAGTCACTAGATAGTTGCTCTGTATCCTCTAATTTTGACACAATTTCTCACTGGGTGGAAAAAAACAAGATAAAAACTCCAAACAATAAAACCCAGATAGCAAACACTATTTAATTTTCTGAAACCTGGGAGAAATTGGAATACTTTTAACTGCTTCCTTGAGAAAAAAAAAAAAGTATCAGTTTAGCAATTTCAATTATCTATGCTTTTCATTGTAATGTGCTGTTATTGTGTTAATTTTATGGTGTCTTGATTTACACTTTTTAACCTGAATAAGAATCATATGTGGACATATGTGATATTTAATGAATAAATTAAATTTGAGTTGATTTATCTGCTCTACCTTTGTTTTCAAATTATTATTCAGCCCAGTAAGAGGATAGGGTGTGTGCTTTTTATTTGCAGTAAGTATTTGAGAAGTGAGCCTTAATTTAGAACAGCTTCATTTGCATTGAAATCTTATTATTGCTATTAAAAAAGTTTAAATAAACCAAGAGTGAGGCTTTGGCAACTGAAAACGGTGAATCTCCATGAATAATTTACATAGGTTTTGCTTATACTAATTAAACCTCTCCTTTTTCTCTATTTTGTCCAATCAAATTGCAAAGATTCAGAGACAATAAAAACTAAAGGAGAGGATATGGAACAGATTTGTTGAATGCTGTTTGGCAGGTAAGCAGAGTTCAAGGTTATCTTTTTAGCAAATGTTACCACTCAGCTGTGAATTAGTTTTGGGTGCCCATCACAGATGGAAAGACTGCATTAGGACTGCGAGAAACAGTATCAGAGAGAACAGGGCAGAATATCCTCTTTATGTATTCTTTATGTATTTAGGGATTCATAAGGTGGGAGGACTGAGAGGAAATAACACAGAGAGTTACACCTGTACATACAATTTTCTTTTAAATTGGACTGACATACTTCAGGCTATTCTGTAGCATGCATATTACACCTTTAATTAGATTTGTTTTAAAAGCAAAAACAGTGAAGCAAATCAAAATTAATACCTAATTTATTTTTGGATTAAATTTCAGAATATATATCATTGGCAAGTGGAGCAGCAAGATACAGCTGCTTCTCCTGTTCTTGCTAAAATGCTGTGAGGAGAATGGAGGGCATGTGAAACAAAAAGCTAATTTCTAGGTATGTACTCTTGCTGCAAAGATCTGATCTTCTCAAGTTGCATATGTGGGCTATATTAGTAATAGTTTTCCAGTGGGGAAAAAAAATGTTGCCATTCTGTGCAACTGCAGAACCCCCCTAAAAATAAAAATGAGCTATCATGATGACTCAAAACTCAGTGCATCATATAATTAAAGTCTAAGTATATTCTATTTTTTAGATGTACTTTTAAAATTCACATTTAGTTAACATTTTTAAGGCTTAAAATATATTTTTTGAAAACTTGTGTGGTAGCTAAGTCCGGACACTTGGACTTGTTTTTCAGTAGGAACAAAACCTAAAAAATACCTTTTAATGTGGGTTACAAGTATACACAGAACAAATTTGGTGCAGCTGCTTTTGAATGTCCAAAGCAAGTTTCGGGGGTATTTCCATTCCTCTTTTTATCTTCTGTCACAGATATCAGAATAAAAAAAATACCAAGAGGACCCAGTGCCTTATAGGTCTAAACACAAATGAGAGAAGTGAAGTCTAAAACAATTCTTCCAATTTCAGCTTTCCCTCTGGCTTTATTCTTGCTACTCCAGGAATATTAAAAAGAAATGGAATGTTTTTAATGGACTGTCAGCAGTATTGTTTTCATTAACAAAAGGAAACTCAATCAACTGCTCTGCCAAACCTCTCTGTCTCTTCTTTGATGGGCATGTTAAATGGTTCCAAGCATTGTCAGATTCTGCTAGATTAAATTAAAATGAGAGCTGTTCAAAATCTTTTAGGACTAAGCCTAATGTAAATCCAATGAGAGGTGTTCAAAATCTTTTAGGACTAAGCCTAATGTAAATCCAATCATACTTCTTCCTGAAAGAAAAATAATGGTAAAAATAAGCAAGAAAAACAATAAAAGTTTAGAGATAAAATAGATCAATGGAAACATTCTATCATTAAATCTGCTTTCCAAGGCAGTCACACAGATTGTCTGAATCCAAAACATGTCTATTTATACATGACTGCCAGCACAAGTAAGAAAAAGATTAAAAATGGTAACTCACAATAGCACTACAGAAACAAATTTTTAAAAAGTGACATGAAACAAAAATGTGTCTAGTGAGTGTTATAAAATACCCCGAAGTTTATCAGGCTTTTAATCAGTCATGTGTAAGCAGTAAGATTCTGTCTGGGATAACTGTCAATCCCAGCAAATGAGGAGAAAATGCAAATCTGTTTTTAGAGGACAAGAGTTTAGTATTTACAGATACAGAGTTAAACAGCAACAATAGTTCTATTTGCACTAGAAATAGTTGAACTAGTTGAAATATTCAACTTGGTTTATAATGTAATGTGCTTAGAAAGGCAAATTCCATTAAATCTTTCAAATGAATGAATTTGTTCTTCACACAGACACAAGTTAAAACCTCTGTGTTCAATGTATTCACTCCTGGGCCTCTTTAAATTTTGAAGTCTGTCCTGCTGCCCCACTTCAGTTTTTAAAAAGTAAATATCCTTAGATGTTTCAGTGTGAATGTTGTATTACCTGAATTTGCAAGCAATATAATCCAGATTGTAAAAAACCCAAACCACTGTTACCACAGCAGTGGTATTTTCACATAAAAATTCCAATGACAAAAATGCAAGTTTCAAAAAATGGTTTTGCATGGCTGCTGTTCTTGGCAATGAGGAAAAACTGCTGGCCAAGTGGCACATCCTGAAAGTGGCTCATGTACCAAGCAAAGCACTAACACCATGTACAGGATTATATTTTGCTTAGAACCAAAGGTTGGAAGCAGCTTTATAATAAGTCTTCCAAAGTGTTGTATGATTTACCACTATTATATTTATTGGTGGTGGTTGTGTGGGCCAGAGCTGGATAATACTGAAGACATTTATGAAATATTTTTTACCTTTCTAGCTCTATTTTACGTCAGTAGTTCAGACAATTTACAACTGCTGCTCTGTGTAAAACTGCACTGTGAAATGGAGCTTATTGCTAGAGCTCCAGGTCTCATGTCTCCTCCTACGTAGTATGTGTCTTTTTAATTTGCAGTGCTGCTGACACCGTATGCCTGATTAGGGACTAGTGTTGAAGATAACCCGTAGGATAAAATGCTGGCTCTCTTAGTCATGTTGTTATATAAATTCTGCCATGTGTACATGCCAAGAGAGAACTCGAGAGATGTAAAATGTAGCTTGATTCAAGTAGGAATAGCTCTATTTTAGTGCAGTTGCACAAAAAAATACCCTTTGGAGACTTTGACCCATGGCAGTCATGAAAGTAATACAGCAGGATGATAAAGGGGTGTTCTATGCTCTCTGTTACTGATTATGGAACAAATCCTTGTTTTGTTTTATGCTGGGACCAAGGCCCTTGTAGTAAAGGGAGTGGTCCCACAGCTGGACTGAAATGCAGGTTTTTCAACATCTGCTCTAGTGAAGTAAACAAAGATGTTCTGAGAACTAGGGAGGAGGGCTTAGGACTAAAAGAGGTGTGTATTTTAACACAGATGTAATATAGATTATTCTACAGCATGCTCTTTAGAGACAGAAGAGATCAATTATAGCTAAATTGAGATGTGATAGAAGGAGATTTAGTGATATGAGGAAGCTTAAATTAATCCCTCCTAAGGTAATATCGACAAATGTTACTCGTTGGTGTCATCAGTCTAGTGCTTTCAGCAGTCTGTGACATGGGCAAGAGTACTGCCTCACGTGAAAGGAAGGAAACACTTCATCAGCAACTAAAAACCAGTTCAGTGGATTGTCAAAACCCTGACGAAAACCCCCCTGATAATAAAGCCCTAAATGCCCCCTTAAGGGTTGAATTTTTGCTGTCTCATCAGATAGCCCTTGGACTCAGAGCCTTGCTTTCACTCCAAGTCAAACCAGTGGCCAGCCAAGGCTCAACACCTCTCGGTGAGACCCTTCTCGGAGACAGGGCACAGGCTGGAGCAGCTGAAGGTTGAGCCCACCTAGACCCACAGCCATGCCTGGGAAACTCCCTGGGTAGCCCAGAGACAGCATCAGCCCTCTTGGCTTCTACCAGCACTCTCTGCAAGCCCCTTGTACACGGTGTGGTTGTCCTTCTCTCTGAGCACTATACCTCAACAGCCCCTGGCCTGTAGAGGTCCATTCCCTCATCCTCCAGTCCCTTTCCTCAGACCTGGAGGTAGCCAGTGAGTAGAGGACAGACAGGGGCAGTCTTTTATATTCCTGTCCCTTCTTTCTCTCCTGGCCCAGGCTGGCTGTGGAGGAGAGGAAAAAGATGGCTGCAGATCCCCAATGAGTTGTCCCCCCGACACTGTGGGACAGGTGGCAGCTGCTGGCACACCCAGCCCTCCTCCTAGAGTGCCTTCATCATCTATGCCTCTGCCCAGATATCCCTATCTGAGGCTTAAAAGTTAGAAAACTAAAAAAAACTCCTATTTTTCCAGAGGGAAAAGAAACTATGGAAGCTGTGTATACTACCCTACGTGAAGGACCATTCTGCTTTTCACCTACACCATGATTAAACGCTTGTTCTTACACTGCTGTGGTTCAGTTCCTTATGTGATCTTCAAAGATGAAACCTAAACTCCCCCACAGCCCTCTAAATTCAATGCAACTCTGCATCCTTTGATGGTACTCCACATAAAACACTTTGAATATGTGGGATTTTAATTTGATCTGATCCTAAAAGCCATCATACTAGAGCAGACCAAAGGTCTGTGTAGTCCCCTGCAGCGGCCGAAGCCTTCATGGCTCTCAGTGGATTTCTCTTCTACTTGAAGTTTTCCCTTGAACCCACTCACTGTCTAGATAACCTGGCAGGATGGCACTGAAATCTCTCTGTCTACAGAATAAACAGCACCTTAATGAGACAGGATATTTTTTGAGAGAGGAGATAGAGGGAGAATGCAGAAGTGATAGGTGGTGGAACATCAGATATTGCCCGAAAAACATCTGAAATTGCAGAAATGGAAGTTTTAAATACAGCTTTGGGTTGGATTGAGGGAAGGGAGGAGTGAACAAACCTGCTGGTCACAGAGGTGAGAGAGATCTAAAATTAGAAAAATCCTGTTTAAACAGCAGCTTTGAAAATTATAAATTGAGCTACCTTTTGAGGGCAGTTAAATACTAATCTCAGGGGGCTGTGGGCAGAACCTGACAGACTTCGAATGACTAAAACAGCATTTTCTCAAAGGAAACAATAAAGCTCATATGCTGCTAGCTTACAACCTCAGACAGGGAAAGAAATAATAAAAAATAAAAAGTCCATTTTAGCAATTAAGAACTGCATTGGAGCTATGAAATGTGAACCAAAAGAAATTTGTGAGTGCCTTAAAGATTTCTTTTAACACCTTTATACTTGCAAGAAACAGGTCTCTGGATATAAAAGGTCAGATTGTGAAGGCTAATATGTCTGGTTACTCAGCAGAATAAAAGGCCAGATTGGACTGTCCTTTTGAAGCTAAGGAAATTCAAAAGTGATCTAAAAAATATGCCAGCAGGAAAACCGTCAGGACTTTTCCAATTCCCCTTGTGATTTTTCTTTTTATATTTTCACTAAATACTTGGCAACACAGATATCTTGGAGGACAAATTTGCCTTTCCATTACGATGGAGGCAAATTGTACACATTCCTATAACTCATAAGCACATTATAGAATGTAGATATGGGTCCACTTTTCTGTTTGTCTAGCAGAGTATTTTCCATTACTACAGACACAAGAAATAGAAACTGAGTTTCTACATAGATGTTTGTTGAGACGTGCTTCAAATTTGGTAAATGCAGTGAATTAGATAAAATAGATTAATTAGAAGAATGAGGGTAGAAAGGAAACTGGATATTGCATGGATAAGCTCAGTTTGAAGGTGGATTTAATTTTTTATTTGGAGAGACTGAAATTACTGATTGCAATAAATAAAGAACTGAATTTATGACTTTTGAATGTCACGGTACCTTGGTTCATAAAGAAATGCATTACATTGATCTTGAGCTCAAAGAAGCACCAAAACTGTTCCAACAAAGCTCCCACAGAGGAAGGCTTTGCCTTAGCAGTCAAGTTCAAGCAGATTCCAGACTGAAGAGCTGTGAGCTTGCATAGTGGACACCCACCTATCAGCTGTTCGATGTCTAACAGAGCCATCTGAGAGAAGCTGTGCTTACTCATCTTGCTCTTTCTTCCTGCCTCCTGAATTCTACCTTAAGATCTTGCTGCTTATCTTCAACAGACTTTTGACTACACTGGGGTCTTGCCAGGGGTTTTGGATTTTCCAGATTCTGGATCAGCTTCCCCTGATCATGGTACATGGATCTGGATCCAACCCCTGACTGTCACTGAGCCTTAGCAGTCAGATATGACTGCTCACATTCAGACATGCATACACACCCCGATCTTACATATGCCATGATACCTCGTATTTCAGACATGCGGCAGAACTGTTTTATTGTGATTGAAAAGGTAATAGTGTAACATTTAAATATTTGCATAACATCCTAAGGTTAAGATCAGTTCTAACTTTGCTTTTAGGGCAGAAACATTATAACGTAATCACAGAATAACACAGAATGGCTGAGGGTGGAAGGGACCTCTGCAGCCCCTATACTCAAGAGGGGCCACTTAGTGCAGGCTCCCTAGGACTATGTCAAGGTGGCTTTTGACTGTCTCCAAGGAAATCCCACAACCTCCCTGGACAACCTGTGCTAGTGATCAATCATCATCACAGTAAAAAAAAAAAAGTGTTTCCTGGTATTCTGACGGAGCTTTCAGTGCTTCAGTTCTGTGCCCCTTGCCTTTGGTCCTGTCATCAGAAAAGAGCCTGGTTCTGTTCTCCTTACTGACTACCCTCAGGTATTCGTATACATTGATAAGATTCCCCTGAACCTTCTTTAAGCTAAGCAGTCCCAGCTTCCTCAGACTTTCATCATAGGAGTGATACTCCAGTCCTTTAACCATCCTTTTGACCCTCTGCTGAATTCTCTCCAGTATGTCCATGTCTTTCTTGTATGGGGAAGCCTGGAATGAGACACAGTATTACAGAGTTACAGAATTACAGAATCACAGAATGTCCTGAGTTGGACGGGACCCACAAGCATCAAGTCCAGCTCCTGGTCCTGCACAGGACAACCCCAAAAATCATGCCATGTGCCTGAGAGCATTGCCCAAATGCTTCTTGAACTCTATCTATCCTGGTGCTGTGACCACTTCCCTGGAGAGCCTTTCCAGAGCCCAACTGCCCTCTGGGTGTAAAACCTTTTTCTAATATCTAACCTAAACCTCCCCTGACACAACTTCAGGCCATTCCCTCGGGTCCTGTCTCTGGTCACCACAGAGATCCCTGCCTGCCCCTCCTCTTCCCCTCACAAGGAAGACGTAGATTGTGATGAGGTCTCCCCTCAGTCCTCAATTTCCTCTTCTCCAGGCTGAACAGACCAAGTGAGGTCAGCCACAGCTTATCTTTATAGCCTTCATGCAGACTCCCAGCTGTGTCCTAACCAGGGCTGAACAGGGGAAAAGGATTATTTCCCTTCTCCTGCTGGCAGTGCTCCTTCTAATGCAACCCAGAATACTGGCATCCTTCATTACTGCAAGATCACACTGCTGGGTCATGTTCAACACAGTGTCCCCCAGGACCCCTAGGTCATGTTCTGCAAAGAATCTTTCCAGATGAGCAGCCACCAGCACATATTGGTGCCTGGGGTTGTCCATCCCCAGGTGCATGACATTGCTCTTTCCTCTGCTGAGCATCTTATGGGAGTACAGATACCCTGGGAGTGGAATTCCTTCACCAGCATCTTCTCTGCAGGCCTGTAATGAGATATTTGATGACAGGTGGCCCCATGACACATCAGATATTGCTATATAATCTTTATATATTTGTGTTGGCGACTTCAAAATTATCTTAGAAAATGAATCTTACTCCATTGTTGTATGAGTTTAAAATACCATATTAGGTTGACAAAGATTGAAAGATTTACTGTGTTTGCTCTAAAGAAAGCATCTCTCTCATACCTTTAAAAAATAATTTATTACTGTTTAGAGTTCTGCACTGATAACTCTTTAAATACTTCTAACCTTAATAAAAATATCTCTAGCACAATCCTAATAAATGTTTTATCAACTTGTGAACTTCACAGAACAGATGAATTTGAGACTGACATGAATAAAAATCCAACTAGTGAAAAATTATCTGTAACACAGAAAGAAACAAAGTACTTTGGGGGGGACTTGCTAAAAACTTTTTTGCCTTGCAAGAAGCAGCAGCTCTTTTCCAAACAAAAACTACTTAAAATAAGGGAATTTTAATACAGAAATTTACCTATGTTTTGTTTTGTATACCCTCCACATTCATTTTCTGCAAGTTCTGTCCAAGGATACTGAAGTTTATGTAATTTCCAGTAGTATCATAGTAGAGCAATCTTCAAGAGAAGTAAAGTCAGATGTTTTCCCCTCCAGAGAACTGATCTCATTACAAGGCTGCAAAGACAAATGTCTTCCTTTTTGTCTTCCTAAACAACAAGCTCGCATTCCTTTTTATGTAGTAGTGATGGAAAATTATTTAGAAATCACAGAATCATAAAATAATTCAGATTTGAAAATATTTCAGGAGACAGTTTCCAACAGCTTTTCCAGGCACCTTTTGCAGTGCTCAGCAGAACTGACCCTGAAGATTATCCAGCTTATCCTGCCAGAATTCCTTCTGCTGCAGAGTGTGACTATTGCCTCTTGTCCTTTACTGTGCTCTTCTACTTCTTTATAACTGCCCTTTTAGATACTAAAAGCAGCAATTGGATTCATACTTAACATTCACTTGTCCAGGCTAAGCAAACGAATCTTCCTGTGGCTCTTTCTGCATATGAAGTGTTCTGCACATCTAGTCACTAGGTGACCTAGACAGGCATCTTAGTAACTCTGGAATGGATCCTTTCCAGTTTGTCAATGCCTGTTTTATACCAAGGAGCTCAAATCTGGACAAAACGCTCCAAACCTCAGAAGGCTGGAGTGCAAGGGAATAATCCTTTCCCTTGATCTGCCAGCTATCCTCTTGTTTGTGCATCCTGGTATGTGGCTATCCTTCATCTGCAGGAGGCCTTGCTGCAGATTTGTGTTCCACTTGTTCACAAAGATTGTGCCTCCTCCACCAGTGCTGTTCTGCAGAGCTGCTGCTGGTCTGCTCAGGCCCAGCACACATGGGCTTGTTCCATCCCAAGTGAAGGATTCTTTATTCACCTTTGCCAGGTGTGCTGAGGTTTCTGCTTGCTCATTCCTCCAGGCTGTGGAGGCATCGCAGTCCTGCCCTCCAGCTTATCAACTGCTTTATCTTGTCTGGTGTCATCTGAGAAGCTGACAAAAATGCTTTCTGCCCCATTGCCCAAGCCATTGATGAAGACATTAAACACTAGTGAGGAGTTCCTAGTGGCTCAGGTGTATAGAAAGCTCACAGAGGTAAAGTGGAGGATGGTTAACTGCTCCTTTCTGAAGTATTCAGATACAATAATAATAGATGCCATAGGGAATACCCATGCAGAAAGTAATAATTCAGTCTTCAGAATGACATTTCAATAGTGTGCAGCAAATAGGGCCTGAGGCCACACATCAAATTCTACGGATAAAAGAAAAAAAACTAGCATCTGCTCACTCTGTGAGCATTATCTATCTTTTGTGTTGAATGGAGCAGAGGTTCAGTGAAAAATCTCCAGTGATCATGTGATCAGGAAAAAATAATCACTGGTCATTTACTGATGTGGGCAAGGGGACTGAATCCAGTATTTCTTATTTTATAAATGTTTTTCATTGCAATCTGCAATGCATGCATGTAATTGGAATGGATTAAAAGGCCATATCTTGAGGCATAGTCTTACCACTATGATTCTATGAAACTACTGTTCTGAACAGTCTTCATCTTAGTTGATCACTTCTACAATGTCATAAGAGGAGACTCGGTTACTCTGGGGGATAAGAGAAAGCGGAATATGGTGGACGAGAACTAGCTATGCTGACTTTCAAATTTTGTGGAGAAATTGAGTGAGCTATAATTTATTAAGCTACAGCAATAATTAATATATAGTAATCTCTTTCAAGGTTTGTATACTGCTGCTAGCATCAGTGTGTTCTTCATTTTGCATATTAGCTGTCTAGGGACTTGGACCAAATTTCAATTCTGCATTTGTCTTTAATCATGGCTTTCACTGAAACCAATACTGAATGTACCTTTGGTTATTGTATAAATATCTGGATATTGAAATAGGCTGCTGATATTGCACACTGACAATTCAAATATTTATTTGTATTGTCTGCCAAGGGAAAGTGTGTGAAGAAAGCCATGTTTAGGACACTTTAAATAATTCCCTTTAAAACAGTCAGCGTGTTAGTGTCCTGCACACACAGATGTATGCATGCAAGCACCAGGCTGAAACTGGAAGCCAAATAAACTATTGATACTCGTATTTTATTACACCTAATTATTATTTTATTTCCCATTTTCAAATCCTAGCTGAAAAAGAACAACAAATCATATTGCATAGGTGTAAAGGTACAGCCTTGTAATGACACATCTCTAATGCACGGTGCATAGCTTACAGTTTTCCTACAGAAGGCAGATACCAAACAGTTATTAAAGAACTGCACTTGATAAGAGAAATGCACAAATCTGGATGTGTTCAGATGCTGAAAAATACATGACTGCTCTTAGTTGACTAAAAATATGATTTATGCCCCTTATGATTTCTTCTGAAAGAGAAAATTCAATAACTTACTTGAAAAAATAGGACCTGCAAAGTTCCTACTTGTTTTCTTTTCAAGCAGATCAGGGCTTTTCTCTTTTACAAGAGAATATAAAGGGCACAATAAAGAATGTCAAAAGAAAATTTGTTCAATTTGAAAGGTGCTGAAACAATTAATTGGAATGTCACTATTATAATGAGGCAATCATGTATGAACAACTATTACTTTTATTAATGATCTGCAGAAGGCTTGTATTTGCAGCTAGCTTGGGTGGACTTTTTACCCCTGAAAATTTGCATATCTCCCTGTCTCTTTTTAAATAGTGCTGTAACTTGCTCAGAAATTTAATTTTCACTTGAGCAGGTGAAAAATCTTTATGCCAGTGACAAATATATTAATAAAATCTTTGAAGAATTGTGATGTTACTTGAACAGCTGCAATGATTTCTTTTACTGTGCAGTCCCCAATCTGGGGGACCTTAATTCTGTTCTCTTTTATATGAAAGGATGTGCATTTCTTTTCACTGGACATCGTAATTGCCAAAATAGGTGGCTATGGCTTCATAAAAGTGTCAGATTTATAAATAGCTTTTTCCAGCTATCATATATATCCAGATATATGGGGTTTTTTTTTTACTACTACAGTGCACTTCCAGGAGAGTGTTAGTGCTAAATAATGCATTTTAAACAACTGGAAACCAGAAATTCTAATAGCAGGTTTTTAATATCTTTCAAAAGACAATCTTTTACTGCTGACTAAAAGATAATAGTGGGAAGATGCTCAGTGTTGCTACCAAATGACACTTTTAACCATTTAAAAGTAAATGTCATATTTTGAGGTCATATCCTGAATGAGTGGGAAATACTCTTTTTTTAATTAAAGAAATTAAATGCCCACAGACTTTTTTTTTTGTTGATGTGTAATCAGGCTCAGTGCTTCACAAATCCTCTTGCCCAGCTCTTTATTAGCTGACCCATGTACCTCTGTTGTGTTAAGAGTTAATGGAATGTGCCTCTAATTGGCCTGCTGACCAGAACCACTGGTTGGCACAGGTGCTTGACAATGGCCAACAAAATGGTTATTCCCCGAAGACACTGCTCAAAACATGGAAATGAATTCTAAAGTTTCAGCTGTACAACTGGTTTCAAAACCTTCTGCATAAAGCATCTCACAAAGGTTTACTTTTTCTCCTGTTACACTGCTGCACAGAACCAAGGTGGGGTGGGACTGTTGAAACTCGACTTAAAAGATGCAGAAATCCTTGTCTAGTTTCTCTGAATCCAGGGATGTACAATGCCAAAGTTCTAGCAAATTGTGGGTGAAAGAATTCTTACACGATGAACAAGTGAAATGTACAGGATATAATATGTGAAAGCATTTTCTAAAATTACTCTGGAAGGGGTTTTATATTTTTCTTTTTAATCTTTAACTAAGCGTATTATTTATCACACAAGTGGTTTCATGTCAAGTAGGTGAGCTCTAGTGATTAAACACAGAGATGTTAAACCTTGTCATAGCCTTGTGTTTGTCTCTGGGGCTGTCACTGTAGGAGGTACCAGCCACTGAGGCCTGTCAAAATCCATTAAATGTGATCTGCTGCTTAATGCTCTGATCTGACGACAGGACAGAGAATCTGACACTGCAGGAGGAGCAGGTAAACAAAAGAGTGCTCATAAAAAGCCTCCCACTGAAGTGCAGAGAAGTAAGTTTTCATTACCAGTTTCTGAAAATGATTTTTAAATTTAAAAAAAAAAATCACAACATTTTGGAGAAGGAGTGGTTTATAACTGGACAAGAGACACTGATGAGATTTTTTCCTTTTCTCCAAGAAACAAATAGGAAATACCTGTCTCATTCAAGTTAAGCAAGCACTACTCTTCTGCTGATCAGAAGAATCTAAAGATTTTATGTAGTCAGGAAGGTTCTAGCAGTCCAGAGTGTGAAAGTTGTGGGAAAAAAATATCTCTGAGGGCACAGGTGGAACTAGAAGCTAGGAGACCATGGAAGACAAACACAACATCAGACTGGCATTCTCTGCTGCTGTATGCAAACAAAAAAGGAAAACAAGGCTTTTCCCGGTAATTCCTCAGTGTTGATTACTCACACCAGTGCAAAAAAAAGAATTTTGAGGCATAGCTTTCTGTTTTCCTGTTCATTCACTTGCATTCAGATGTTCACGGGCAGAAAAAGTATGGGAAATTACACAGTAACAGAGTCCTTGGGACCTGCCTGTCCCTGCCCACCACAGTTGGCTCCCCCAGCTCAGCCCATGACTCAGGACCCTATTTCAGTCCCCAGGATCAAAAAATGCCATGGCAGGGCATTGTATAGGGAGATTTCCACAGTCCTAATGAGCCTTCATTAGTAAGATCGCTGAAAGGAAGTTTTCTTGGTTTGCAGAGGTTTGTCACTTGGCTGAGAAAAGCCTTACACTAAACTTTATTTGGTCTAAAGCAAAAAACACATTAAAAATTCATTGCATATACCCAAGCACAATAAGATGGGACATACTTAGATTTGAACTGGACTGATACTTGCGTGGTACAGAATGTTTACTCAGTGGCTAAAGCATGAAGGGTTTTCAGTACTCACAAAACAATTGTGCATCCTGCATTTTTTCTCGGGCTTCTTTTTTTTTATTATCTTGTCATAAAAATACTACTTTTAGAACTGCTATGCCTCTTTCAATACTTACAGGACTATTAAATCTGTACTACTTCCTGAATTAATAAACATGCACACAAATGCACGAGAATATCAAAACCCCAGAAAATTTGTCCATCAGAAACATATTTTTATAGCCAAGAGATACTAGTGTTTTACATAGATCTGAAAGGACTCTCCTAGTCATAAATCAAAGCTTCTACTTTCAGCAACTTCTACTTCAAGCAACCACACACATGACTTTATAAATTTATCGAGTTCCATATTAGAAACTGGGATTTTAATCTCATTATTACTACTGGATGGCTGTTCAAAATGTCATTTCTATAAAGGTTAGAAACCCTTCTCTAATTCACAGCTTAATTGTGTTTACACAGTTAGATTCTGTGCCAGGCTCATCCTTTAATTTAACTAGTCTTACCTTCCCATTTTTGCAATGCACTTTCAGAAACAGGTGACATCCCCTCACAGTTTTCATCTTGCTGGGCTATAAACAATCAGACTTCTTTGGAAGGGTTTGCCTTTTCAGTCTTTATCCTAACACCTTGTGTCTGAACCAGCTGCGGTTTTTCTTGATTGCAAATGGCCAGAATAATTTACTGTGTCCTAGATAATAACTTACAGATCATAAAAAAAATATAAATCACTGATGAATTATACTCTGTTTTGGTAATACAGTACTTTGCCCTTTCAGAAGACGCATGGCTTCACTCTCATTAGGTGGAAACATGTTTCTCTTTACGGTAGTTTGAGTGCTGACTTCAATGAGGCCAATATTTTAGCTCTACTTTTCAGCAGATTTAGGAGTCATGGACGCATCTCGACATTTTGTGAGCAAAATAAATCCCTTTAATTATAACAAAATGTTAAAGCTCCACAAATGTTCTATGGATATTACACTACTGGGAAATGAGGCAATACTTAAAAAAAAAAAAGTCAACCAAATATTTAAACAGAAGAAGAGATGAACGGGGGAATAATGTTGCTCTCTTGATAAATGTGGAGTTATATTTACAGTTCTTCCTTCCCACTATCTCCAGAAACTGGAAGAGCTATCTGGTTTGAATGACAGTTCTTCCTTAGATCAGTATGTGTATCTTCTAAGGACACAGTCCGGACAAAGAAAGGCAGTGTATGACTACACACGTGGCTCATGTAATAATTAGTGGTTTATAGTATTGATCTAGACTGAATCAAAAGTGACTTTTATTTGCTGTCTAACAAGTTCAAATTCATCTTGCATAAAACCCAAAATTTCCAACTGTTGCACTTTAAGTACCAGTAAGCAGCATCTCAGCAGAGCTGTTGCACCTCCAGTTCAGCACGAACCTTTCTCCTATTTTACTAACAGGCTGCTGGCATGAGTAATAAAGAATTTTCCTGAGACACAGACTCCAGGATCTGATAAAAATTGGCAGTATATCCTGATGGCATCCTGTTGCATGTCTTTCCTACAGTAACCTCAATATCAAATTTAATTATGTAGGTTGAGCATTTTAGACTTGTCTCAGGATATAAAATTAATTCCCATAAATCTCATGCTCTCCACATTCTGGTCTGTGCAGAGGTTAGTGAACAACTGTCCCCCTGCCTTGCTGTTCAAGAGGGCTTTCAAAAGGGCTGTAGTCTTAGGAATAAATATTAATCAAAGACTGACAGACTTCTGCAAAACTAATTTCCCATCCTCTTATCAAGGATTTGTAGACAAGCAGGCACCTAGAAACTGCTGTTTATAAGCTGAACCAGGCAGGCTAATGCTTCTAAATGGAATTGGCTGCCTTATGTGTATTTACTTGTTATTTTGCTTATTTCTATCCAGATTTATTCTCCCGCCTCTCTTCTCCTGGAGTCTTAATGAATAGTTATTCACTTTCAATTGGTTGAAAAAGAAACCAGAAGAGAAGATGAAAGCTCACCTGAGAGGCAGCAAGAGGAATTGCATCCCTCAGGTTTTCTGTAGACTACCAAGTCAGTTCTCCACTGTTGAAGACTTGGCACTCAAAAACTCATCAAGAGATGGGAAGTGTCTTGGCACTGTTAATCTGAGAGTTAACTGTCACAAATACAGATTGGGGGTATGACTCTCAGGTGATTGTCATCACAATTCTATAAATTTTATGGCATATTTGGGTCCTTCATGCTCTCAGACTTTTGAGACTGATATAATCGTCCAATTATCCACAAGGCACTCAATGGCAGTTTCACAAATAAATACAGAAGGCCTGTATGGAATAACATAAGAACAGAATGCATATCCAATAGCCTCAGCAGTGCATTTTAGTAGCATCTTGTAAACAATGGACTTAACTCTGCACTTACGTCTAATGTGTATGATTTGCCAGCACAGTGGTAGTTTGTTTTAAATATAAAGCACTGAGGTTATAGTTGTCATAAACTGAACTGGCCAGCATTTTTCCAATGGGAAATTTTATTTGATGGAAAATGGTTTCGGTAGGTAATAATTCTTAAATTTCAGGTATTCATAGTTTAGTTTCCAAAGTGGTGGAATTTATGATCAAAACAGGAAAGCTCTTTACCCACAAGAACAGCTGATAGCCTGAGGTTTTAAGAAAGAGGTGGGAGATCAGTATGAAGATGCTCTTCTGTGTGATTCAGAAGAAGAATTTAATCTGCAGATTTTTCATTGTTAGTTGAGTGGCCTGATCATCACACATTTCAACTACTCTGGATGTATCATTCCTTTCAGAGGGGTTCCACTTTGTATTAACAATGCATTGAGGGAAAATAAAAGTTTCAGCACTGCTTTTGGGTACAGGAGATGAAAGATCAGATACTTGTTCTGAAGGATATTTATTTATACGTGTAGCAAGTAGCAGCTCCATTAGGAGATACTAGAAAACCATTCCATTTCCTCGAATGCTTAGTAGCCTGGTGGGCTAGACATTCATCTGGGACGTCAGGCTGAAGTTTCAATTGCTGGACTCAATCCCCTGGAATAAGAACTTTCCTATCTTAGGAGAACACACAAATATGAATGCGTGAGAATCCCCATATTTTATGGTCTTAGCCTCAACCTCGTGTGCACTGGGAAATTTCACAAAACATAAGGAACCCACAGCACTCTGCATTTCACAAGTCCTCACTGGCATTTGAACCACGGTACCTACCAATAGCAGGGTAGAAGGTAGCACCTTCTCAGTGGTACCATCCTTTGGTTGCATCAAGTCATGTTCAAGCGATTTCTTTTCTCCAATAGTACACCAATTGTAACTGAAAGCTCCCAGGGCATATTCTGTAGTGATAAAAAAGGTAATTGTAGTAGCCTTGCAAGAATTCTTCTCTCACTCAATCCTGCAAATATGTGCTGTCTAATATGCATAAGGTCTCCAATGTTGTCAAATAAATTACCCATCTACAGCATGAACTCATCAACTACTAGACAGAAGTTCTACAAACAGATTTAGGATACTTGGGGACTAAAAGATGTGACACAAAAATAATTTTCATTCCTTTCCATATTAGGAGGGGTCTATGCTGTTAGTAACAAGAAAAGCACAGTTTTTTCAGCTAGGTTTTCTGAAGATTGGTGCTTTTTTATTTTCCTTTATAATAATCTCGAAGTGCCAAAAAATATTTACACTTCCAACAGAAATAAAAAATTTGCACATGCCTAAAGCCATTTAATCTGAGTCACGTCTATTTTTTTCTCCTTTCTGCTTTCATCCTACTACATTTATTGTTGTTTTTATTGTCAATGGATAGACATAAACACTGTTGCAGGAACAATTGGAAAACAGGAACATATATTTATGTAAACTGGTATTGATTCAACTTTTAAAAAATAAAGGAAACAGAAAAAAAAAACCAAGGCTTTTAATGCTGTGCTGAAAATCATTATGACCAGGGCTGCCTATGTGCACAGAATGCCTGACTGAGTTCTGCTGATATTCCTTAGGTCTACTATGTATTTACAGAGTTAAAATTGTTATATGTAGTTAAAAGTCTCTGCCCAATATTCATCATTAGATGTAGATCCTCGTGTTGTTTTCTTTTGGTCTCTGAACCGTTATGGCTGTTTTATTTGTTTATGCAGCTCTGTGCTCTATGGCTGACAGCTCCACATTTGGGAACATCCGAAAAAGAGGTCACATGACCTTTCTAAACACGGGAAAACTCTGTTCTTCTCAAGATGACCCGAAATGTTCTAATTATTGGTTATTCCCTCTAGTTGGTGATGCAGCCAACAAGCACGTAAAGTTCAGTGAACCCACAAGTGTACAGCTGTTATCTTTGACTTGTGGCCAAAATAAAAATTGGAACAAAATTTACCCAGACAAGTATAAAGCCTCCTGTTTAAAGCGGTTATTTTCTAAGCCAAATAATCATATTGAAGCTAAGGAAGAGTGAATCCTTTTTCTAGAAACATCGATTCAAACCAGGGTCAACATTTCAGACATGAGATGTTAACACAGATTACTGACTTGACTGCACAAGTCTCCCAAAGAACATCCAAGTCTCAAATCTATTGATATGTGTGCAGTTTTACCTCGTAATCCAATTGTTCCAATTTCATCATATATGTCATCTTTTCTTGCAGACTGGAAGTCGATTTTATTTGTCTCCTGCATAATCAAGGTGAAGGTTGAAAGATGGCAGTGGTAGGTCAGCTGGAGTAACCTTTGACACACACCTGCGGTATCTGTTCTGATGTACCAGTTTCGAGCAGCCAGAAATGAGAAAGCAATAATCCCCTACTCTTTTGAACATTTATGTTTCTTAGGAAATTTCCAGAATTAACTAATCTGGGTCTTCTTATTTGGGGTCAAAAAGATAAGATAGAGATCAGAAACATAGGAGAAATGGCACGCACCTCCTCATCCTACTGCTTATCCGGGCACCTCTGTCTGATCTGCTCTTCAGATCAGTTTTGTACTACCGAAGACTATAGGGAAGGGACAATGTAATCAGAAATAAAGTTTCACAGTGCTTTTCATAGCTGTGCTTGCCTGTGTTGTACAGCTAGCAGATATAAAAAGCTGATTCCTGAACATATGTAAGTCACATCCATAGTAAGCCAGAGGAGAGAGGTCTTTCCACTACAGTGAATGTGTGTATCAACTCATCCGAATGGGTATTTGATTTCTGTTGAACTGTATCATGAGTTGCAAATCAGCTCCTACTTTACAGGTAGTGTAGCCTGCCTGACTGATAACAAGGCTTAATTAATGTGCATCTGAAAAGCTCCTTCCTCTCTTTATTTAGAGACACGGCACATTTGTACAGGGAACAGTGCAGGTCTAACTAACAGATGTAATCCTATCCAGAATTCCCCCTGCACTATCTGTTTGTGACAATAACAGAAATGCAGCAGTGCACTGAGATAATACTTTTTCAGAATAGAAAGCTCCTTGTTACATTGGATACAAAACAAATTTTAACTACAACTTCTTACAGCAAACTTGATAATAATTCACATTTTAGGTCGTCAGCTTGGTAATGCCATCAGCAAGAGTTTTCAGAATTCTGTTGAACAAATGAATGGATGTTCTCACTGTACACCTCAAAAAAATAAAAACAACCCAGTTGTGGCTGCCATTCTTTCAAAGGATGGGTTTAAATGTAAAGTGTTTTTAAAGGAACACTTTTTTATATTGGTGGGAAATTGCATTTTTCATCAAACAAAAAGAACATTTTTTAAGGTAATGTTTGATAGACCAACAAATAACTGGCAACTAGTCAGTGGTTGGACAATTCTGTCTATAAAGCCAATGTTGAAGTCAAAAGTTTCTACAAACATAGCAGGCCGTCAGAACATTTCATTGCAATTCTTGTGCATGTTAGGGAGAAAAATGCTAGCAAAATACATCCCCTCCTAAACTGTTTCCTGTCTCTAAGTAGCCAACAATATCTTAGCCAAGAAATGGATTTTATCTTGTCTTTTTCCTTTGAATAAATATTTATTTGATTATGTTAAGCAATCTTTCTACTTTGTTAAGTCCTTACTAAGATATCTCCCCACTCTGTGACCAGACATTTCACAAATAAGTTGCTAGATAGAGTAATATATAAGTAGCCATCTCCAAACTGCAGGTAGTGATCCTATTTCTCACTATTCCAGTATTAAATGCTTTGTTTCCTGTGTTGCTTTTTTCAGGTTTTGGGGTGGTTTTTTTCCCTCCTTCCAATGGGTCATGTTGGTTGTCTTATCTGTTTGATGTTTTACTTGTGTTATTTTAAGTATATTTTTCCTAGAAGACAAAGGGATATGAAAGCTATAACCAGAAGGCAAATAAAATGGATTAATCTCTATGTGATAGAGTACTCATATTTCAAGATAAAAACAGAAGAATTACTATGGAATGTTATGAGAGATGCACACACACTACATGGAGGGAGAAAAGAGTATCACACCAAATTATATATACTTAAATAAATTTGCTACACAAGAAATCTGTCCCTTATAAAGTACACCTTATAAGTAAAAAGCATACTAATACATTCTTTTCAGATCAATTACAAGTAAAAGTCTTGTATCATTAGCTGATTTTTGACCATCCAAGCTGACTCATGTTTATTTCTCCTCAGATCCTTCTGTGTATTTCTGGTGCAATTTCTTCTGCAGGAGGAGCGGCACAGAGTCAAGTGCTTGGAGTAGGGAAGGAAAAAGTCTCTTGCTACTTCATCAGAAGTCAGTTACTTGTGGGAAGACTATCCAGATGGGGAAGCTTGGTCTGTTGCCCAGAAACCCTGTTTGTGCATGACATGAGTGAGAGTTTGACAGGCACAGAGAACATCAGGTTGCAGTTCAGGTGGGTATGTGGCACGGTCCCACCTGATGAGCCATTCAACTCTCCCTGGTTTCTGCAGAGCTGGTAAGATTCTTTTGTGTTTTGAGAGAGAGGGAAAGAGATGTCTATCAGGCAGAGTAACAGGGAGCTTAAACATTAGCTGGAAGGAATGCTGAAAATACTAGTGAAAGGAGACAAAGACAGCAAGGTCTTAAGAATTTGATGTGATATGATAGGAGCCACAGAGGAAAAGTACTGTGTGGATAGGGGATGATAGACAAGAATGGTTTGAGTTTGTAACAAAGGCTAATATGCTAAAGAGAGGGTTGGGTGAGGCCAATACCAAATATTTGTGTCAAAGAGGAGGAGTGTATGTGTGTGTGTGTGAATAATCAAAAAAGTAGCTCATTGAGTGGTCAGGAAGAAGGCAGGCTGTTAGAATGGCTGTAGGAAGAAAAGGTGCCATGATGTTGAGTAAGAGGAGGGAAAGGGGGAGAGGCAGGAAACAGACGCTGCTGGTGAAGGGTGATGGAATGATGCTTTGCAGGGTCATAAATGGCATGGGACAGTTACGAATCAGAAAAGTGGGCTGAGGTGGTATCTGGCATGGAAAGGAGAGGAGCATTTATGGAGGTTTATTTTAGTTCAGGTGTCTGGTGACTTGCAGGGCCAGATGGTGGAACTGAGCAGTGTCCACGGAGTGTGTGCTCAGGGGAGGTAGATGTGATGCTGTTGTGTCTTGTGGCCACTGAGAGGGCCAGCACACCTAGCCCTTGAATGTTAGAGAAAGAGATTTACTAGGAAGAGCCAAACAGTCCATAGCACTGTTAGCTAAGCAAGTTTGAAGAGTATTTGCAACAGTCTGAGAAGGAAAGTGACTTTAAACATTTAGTGTCCTAGATTTGCAGTTATCCTCTGCACTAGTGCAGCACTGAGCATCATTAAGGCTCCTGGCTTCACACTGTAAAATACAGAACAGTAGAACTGCAGGGTACAGAGAGGCTGCGAAGTTTGTGATGAAAAAAAAAAAAAAAAAAAACAAGAAAGAAAAAAAGTACTATAAACAGATTGAGGTGTTTGTCTGCTGTAAACTATGGCAACATCAGGATTGTTGGTTATATGGCATAGTTGTTCTGTTAATCAGTTAAACTGTTGTCTTATTTAAACTGCCTACAGGTAAATTATTCTCTATTTTTGAGGAAAAAAGTATATATAAATGCATTAAGAAGGATATCTATCATCATTTATCATCTGAACAGAGGGACAAGGTCTACTGTACTTGTGATATGAGCATGAAAAGATCGTGTTAGATTTATGAGTCTGCTTGTAGAAGTATCTCTTCTATTTCCTGTCCTGCAGAGCCCCCTATCTGCGGGCTTGTTCTGTGCAACTTGACTGTTTTGGGGATGTCTTGTAAACTCATTTGATTTCCCCACATACAGTGAGGTTTTCCTTGCCAAACACAATGCTCTTTCTTATACAACAGCTTGTTAAGTTTTCTTTGTTTTGCTCGTAAATAGAAGTTTTTCTTTGAACCTCATAGAACTGCATTTTTTAAGTTGATGCTGCTGCCATGCCAGGTGAAGGAACTTAAAACATGCCAAAATATAATGCAACAGGTCCTTCTGACTATTTAGGCACCCACCAAAAGTGATGCCAGTTAGAGTTCACTGCTACAGTTCTGTAAGATTAGAATGATTTTTAATGAAGCCCAGGATCAATGCTGGTCATGAGATGGAGTGAGTCCATTCCTTCTACATGTGACAACTTCTAGTTGTTAGAAGATCAGTTGCCAGCAAATGTGGCAAAAATCTGTGCCGAGAAAAACACCATGAAAGAACTTCAGGGAAAAGTTTCTCTCTGGGCTGAAATGAAAAAGCGATATTTTCCTTTTCCTATTTACACTTTTAAGTGTATGCATGGAAAAGCAGACTTGTACAAAATAAATTACTGGCATAGTGAGGGATTGTAGTGGGTTTTACCTCCTTTTCTGCTTCAAATATGCCTATGCTGAAGCCAAAAATGCAATGCAGCTCCTGTAGGCTGCCAGCTCTTCTGCAACAAAACGTAGTAAAAACAACATAAAGCTTAAATCTTGAAGAAGAAGCCTGTGCAGACCTCAGACGTAACTAGGAAACATAACCCTGCTGGGCCCCCATCTGCCCTCATGACTCTGCTGGCAGGACCCAGCTTCGCTAATCTTAAAGCAGCCCATGCTACATCAGGATGAGCAACACTCTTAAGTTTGTAGTTATGAGCATAGTGACCAGGGAAAAGTCATTCTTGGCTCCATTTCAGTGCGTGTGGTGGAACAATCCAGCACCAGTGAACACAAGTGTGTCGCTACACAAAAGTGGGCCAAGGAGCAAGCTTGGGCACTGCACCTTGACTGTCACTGTATGATTATTAGCTTTGTACTTTTCTGTGCATTGGTCTGCTCCCATTAGTTTTCCCCCAAATGGACTTTACATCATCATTTGTAGACAGACACACACACAATACACTTTAATTTGTAGTCTGAGTCAGACAAGTGTGGGACAGTGTCAGTATAAAAGCCATGCTGTGCTTTAACTCAGTCCTGTGCTGGTATCATCAGCATTTGCTGTATTTGTTTTTAATTCATTCTGTCAGCATCTCTTAAATATTTTTCAGCTTGGGCAGCTATGAGTCTGTGTGAAACCTAACCATGTCTGCCTGGGGCTTTGGGACTTTGGCGAGGGCTGGGTATCTGTCTCCCAAGGCATGGTACCACTGAGCTGTATCTAACTTCTAGGTGCCAAGAAAATGCAAAGACCAGTATCCTGTTTCTGAAAGCGACAAAAGAGAATGCTTTCTAGGAAGAGCACATGGGCTTGACTTCTTTCTATGATCTTTTTCCTTATACTTCCATGACATCTAGAAGTGCTGTATTAGAGTAGTTAAAGTTGATGCATTCCTGTCTAGTCCTTTTAGTACCCCTTAACAGATGTGCTGTTTACGAGTTTACCTAACCTCTTTTAAATCCTGCTGATACTGTCTGCTTCCAGTCTCTGTGCTCAGAACACTATCTGCTGAAAAAAAAAAATCTTCTTTTATTCAGTTTAAACTTAAGTCCTACAGTTCAATCCAGTTTAACGTGCAATATTTAGCAAACAACAGTTCTGCATTCAGCTAAACTATTGCCTTCATTATTTTGCAAACCTTGTTCATATCGTCTCCTGCTTAGCCTCTCCAACACGAAGATCCTTAGCCTCTACTCTTTACAGAGCAGCTGCTCCTCATCATAGGCTATTGTAACTGTCCTTTCCTGCACCCTCCCCAACTCCACTACACCCTTCTTTGAGATGCAGAGAACAGAATGACACACAGGACTCAGTGTGTGCACAGCAGAGCTTTTGTACAGCAGCAAAGTGACATCCTTTCTTGTGCACAGCATCCATCCTGGTGGTGACCAAGATTTTGCAGGCTTTCTTGGCTGCCCCTGCACGCTGACTCAATGATTCAGAGAACAGTCAACTCTGCTGCTTTAAAATCTCTTTCACTAGATTTAATGTCAGTTCTGATGTCAGCACCATGTAGACAGGGTTCAAATTCTTTTTTTCTAGGTGCATTACTTCATGTCTGTCTACACTGAAGTTCACCCGCCAACCTTTTTGCCTTAGGTGGCCTTGTGTCTGCAGACTAGGAAATGTTACTGTTTATTTCCTTCTCCAAGACACTGATGATCTCTGGGAGACCACTGAAGATTCTTTTTAATTTAGAAAAGAGACCAGTAACCTCTCTGTGTAGCACCTATTCTTTAACCAGCTTCCAGTCTATAAAAAGAGCATTTTCACCTCATCCACTGGCAGCTTAATTTCTTTCATAATCTGTGATGTAGAATCTTACCAAAGACTTTTAAAAAACCCAAATATATTGTTTAGGCAGGTATTATCTTAGTCCAGGTACCTCTTGGTTCAAGTTAAAGTAGATTAGAGTTGCAAGATTTCACTTTACAGAAGCTGTGCTGACTCTTTTTGCAGTAGTCCCTGTCCATTGGGGCTTTCAGTGATGTTATTCTCTGTTATAAACACTACCATCTTAACAGCAGTGGAAGGCAGAATTCCTAGTCTAGTCTGTAGCTCTCAGGATCTCCTCTAGTACCATTTCTATAGGTGTAGTTCATCCACCTGTATGTTGGCACAATAACTGCTTGTGAAAAGAGGAGTCATGACTTGGCCAGCACCTCTACAATTTCACATTCAAACAAATAAAATATGTGGTGGTGGAGGTGGTCAATTAAGTATTTTGGTGCCCGGCTAGACATCTTGCTTTGCATTTACAGTGGTTTCTCCAGTGACACTGACAGTGCACGTCCTGTGTGCCTGAGAGTCTCTGTAAAGCTGATATTGCCTTTGGCAACTACAGAATGTCTCTCACTCCCAGCTTCCAGGAAAATGGAAGATGCTAATACTCTCATGCTGTTCTTCACCTTGTACTTGCTGTTTCGCTCAGTATGTCAGTGCTTGAAAAGTGCCAGGCATATGCTGGTTGCTGCATGTCACTCTTGCTGTCTCGGAGTCTTGAGACACATACATTAGATATGTGACATATGCTAAGAGTGAACTGTTGATGTTTGAAAAGGATTTCCATTACTTAACACCAGCTTTGTGAGTGATAGCCCTCCAGCTTCTCCTACCCAACTCTCTGTGTGTTGCCTAACTAGTTAGCTCTGTGCTCTTATGAGCCTGCACAGTATGTGGAATTTGCAACACAGCTATTCATTGAGTTTCATCAGTTGTTATGTACCCTTTTTTGACCTCTGCTTTGGGATGATGAATTAGGAAATCCAAAATGCTTCCATCCACTGTCCTACTGTGCATTCTTTCACCTTTCCTCTGGTTACTTTTCTCTTGCCATTTAAGTACTATATTTTTTTAAATTATTTTGTTCTTATTTCCCCTCTTCTCTGTATTTATAACACATTTTAATATATTTATGGACTCTTTCCTGTTTGATTCCTTAATATATCTTTCAGTTTTTCCTTTCTCCAACTCATTTATTCAGTCCCTCACTCTACAGAGTTTGGGAAGCTGATATTTCCAGAACCAAATTAAATACTTGGGTCAGAAGGAGCGTCATTATATAATCGGGATGTGATGGGTTGGAACAATCTGGCACAGAAGGCTACAGTCCAGTTTATTCTTGATAGGTCAAAATCCTGGATATCTTCTGGATACCTATCTCTTCAGTAGTTCTAAACTAAGCTTTGTTGGGACTGGATGATTCAATGGCACTTATACCAGCAAACAATTCAGCCCTTGATAATTTTTTAATGAATGCCAGTTGTGCTGCATGCTGGGATTTTTCTGTGCTGAAGCAAACTAAGAAATCTGAATCTAACTTATTTAGTTATCTAAATAACTAGGTAATGGCTGTATCACAAGGAAAATAATTCTCTGAAAACATTGCACATACCGATTCTGATCCAAGCATATTCTTAATCAAGCCTCTGTTAATATCATAGAACACCTTGCTAGCATGAACAGTGACAACAGAGTCATTGAACTTTAAGTGTTGTAACTGGGCTTTTTACTTCATCAAATAGAACTTCTAAACAGATTAGAGACAGGGTAGGAAGCACATAGCTGCTTTCTGCTACATTTTATCTAGGAGAAGCAAAAATGCCTCGCTTACACATTGAAATAATATTGTAGCCATTATGATTCGAGGGCTATAAATAAGGTACATTTGATTAAACAGATTGGGGGAGAAACATACAAGTTTGACAAGTACTTTAGGGTGATTTAGAACAATCTGCATAAAGACTGGGCATGACCCAGATTTGCCTTCTTTCAGTCACTTTAAGAATATGTTCCTTTCTGGTCTAAGTATATTTTGGGTGAAGATGAATTGATGAAGCGAAGAAGGTAATTTTTCGCAGATTTGCTTTTGCATATAATGTCATTGTAATGGTCTGATAACCAGGGTTATGCATGATCTAATTTCTGAGGATGATGTCATATTTCATAAGGATCCAGCAGAGATGATACAATCATTTCACAGAGGGAGCTATATGATGTAATTGCCAGCAACACCACATGGATCAGTGGCCCAGCAGGCTGCATTCAATTCATATTTTATATGGTGCTAATATGTCTTTTTTAGCTGTTTTTTCATCTGAAGATGCCACAGTGAAGAACTTTTATTTTATGTTCAGATTTTTTGTTTAAAATCTGACTTTCTTGTTTGTTTTTAAAATAGAGTCATTCAAAATGTCATAAGATTTTTTTAACTTTACGGGTTTCTACTTGCTTTGCCCACTTTATAACCTGATACTAATTGGATTTGCATAGTGAGGGTTTGGTAGCAGGGGGGCTGCAGGGGGCTTATGTGGGTGGTTTCTCTGAGGAGCTGCCAGAAGCTTCCCCCACATCTGTCAGTCAATGCCGGCCGACTCAACACGTCTCCTCTAAAGCCCAGTCATTCTGTTCCACAGCCTTCCTTCTGCCAGCTAGGTACTACCAGCTTGTAACTAATCATAGGATGCAAACAAACAGAAGATCACATCATTATCCCCTTGCTCAGATTTTTGTTGAGTCGGAGTGCTCTTTGAAGTCTTTAACCGTCCTGGCTAAATAAAGATTGGGTTAAGTAAGAGTCGGTCCTCTGAAACTAAGGATAATGGAACTAAAATTGCTTCTACATGCAAACAAAGCAGAGACCGAGCTCAGAATTCAGACAAAATTGTGAGGCAACTTTTGCTTCCTGGGCCTTCCCTCCAGTCTTGCCTCATGAAGGACTGTTGAGCAAATTAATTGCTGTCCTTTCAACTCCTTTCTTTTTTCCAATACTCTTCTTTGCATGTACATGTTCAGTTGCACTGCTCTCCTCTTCATACCCTCTTTTCTTTCTTTGGGTATTTTTCCCCCTCTCCTCCATCTCATTTATTTTCATGCTTCCAAGTTCTGTTTCTGAGATTATGCAAACAAAAACGTAAATCATTCAGGTTCTTTCTCTGAGATGATTGCTACTGTGGTCCTTCGCACATTCTTCTTCAGATTTCAAAGAACAGAAGCCTAAAAACCAAAAATTTTATTTCACATTCAGCATGTGATCATAAAAGTGGGTACTTTTGCTGTGCAGACTTTAGAAGATGGATGCCAGTTTTGTCTTCTAATTACATTAAAAAAAAATCGGCAAATTTCAGTGTCATACACTTTTTTTTGAGGTGGCCAGTCCCAGATTAAGAGGCTTTGCTAATGTGGAGCCTTTACAAAGTGCTTAGTCATACATGTCCACCAGGGTTCTCTTCCCATAATTACCAAAGGAAAAGTGGAGTTCTCCCCAAACAGACATCTCCCTCTTTGACTGTACATGCATTACGATACCACTCGCAGCTTCTATAGCTCTTACTGAGGCTTCAACAGCAATGGCTAATGACAACACCCATTTGCTGGTCAAAAGAGTTTATCAGAAACGGGAGCAGAAACTGCTCTTGTTGCACCCTTGCTCTCCACTGATAATGGTTCCAGTGGGGAACTGCTCTGTGCAGCTTTCTCTAAAGTCACCTTAGGTAATATGTGCACTCTCTGAGCCCTGAGATTACTGTCCAGTACACATTGCTTGTGCATTTTGAGTAGGAGAATTGAGTGTTTGTTTGTCAGGAATTCATACTAGTAAGAATAAAAGTCAGCACAAGTTTTGATGAAGTGGGCATTGCTTTGTCAGCCAAGTCCAAATGCAAAATGTCATAGGAAGAGCTGTGAACACAGCAGACATAAAAATACAGGTGCAATTTTTTTCTTCTTCTCACTTACAGGAAGAGAGAGATTGGTTTTCTACCTCTATTTGGATACATCGGAAAGATACAAGTATTACTCTGGTCTGACTGCATAAGTATTTAAAAGATAGAGATCTCATTCTTGGATGTTCAATCAGGATTAAGGAAATTCCAAAGATGCAGCAATTAAAAATTAAATTTAGAAGTAAAGATATAGAAAAAGTGGAAAAGTAGTCAGGTTTTGTTACAGTACTGTCATCAGAAGTGCAAGTTGTGAAGAAACTCAATTTACAAAATGTTATCAGTCCAAATGATTTGGAAGCATAGATTTTAATCCAGCTTTCCTGGTATCCACCAGCAAATACCCTCGTATTCAAACTGAATTTACTGTTTGGTAACCCTGCTCAGTTATAGTCAGATGTGAACTAGGTTTGACATCCATGTTTTAGAATTGCCTCTCCAATACCATATATTTGTTTTAGTTGTTTAAAAATGCATTGGGGCCAGTTTGACACTTTTCACTTGTAAGCATATTTACTCAGAAGTTGTTTCATTTTCTTATTTTTTGTTCATCTCTGATTGCTCACATTTATGTGGTCACAGTCCTTTACGAAGTAGCTGGTTTTCCTGGATGATATATGCAAAAAAAATTGAAAAAAAGGTGACATTCAACACCGTGTTCATAAATATTTCTTTATGATACTTCTGAATAAAAATATATTTCTTCCTTACTTTTACCCAAGGGTCCTTCAGGCAGTCACTGTCCATTATTTTGGACAGACTCAGACACTAATCATTGTTGCTTTAGAGACTAGCTCTTAATCAAATGCTTTAAAATGCAATTCATTTAGCTCCACATTGAATAAAGAACTATCCTGTCCTTGTGCAAAATTTGTGTACATTTAGATAGCCCTCTTTCCTTGACCATGATCTGTCCACCCAGTTGTAGTGACTTTCTTTAATGATAAGAAATAAAAATGGCTTGCTCCAGAGCAAGGGGAAAGAACAGAAATTAGAGAATGTCAGGATGTTGTAGTCTATTTGATTTTTACAATAGATTCCCTGATTTCTTTGGGGATGATTGCCCAATTTATGCTTTTACAAGAACTGAAATCAAGTGATTACATTGAAAATATGTCTTGACAAATACGGCTGTACAAAATGCAGTCTCATGCCTGTTATCTGTAGTTTGTTCTCTTCAGGAGAAAAAGAGGTTGTCTTCTGTTTAGGCAATGATATTTTTTGTTCAAGCACAGACCTTCAAGTAGAGAAAATGGATCTACCTATACTGCAGATGTCCAACTCATGAAGCTCAGTGATACAGAGCAATATATACAGTATGAAATTTTCTATTCAGGCCTGAACATAATAGCAAATATAACCCACTTAACAACTTCAGAGACATTTTTGAAATGTCCTAAAGTAGTTTTGTTATTTGGTTACAATTCGCAAATTTAATAGTGCTGCCTTCTTTTATCACAATGTACTTTCCTTTAAAGCCTTGCTATTGCCATCTTGTTGATGTTTTCTGGCCACGGTACTAATTAAAAGATTGAAGTATTCTTCTTTCATTCAATATCTTACAAGAAAAAGTGATTTAAAGAGAGACACTTAGCATAGAAAACTCATAAACTTCCACATAAATAAGCAGTTAGAGAACAGCAGATGTTTTGGATTGCGTCGGTGAATGGTGCAGCGTTATAGACTCACCAATACAGTTAACGCTAGTTGCAATGCACTTTTGTCAAAAATGTGCATTTTTCTTAAACTTAATTTCTGATTTATTTAACTTCCCATAGAGTAATTCTGCAAACCTGGCACCGTTTAAATTTCATGCCTGCTAATGGAAAGCTGTATTCATCTGTGCAAGAATCATCTGGCTCAAGTATATTGAAACACACACGCTTGATGGAAAAGCATCTCAGGTATCTAAAGAAAACTTGGGTTTTAGTTTTTCATGGTATTGTGTGAAGTTACTTGGCTTGGTATAAACCATACAGTGTTCGAGATCTTTCAAAGTCTGAATTTCTTGAAATTCTAATCCCATGCACTTGTACAGTCACATAACGCTGTTGGCTTTGGAACCTTAGCTGTGGAATTAGAAGCAAATAGGTTGTTTTTTTTCTATAGAAAATACCATGAAGTTTTTGCCATTTAATTTCTGAAAAATGTTGTTTAAGCTTTAACATAAGATCTTTGGGACAGAAGCAGTCCTGTGTTCATTGTGTACAGTACCTGGGAGTATTTTTCAGCATGAGAGGGCTGCTGCAATATCAATTGTAGCTGTTCTGTGAAGCAAAATGGTTGCTTTTTAAATAGGTCACTTTATCCTACTCTGCTTTTCTGGTGACTCAAATAACATTTTATGGGCCATTTTTTGTTCATAATGCAATACAATACAGAATGTGATTGTGTAATAAAGGGGCTCATACGAAAGATGAAAAGAAGTAAGAAAAAATGGCTGAGACAACTGTTATAATGGAAGCAAAATGTCATTAGGTAACTGAAAATATTAAAGAGCTATTATGTTTCTGAAGTATCAATATTTTCTTCCATCCATAAGACAGAACATACACCTATGCCACATGTACAGAAGGCGAGTTTCTCGTCCCAGTTGCTCAAATTTAAAAGAAACACAAATGAAGTTAGTCTGGGCCTTCATCAGTCTGCTGCTTGGCCCGTTGATTTAGCACACTTGTATTTTATATGCACTCTGTTATTTACATCTGCTCAGACAGTTCTCCCACTATTACAGTCTAATATTTCACAACCTGTATAACAGCACCTTTTTTTTTCCTGATAAATACTAGCTCAGAACACTTGTTTTTCTGCCCTATTTTCTTGGAAGGAAATAGTATTATGCAAGTGCCTACATCCATACAGCTGTGACAGAAATAGAGAATATTGCTCTGACTTCAACACACTCCCTGAAAAATGAACTGAAAATATACTCTTTGTGAGAATGCTGGTCTGACTTTTTCCTGTTGCTTGCACACTGGCTCTGACCAAGGAAGGCTCAATCTCATACCCTCATCATCAATCTGAAATCATCTCATTAGCCTAATGAGGGCAAAAATGGGCAAGACTTCACAGAGCTGATATGATCAGCAGACATTAGAATTGTTATTTCCTGGATGTTGGCAGACAAACATATACTGTATAGTGACAGGTCATCTCTGAATTTCAGAGTGAAGGCAAAGAAAAGTTCAGTCCAGATTTACCCCTGACTTTTTAACACTGTGGCTCTCTGTGTTCCCTTCTGCAATCTTTCTTAATGCATTCTGATATTATTTAGATTACAAATGTCATTCACATTTGGATACAGCTAAACCTCTAGTGTCCCCTTCTGTCAGTGTTCTGTTTTCATTAATATGGCTCTACTGACTGGGTGGAAATAGGGCTTTCTTATACCATTAGAAGCATTGGCAAAATGACCCTCTACAGTTACTGGAAATGTCTCCCTCTGAAGTACTGAGAGATACAGTGTGAAAGTTTCTGAATAGTTTAAGTCTACAATGTATAGATAGAAATTTTCCTCTCTCTCAGACTATACCAGATATTATAATCCAGGGAAGAGCTATTTTGTCCCACACAGGACTTCTGGGCAGGCAAAGTTGTAGGGAATGACAGATGTCTAGTGAGGTGCAATAATCCTGAGACAGTGTTTGCTTGGAAACCTTCCAGATCTAGTCTTACTTTTTTGCAGCCTGATATCATCAGCCTTGAAGCCAGAGCTAAACAGAGGTCCTGTCTTTCACAGACAGTGAGTACGAGTTGTTCCTCTTTTCTGCCACAACAGTGACTGAGAGCCAGACTGCCCTTTAGACTCCCCCAGCTGGGGAACGTGACACGAAACTGTGATGCCTCCCTGACATGGCCCCTGAGGTAGGAGAGGAGTGACTACCCCCGACCTTCTCCACCTACCTGCAAGGAAACACACTGGTGAGGGAAAGGGAGGTGGGGAAGGAACTGGACAGGAAAACTTGCTCCAAGTGTTCTATATTTAAAAGATTTTGCTGGAAATCTGAGTGGGTCTGTGAGGAAGGAGATTAAGGGCAGGCTTGAAAAGCCTGGTCACAGAGCATGTTATCTGTTATACAGCTGTACATTCCCTCATATTCTGCCAGCATCGTATTTTCTTCCTTACCCATCCCTGTACATGTTAAAACTAGTGAGTCAAAGACACAGATCAAAATTCTTTAGGTGGTGGTTCCAGTCTCAGTTTTCACGTAAAGGTAAATATTTACAGGTCTCTTCACAGTATATTCCTATACAAGGTATTTGCCATGATCTTTCCTGGAATGGGAACAGATCCTGAGCACACCTCCTTGAAGTCAGAGAGACAAGAATTTATCATTTCCTAATAACAAAGTTGATTTCTCTGCTTTTCTTCAAGAAGATACTTTCTGAAGTATTTCAGGATGCAGCACAGATTAAATTAATCTAAAAATGATAGAATGTAATAAAAGATTATACTATCTCAGTGATGCAACTTCATAGCCGTCACTTCTTTTCAGACTCTTTAGGATTTTTCAGAAACCACAAAATGTCTGCATTTTAAAATAGTTTTCTGAAAGGAGTAAAGAAAACATCAGTGACCTTAAATCTTCATATAAATCTTCTTTTACTGTCTGATCATGGCAGAATGATGACAAGCAGCTTCATTTTAGCCCAAGTAATTAAATACTATTCCAGCCTTTCTGATCTCAACCTAATGATAAAGGATTGCACCCAGGAAGAGAGCTTTTTTGGGAGCCAATCAGAGACACTCTGCTTGCTTCAAGGATATATAAGTTCTCAGTTCTCAGAAACACTCTGACTAGTTGGGGTTTTTCCAAGCAGCATCTTATTACAAGAAGTTTTGCACACAGTGTAGAACTCATGTGGCACTTAACACCTGCTAGTGTGCCTATTCTGGCCAGACTAGACCATGACTGCAAGATCCTCGTGAAGATATTTTTTATGAATGTTCCCTGAGGAAGGTGAGTAAGGAAAATTTTCATAGAAACATAGAACAGTTAGGGTTGGAAGAAACACTAAAGATCATCTAGTGCCAACTCCCTTGCCACATGCAGGGACACCTTCCACTAGATGAGATTGCTCAAAGCCCCATCCAGCTTGACCTTGAACACTTCTAGGGATGGAACATCTACATCTTCTCTGGGAAACCTGTCCCAGTGTTTCACCACCCTCACAGTAAAGAATTTTTTCCTAATTTCTGATCTAAATCTGCCATCTTTCAGTTTGAAGCCTCTCCTCTTGTCCTATCACTACATGCTCTTGTCAAAAGTCCCTCTGCAGCTCTCTTGTAGTCCCCTTCAGGTACTGGAAGGTGCTATAAGGTCTCTTTGAAGCCTTTCTTCTTCAGGATGAAAAACCCAAACTCTTTCAACCTGTCTTCTTAGGAGACGTACTCGGATCATCTGATCATCTTTGTGACTCTCCTCTGGGCTCTTTCCAACAGGTCCATGTTGATCCATACAGGCCTACTGGTAGTTTTGTCTGATTACTCAGGGTGTGTCACTCCTGAGCTTGAAGGAAGCATTCCTTGATATTAACCTTGATATTAACCTTGATATTTCTTGGACCCCCAGTATAATGCTACCCTGCCCCTGCTTTGGACTGCTCCTCATCCGTCCCCATGTGGAACTCCATGCACTCCAGCAGGTCATTGACATAGAGGGTGACACTCCCTCCAGGTTTCCCCTGCCTGTCCTTCCTAAAGAGCCTGTATCCTTCCATTCCAACACTCCAGATATAGGAGCCACCCCACCACATCTCCATAATGCCAATAAGATCACAGCCCTGCAGGCATGTGCAGTCTCTGACTCCTCTTGTTTATTCCCCATGCTATATGTCATGGAGGATTATTATATGTTTGTATAGGGGCATTTAACTGGCTGACAGTGAAGCTGACTTGCTGCCTGAAGTGTCTGGAATTCCTTTATGCTGCTCTTCAGGTGCTCTCCTGAATTGCAGTCTCTCTACAGCCGCTGGGCATTTCTCACTGGCCCTGGCATCAAACTGTTAGAAGTGGGGTGGATTGAAATTCCCTTCCCCCAGCAGCTTTAAAGCTCTGTAGTTTGACAGCATCAGCCTCCTGTATTGTTCCTTCACGGCTATATATTTCTCTCACAGCTGGAATTTTGGAGTTCAAAAATAAAGTAATAGTAGAAGAAACTGATGTTAATCTCCATAGGCCCCATTAGCTCAACAACTTGCTTATTCTCAAATGTGTGATAGCAGGGTGCAAGAGAGGTTGTTATAGTGTTAGCCTGGCTTCCTGTGTGTCTTTTCGTCTTAGCAGCTTTGCAGAAATGCCAGCATAACACAAAAGTAATTGTTGTGCTGTGATAATCAGGATTGCTGCACTTTGTCAGCTCATTAGGAAGGCAAATATATCTCATTTACAAAGGAACTTTCTGACTGATGATTAAAGTACAGGACTGAAAGTCAGCTACCTAAAATCGTGTTTCTATCTCTGTAGTGTTTGGAGTTTTATATGTCTTATTTTATTTTTTTTGATTATTGTGAAAATTTAGATTAATCATACTGTGCCTCAGTTTCCTTTCAGGTACAAAGAAGTTAATCTATTGGAAACTTTTGACTGACAAATTTAATGTTGGTCAGGTACTTAGACATGTTTAGATTAAAAAGGTCTCTTGAAGTGCAAATTACGGAGATAAGCATGGCTGCGGTGCAAGTGCCCTATTCCTATTTGGTGTCAGCACCTGCCAGTCTTTTAACTGATTTTTTGGGAAAGCCTGTCAGGCAGCACTGCTTAATGTTCTGTTTCATTCCATGTATGGGGAGAGAGCCTTGTTGTGCTTGGAAGCCATTGATTCGTTTTCTTTTCCCTATGGAAAAATTATTTTTGTAGAGCGTTTAAGGATGTCTGTAAGTGGGATATATAATACATACTGCATATCCGAGGTCTGGAAAAAGTATTGATATTTATTGTGCTAACTTTTCTGCATGGAGTGTCAGATTATTAGGGTCAATTAGTTAATGTTTAGGCCTGGGTACTTAAAGCTTGAAGTATGCTAAGTCCATACCTAGCCATACTTCAGACAAAAGTCACTGTTTGGAAACATGACCTCAAGATGTACAGTTGAGGTGTCTTTGTCCCTCTTGAGCTCTCTCCTTTCTCAAGTCATCCGGTATCACCTTTGTTGGGTGGGATCTTCTTTCTCCACTCGTGAGTAAGGTTTAAGTAGGAAGCTGTTTGGTGATTCCCTCTATTTGACTTTGGCATCATGAGTTTAGCTGGCAGGAATAACAGAAGTGAGTCTGTTAGAGACTTCACATTGTCCTCTGCCTTCCTACTTGCTTCTCTTTCTGGGTACATTCCCTCGGTGTTACCTCAACACAAATGAATATGAATATGCCTACAGGAATTCTTGTAAAAATAAAAAAGGCAGATGTTTTAAGGGGAAGGTCTTCATTAGGCTCTATGAATGAACTCTTCATTTTTTAGAGTTTGCACAGCATTAGAGGGAAAATTAGACCTTATCAACCAAAAGGGATTTCACATCAGGGCAGAGGATATGTAAATTAGCCTTAGTCTGTTCTATCAGAGGCTTTTTTATGATATCTGCATGATGTTGAGAGAGGCTGGCAACTGGGGGAAGCTATTAATCTTGCATTGTTTTCACTGTACCTTGTCTATTTTTGAAAAATTACCTTTGATTTAGTGCAGTACTTTGAAGAAATAATTGTGGTTTATTAACCAAAACCTTTTCCAACCATCCACAGCAATGTACGTGTGCCTGTTTGCGTGCACCCATATGGACTTCTAGCTATAACTCCTGCAGGAACGAGTTTGACTTTGTGGCCTTGGTGTGTCTTCTAACTGACGAGGTCAGCACCTTGTAGGAATAAGTTAGTAGGTCACCCACCGAGTTCATGGCTCATATTGACTTTTTGCTGCCACATTTGAAAGGTCATAAGTAATATTTACAGCATTAACTTTAAACTGTTCATTAAATATAAATGTCTATAATAATTACTCTCAGCTATGTCTCATAGAATGCAACTAGTGATTTCCTGTTAGTTGTCATAGAACCTTGCACTCTCCTACTTTTGTACCTCTAGAATTTATCAGAGAGGTGTTCAATTCCCAGGAATCTGCCCTAATCTCCAAAAATGAGGCATGCAAGGAGTCAGGAACACTTCAAGATCAGTGTATTTCAAAGCAAACGAGGAAAAAAAGGTAGCTCTATCAGAAGCAGAGATAAGGAAGCCTGGTATCTGAAGGGATTTGGTCATCTCATTGAATTCTTTGATCTAATTCAACTGAAGTTTTTGCTAGCTGGAATGTTCCTAACATGCATTTTTGACCGCAGAAATTTGTTGTTGAGTAGTATCTGCAGCTTTTCCATTGGAGAAGATAGGATAGTAATGGAGAACCTTTTTTACTTAGTTGTCCATTTATGTAAGCAAGATTTTCCTGGAATACATCTCCATTTTCAAAAATTGTAATTGAAAGGACAGAAGGATGTCCATGCATACTAGCACTTGCACGTATTTTGATTCTAAACAGGCTGAGACCTAAGGAATCGAGGCTGAAAATAAAGCAAAAAGCATTAAAATTAAACAAACAAACAAAGAAAAAAACCCAACCCTTGCAACACCAGCAAGAAGTGTTCTAAAGTAACAGTAAGGTCATCTTGATGACATTATGCCTTAAACATTTTTTGCAATCTCTGCTGAAAACCTTAAAGTTGGTGTGAAGATAGGAAGTTCCTCTACTTTTCTTTCTTCTTCCTTGCCTTGAGAGAAAAAGCAAAACCACAGAAAAGAAAATTTCCCAGAATTCTAGAATCATAAAATCCTAAAATATCCTGAGTTGGAAGGGACCCACAAGGACCATCAAAATCCAAGACCTGGCCCTCCACAGTGCTACACACAAATAATCACACATGTGCCTGAGACCATTGCCCAGGTACTTCTTGGCCTCTGGCAGGCTGGTGCTGTGACTACTTCCTGGGAGACCCATTCCAGTGCCCTACCAACTACTCTCTGGATGAAGAACTTTTCCTGGTATCCAACCTAAGCCACCCCCAACTCAGCTTCAGGCCATTTCCTCAAGTCCTGTCACTGGTCACAGTGAAGAGTGAGTGAAGAGGTTGGTTCCTGCTGCTCCTCACAAGGAAGGTGTAACTGCAGTGAGGCCTCCCCTCAGTCTCCTCTTCTTCAGCCTGAACAGACCAAGTGATCTCAGCCGCTTCTTGTATGGCTTTCCCTCAGCCCATCACCATGGGTGGCCCAGATTAGAAAGGTGTAGAGGCAGTAATCTTACTGCCTTGCTGTGATCTGCTTGGAATGACTTTTCCAACCCTAGTTTCCCTGAAGCTGTAGGCTTTCTTGCTTTTTAAACCCTATTGCTAACCCAATTTAGCAGGTATTGTTTAGAGGTAATAAGTGTAAGTGTCTGTCATTACGCTATTTTGCTTTTGCAAACTCTGGTAGGAAAAGTCAGCACCATTATGAAATCCACTATAATCACAAGTGCCAGTATGTCAGAGTAGCTGCAGGAATTGTGGAATCCTCTAGGGAGTGTTTATTTCAGTTGTTTCATTTGTTCTAGCTATTTAGATTGTCCCTTGTCTGGATTCTTTCTCTATTTTCTGCACATTGAAAGCAAATACATACTTCAGAGTCCCAAGAGCTGACAGCTCTCTTGAGCTTAACAGAGGAACAATATTTTTCTCCCCCACCCTGCACTCTGAATAACTTAAATGCAATGATATGCTCTCTTGGGCTTTCATGTTTCCTAACTATATATAAATAAAAGATTCTTTTTTTAGAGCAGGGTTCCTGTCATTTTTCATTTGTCTGTAAATCACATCAGTATTTATCTTTAGTATTATCCAAAAAAAACCACCCTGTCTTATATCTGATAAAATACAGTAAATAAAAATTATTTCTAAAGTAAATAAAAAAATAGTAAGCTTCAGTCTAGCTTTAAAAGCATCTCCAGCTCTCTCAGGATAACTAAAACGTGTTTCTTCTTTCCACGTGTTGTGGTTTAACCCCAGCCAGCAACCATGCCCCATGGAGCCACTCACTCACTCCCCCACCAGCAGGATCAGGGAGAGAATCAGAAGGGTGAAAGATAGAAAACTCGTGGGTTGAGATAAAGGCAGTTTAATAGGGAAAGCAAAAGCGTCACACACAAGCAGAGCAAAACAAGGAATTAATTCACTGCTCCCCATGGTTCAGGAGGTTCCTGTTATGCAAGTTCCTGTTATGCTAATTCCTGTAACACAACTCAGATCATGGCTCACAACAATTGAAAGGCACACCCATTACAATCTCCATTCCTGGGTCTTTTGGGCCTGGTTTTCTGGTTTAACATTGCAATGAACTCTTCCCCTTGTTCCCAGCCTGGTTAACAAGGGATTCCTGCTGAAGTCCACCATTAGTACAGTCCACATCACAGTCCTCCACGGGCTGCAGGGGCACAGCCTGCTTCACCATGGTCTGCACCACAGGCTGCAAGGGAATCTTTACCTCCCCTGCTCCATTGTGGGGTCCCACACACAGGAGACACTCCTTAAACTCCTCCAACATGGATCCTTCCCACGGGCTGCAGTTCTCCACAAACTGCTCCAGCGTGGGTCTCCTGTGAGGTCACAAGTCCTGCCAGCAAACCTGCTCCATCACAGGCATCTCACGGGGTCACACGTCACATTCTCCTTCAGGCATCCACCTGCTCTGGCATGGGATCCTCCACAGGCTGCAGGTGGATCTCTGCCCCCTCATTCACACGTCCCAGTCCCTTCAACTCAAGTTCACACCGTTTCAGTCTGTCCAGTAGAGCAGCACAAAATTACACACCATGTAAATGAGTTGATTACAGATACTAAATTTAACTCAGTTATGATTTTCTTACAGTTTTTGTGGGGTTTTTAATGTCCTGCTTTGAAATCATCCCAACTATTCTTGCAACCCTAGTGAGTAGATAGATTTTTTATTTTGAGTCAGATATTTATTTCAGCAGTGTATTTCAGTACCTTCCTGGGATTCATAGGATCTTATGTTTAGTTATCCTATTCAGTTACAAGGATTTCCTTGAGGACTTCTATCATCAGGCAACAAACACCATCCTCCAGTGGTTCCTTACCAGCCTCTGAAAGTGTTAAGAAAGAATGCTACCTGATTTTTGATGTTATCGTATTTCCCTCCAGAACATCAGCAAAAGATTACAAGGATTTCGGGATGCTGGAATTCAAGTGAAATTTAACTCAGTTTGCAAGGAACAGTTTGATTTTGCTCATATACTCACTAGTCTTTCTGCAAGTAAAATCAGGAAAGATTTCTCTGTTGGTTAAACATCCAAGTCCAGTCCTTAGGGAGAATGGTGGGGGCAGTCATAACTTCTCAAATATTGACAAATGCTGAGCAGTGTAGCTCATAACATATTCTCATCAATATCAGAATCCATCAAGATATGTATTTTGAATTTTTTTCTTAGCCAAGTCCATTTTTAAACAGCAGATTTGATTTACTCTAATACCCAGATCATTTGGTAATTTTTATTTTTTCTATATTGAACACTATTTCATACTGGTACTGCCTTGACAAGTAAAAACGACTGCCATAGAATCATAAAATCAATAAGTTGGAAAAGACCTCTAAGATCATTGAGTCCAACTGTTAACCCAGCACCAACATGTTCACTAAATCATGTCCGTAAGTGCCACATCCCACTGTTGAACACTCCCAGGGATGGTGATTCCACTACTTCCCTGGGCAACAGTCAGTATACCTGCTTTAGGGAGAAGAGTGAGGAAATATTTTCAAGTTTGACTGTAACCTTTCAATTTTCAAGTATTAATATCCCTTGATTTAGGTCACCTTAAGATAAAAAACAATCTAGAAATAAATATGGAGATTGATATCCAAGGACTTGTGTTTGTTATTATGAGGTGAAGTTTGACAGGTTCTGTCTTGCTTAGAGTGTTGCTTGACTCTTTAGAGCATTGCTCGACTGAAGGCTGCAACTTTGGATGAATCTGGACATACTAATTAAAGGCAGATGCTTCTTTTTTTGCTGTCAGTGTCTGGCAAAGCTGGCAGCATTCCAGCACATGAGTAGATATCAGTGTGCGTTATCAAACATAGGTGTTTAGATATTTTTCAGGTTAACAATATTTAATTTTCTCCTAGAGGACTGAGCTTCTGTTTTCAAGCACTGTTCACTGGTTTAGCGTGACAGTAGAGTGTTCAGGCTCCACCCAAATTTGTGAGCTGTGCACTTGCTGAGTTAGTAGAGATTTTAGGCCAGGTATCACGGCTTAAGCAGTTCTCCAGGAGATTGTGTGGACTACCCTAATGGACCTGAGAATCACCACATCCCTTTCCCATCAGCCTGCCTTCCCAATGGTTGGGCCACGTGAGCTTTCTTGTACCAAGTCCAGCCCTTTGTCCACCTGCCCCTCATCATCCTGCCAGCCCCAAGGTGTGAGGTGCAGCTGAGGCAGTGTGACAAAACAAGCTGAGATGTGCAGAGACTGGCTCTCACTCTCCTGCTCTCTCTCTCTCTCAGTGTAGGACCCAGTGCTGACTCTGAGGTTAGTTATGCTTGTGGGGTGCCAAGTCCTTTCCCTCACAGGGTTGCCTTGGTGAGACCTAAATGAAGAAGTGTGAGGTAGAAGTATGGCATGAGCCAAGAGCAGAATGATAAGGAGCCCACTGATGTGCCTTGTTCCTTGGACCTTTTTTTATTCCTTTTTTTTATTTCAGTCCATTAGCTGGAACGTTTTTGTGTGCTCCTGGGAGAAAAAAAGAAAGGTACAGACCTTAGCATCTTGGTGACCTTTCCAAGAAAAGCTTTTTAAAGTATTTTTTTGAGAACACCAAGGTGGCAAAATTCAGCTTTGCCTACAAAGGTGAGAAGTCTTGAACCAGGCATGTTGACTGATAAAATCCATAGATTCTTGCGAGCAACCAGAATAGGTCAGTTAGTATTTATATTTCTTTTTAGTATTTTCAGATTCTCCCTGCAGGTCACGAGAAAAAAATCCTTATAAAAAATCTCGTTGATAAGCACTTCTAAATCCTGTTCCCAGAAGTCATTTAGGAGCAAAATGACATTAACTGTCAAGGAGACTTATGATTCAAAATTTCTCCCCCTTTTGAAAACGAGCTTTAGCTTCAAAATCTGGTATTTTTTTGGAAGGCTAAACTGGGCAGAGTACAAGACATTTTTTGAGAAAGAACAGATAATAAAAACTACAAGATACATGTTTTGATAAATATGTACGGTAAATATCAAAAAGCATTTTAGTTTTTCTTACAGCTGTCTGTGGAAATGCTTTCATTTCTTGAAAAAGAACATAAAGTAAGTGTTCATCAAATAAATAATAACCAATGCTTAGGACCCTTAAATGCTGAAAGGGAAAGTCATCTGATACTGAAAATATTTATCAGCAATTAGTTCTGCCCTTTTTCTGCTGTATGTATATCTTTACTATAGCTATCAAAATCATGCACAACCAGGGCCTATGGAAATAACAATAATTCACCTGTTACAAAGAAGACTTTCTTAAGGAAGGCAAAAAAGGATTATTTTTATTCATTTCTCTGATGTCAAAGGCTTTGTATAAATATAGGGAAGAGATATGTCTCTTCATCTTCTCTGTATACTTGCCAACAGTTTCCAAAATTTTTTGAGACTTTCTGCCGGTATTAGCAACCAAAATCTCTGTTCTTCATAACATATTCAGCAACAAAGACTTGCAGAGCAAAATCCTTCTTTGTCCTGCATAACCTGTAGTGCGTGCACTGGCACGTCTGTTATCAGTGCAGTGCACTGTGCGACTGCAAACAGTAATACAATCAGGTTTTCATTTATATTAATGTGGCTAAGCTCTGTGTTTGATCATGTTAAAAGATATGCCCTTGCTAAATGTAATTCCCATATATTAATATATTACCTACAAAAGGCCATTGTTTATGTAATGTGATTCACATGAGGATTCTGAATGAAAATTTATCAGCGAGATTGGTAAATACCCTCATTTAGTTTTAGGTTAGAAGAATTTAAAAAAAAAAAAATTTACCTGAAATCAGTAAATTGCCATCAGCAGCAGATTTACTATCAGCACCTCAAGACAAAACTCATCATCATGTATAAACCAAATCTCACAGTCCTGTTCAGGAATACATCCATTATTATCGAGTGAAAACTGAACTTTGTATTTCTCTTATGGAGAAATTGCCTTCTTCATGCATGAGGAACTTTGGCAAAATAAAATCCAGATTTCAGCACTGTGGCCCAATGTGATCCCTAGAATACAATTAGGATTGTACCAGTAATGGATTTTCCAGCAGCTGATATTCATAAGGTTGAAACTAACCAGCAGCCTTTTCTACAGTAAATCAGGAGTTAAAGAAGATTCTCAAAAGGCAGAAAACCTGGCTCAGTGTCTTCCTTGGCTTGGATGGACTCAAACTCTCATTTCACAAACAGGTCCATTTTGCTTTTTTTTTTTAATTGAGCATGAAGAAGAACAAAGACTTAGATGCAAGGATTCACATGCTGAGATGTCCTACTCTCTGTTATCATAATCTTGTGCTTTTCCTTACCGGAAAATTTTTCATTTAGGTACCAGCACTCTCTTCAAACTCTTTCAAAAAATAGAAGGAGTTTATCCCAAGACTAACCATGACCTCAATAAGTGTACTCCCTACTGAGGTATGAAGTAGAAAGGGATATATTCACATACTTACTGTAATTTAGCTCTCCTGAGAACATAAAAGCAATTGCATTCTTCTGGATACCTCCTTATGACTTCTTTTCACATATCACAGATGCTTAATTTGTAATAACTGGAGTCCTGTTAGTAAACTGGAGCTGTGTTCCCATTTACTTCAAAAATGTATCTGAACACCATTTTATATCAATGCTGTTTGGCAGAGGATGAAACAATACGGATGTGATTGGTAGTCAGTTCTCTGTGTACCTCCATTTACAGGTAGATATCATCCTGCCTGCCCAGAGAGAGTTAAAGATTTTAAGAGGTAGAACCAGGAGAACAGGGAAAGCTATGGGAGATGGAAAAAATAATCAGCATTACGCTATAGGGTTTTTTTTCTGGAGAAGTGAGTTTTTTAGAGTAGTTTAACTAGGTTGAGAAATTTTAGTCTGCCTTACTAGCCCTAAATTTGGAGGAGATAATGAAGCCTTAAAGATGGCAGGGTTTAATGGGAATGAAGATGACTGAAGTAGTTGCCAACAGGTGGGTAAGAGTCTCTGACAAAGAAAGGGGTCCATAAACTGAAGGAAGTGTATTGAGCTGACGGCAATGTATCAAAGCTTCAGCAAAAATTTTCTTTGAGGGAGGAAGGAAATATCCAGAAAAGGTTATTTTATTTTTAGCTCTCTGCTCTGCATGTGTGTACCTTTGAAAAAGAGAGTGCTTTGTTCTGAAAAAAAACATTCTGAAAAAACTGCAGTCAGCTCAGCAGTCACAAATCCCTGAAGGAAGAAGGGCACACAGATGCCAGATGCACTTGTCATGCTACCAGAGCTGGAGAAATGGGAATGTCTGGCCAGTGATCCATTTCAGATTTCATGTTTTGAGAGAGTGGCCTGGTCACTGAGACCATGGAAGAAAGATGGAAACGGTCCAAAGGGAAGATCTCCCAAAGACAATGGTGCTCAGTGTTGTCCAGTGACAATTTTTGCTGGTAACAAAGACAGATGAAGGAACCTCTGTCCCCAGGCACTTGTTCTACATCTTACTAGCCCATCACTTTTGAAAACATTGCTTTTACTGGGGTGGCACTGTAACCTAAAGCATCAAAACCATCAGGCTAAAAAGGAACCACCCAGCATGGACTGGGAACTTCTTTAAATCTCAGATGGTCTTTCTCCTGACCTCCATGTCAGCATGGCCACTCAGACATTACAAAGAGGGAGACAGACGGTGGTGTTAAGGTCTGAGGGAACAGCTACAGGTGGTGAAGGGGGTTGGCACCCTGTCAGCCCACCCAGCCAGTGTGGTTTTCACCCCCATGATGCCCACACTGCTCACAGTGTGCACCACATCTGGCCATGTATTGCAAGCTGCCACGTGGGTTCCTAAGTTTCAGTATGTACTGGCTGATGGTTTGCCATAGATTTGGGAATATACGGCCAAATTACCTTGAGATCAATGGAGACACAGCTTAGCTTTGTCAAGAGAGTGAAGAATTTTCTTTTTCTGAAAGCATAAAATACTCCCGATTTTTTGCTTGCATTCCATAAATCAGCATTCATTTACAGAAAAGCTCGAAGCAAGAGATCCGATTATCCTGGAGGTAATTAAAATATTTTTCTTATCCATGAGCAGGGCAATAACCTGGGAGGTCCCTCTTATATTTTATGGAGTACAACATAAAACCAGTGAAGCAATATCAGATGGCTCTTTGACAACATATTATGTGGTGCCACCACATTACTGGAAAACTACTGACATTTTTTAAAGGGAAAGTTGTGGGGCAGTTTTCCATGAGATACTGATTAATATGCTATTGAGTCTATAAATAAGGTGCCAACCAGCAGCAGTTGTGACAGCATTTCTGCACCTTGCTAGGCTGGGGCTGAGATCAGTAAGTCAGTTCACATAGGCCAGTTATCTACGATGTAACAGTAATGAATGGTGAAAGGCAGGATATGAGCTGCTGTTTAGAGGGAAGGTGTTCAGAAAAATAAGGACAAAATGAGAATTTCTTCATACAACTTTAGCCATGTTACAAACATAGTCAGACAGAAAAATGAGAGAAGTGTCTAAGTGCAAAACAAGCAATAAATCTGAAGATAATAGAAAGCAGTGAGTGGCAGTCCAAGGCCACACACCACATTTCATCATATGTGCCAAAAAAAACCACCAAACCCCACAGAGAAATAAGACCCTAAGCACCCCTCTGATCTTTGTTTTAGGCTTAAGGTAGTTAGACCTGTGGGCCTGTATCTTTTCTTATTCAGCCCTGTTTTGCTACAGACTCAATGAATTTTGATCAGGCAGCTGTCTGTATCCAGTTTCTCATTTCTAAACTCTGTTTTTCCAGGAGATTAATTAAAGTCCATGCAGTCTTTTTGTCTCAATTAGGAGTAATGAAATGGGGGACCTTCCTTAAAATCACAGCATATAGTAGAAAATCTAAAACAAATGGACACCATAAGAAAAACTAACCTCTCACAAATTATTAGTATAGACTGTTGAAATAATAATATTTTCAGTATTTAAGACAGTGGTTTGTTACTACTGGTATGTGTTAAGTTTTCCTAAGGCAGTTGTGTATCCTTATCAACACTAGCTTATAAGAACCCTTATTCATATTTCAACAATCTTTATCAACAATTTTTGTGACATTTCTTTTGCTTAAAGTTTTGTCATCATTCTTCTCCAAGCAAACCATCCTCAGGTCTATCTAGTGCCTTATTACATCCATGGCCCTTCACTGGACTCACTCCAGTGGGTCTCTGTCAGTGTTATACTGGGGAGGCCAGAACTGGACCCAGCATTCAAGATATGTTTCACCGGGGCTGGACAGAGGGGAAGAATCACCTCCCTCCATCTCCCGCCAGTACTCTTATTGTCACAAGGTCCTTCCTTGATGTCCTTCTAACTAAAAAAAACAGAAACAAAAACAACCAAAAAAACTGCACCCAAACACATTACAAAAAGCCCTAACCTTTTTTTTTTGATAGATCTTTAAGAAACATTACATTGTATGTGACTATCAGGAACAACAACTTTAAACTGTAGTGGAATGTAGACACAGCATATGAATTTAGGGACTGTCATGCTGAGGGTGTGGACACTGATTGATTTTGGGCTCTGTGTATCTATGTTTAGAGAACAGTCTGCACCACATAGCAGCTACTACCAAATGCTTGTAGGACACCAAATGATGGTAGGATATCATATGGTTCCTAATATGTTTACTCCTTACAGATCAGCCCTGAAACTCTAGATTCCACCTCTTTATTTTTGTTTGGCATTGCTGTTCAACGTTATAGCTAGACAATTTTATTAATAGGATTAGGTGTAAAATTCCTTTAATTTTGCTGGTTTATTAATCTCACGAGTGCCCTGTGGCAGTCCGTTTAACAGGATGGTCACACTTTTTTGGTTTGCCTACTCAATCAAACTGTTCTTTATTCAAATTTGGACTTCTTGTCTTCCAGTGTATCTGGATGTCATTTCACTCTTACGGAGAAAAGAAGGAAGAAGACAGCAATTATTTTCCTCTCCACTATTCATTATTTACATTCCTTATTATTTCTTACCTCCCTTGTGATTTAAATGCTTTTGCATTAAAAACACTCTTTTCTTTTTTAGATTTTTTTCCCTGTATTAATCATTCTTGTTGTCATAAGGGCTTTGTTTTTGCAAATGATGTCAGCAGAGTCATTTTATGGCATTTTAGCTTCATGCTTAATGCTTGTATATCAAAGTATATAATCAGCTATGTCTGATGATTGACTGATTACTGTTTTCTGTGTAAACATGCACAGAGGTATTCTTTGTATTTCACCTTGACAGTGAAATTGTAGGCTATTTTCCTCTTGTTAGAGAACTACAAAACCTGTTTGCCTTCTTTTTTGTATTTTTTACCTTTCCTAAGCAAAAATTCCATTCTGTTCTTCATGATTTCCTTGTTGTTTACCAGAGGGACATCAATTAAAAAGATCAGGCATTATGAAAAGTCATTATTGCTTAAAGACTTTTAAATCCGTGCTTTTGTGACTCCCTTGTTACCTATTTTCATATAAACTCTTCCAAATTTGCTAAGCTGATACGAATTGAGATAAATTAGATCATTTGTAGCCTAGTCTTTACTGCCAAATTTGAATCAGCAGTCTGTGTGCTTCTCTATATAGAGCATGGAATTGTGTGCTGGGTCCTCTTGGAGGATGAAATCTCAGATTTGCTCTCAGCCCAGACAGCGATTTTGCTTCCCCAGCATAGCTAGCAGTCATTGCTTCCCTCATTTTCTTTCCACGATTGTCAACAATTACTTCCCATGTGCTGCTTCTCTCCAGTGCTTTCCGTGCCAGCAGTTTGATCACAGTATCCCAGACTCTCTGAGAAATTTTAAGAATACATACTTGAGCACACCCCTGCAGATGATGGTAGCAAGAATTCTCTGCTTGATAGTGGTGGCAAGGTAATTCCTTGAGCTCACATTTCTCGTTTACAAGGAAGGTGGGGATCAGTTAATCTTAAATTAAATCTTGCTGAAACTTTGTTGGAAATATTACCTCTACTTATTTTGAGCCAAATAGTAATTTTCAATTTGAGCATCTAATGAGACTCAGGGGAAAATATTTGTATTTGTGTGAACTGTGGTTGATTCAGTATTGAAATAAATGGTTGATTCTGCAGTGTTTAGACCTTCATTTTGGACTTGATCTACATTTTCTTTTAAGAAATATGTATATTGTAGAGTTCAGTTCTGTTTGTGGGACTCTTTGAAAGATTGGCATTTCTGTAATGTAAAGTGGAACTTTCCAAATTTTTATCTGAACTTTCCAAACTGCAGTGGTTTTGAATAGAATCTGCTTTCAAAAAAGCTCCTAAGTTTGGCTTTGTAACAGCTGACAAGGGTTTGAACAAGGGAAAAAAACCCCAAGGGTTTGAAACAAGGGAAAAAAACTGTTGTACATCAAACTGTACCTGTGAAAAGTACCAAATGTATATTTGGAGAGCAAGGCTGGGATTACTCTAGGAGTCCTGCAAGCTGCTGGGTATTTTTTACTATGGAAAATCAGGTATCTTCCATCTCATTTAAGAATTCTTCATAATGACAACTCGGCAGTTGTTTACAGAGACCTGGTCCCAAGCAGTGTTTGCCCAAGGCTTCACTGACCTACTTAAATTGGTAGGTTGGGTTTTATTTGCAAGACTCCTGCCTGCTTCCAAACACCACAGGTGCTCCAGGGAATAGGTATGAATGGATCATCTGTGGTTTGAAATGTTGTTAAAGGTTGACTGATAGAAACTCTTTCATGAGATGCCTTGCAGCATACGAGTAGCTGTTTTAAGGCAGGTGGATCATGGTTGAGGCCACAGTTTGGAGGTGGACAACACTTGAAGGAGTAAAGTGCTGCTGCATTAAGGATTGTTCAGACACACACACAAAAAAAGAAGTATTTCAGCTCAGGATTAAGAATCACAAAATAACCAGCAAAGGTCGTGGAGACCAGATATTCCACCACAAGCCAGCTGTAGTTCACTTGCAGCATAAGGAGAGCAAGTGAAGAAGGTGAAGGAGGGATTCACATTGTGTTGGAGCTAATCTGATTTACAAAAGTCCTAGCATGGCTACCGTACTGAAGCAGTGCTATGTGGCTGTATTCATATAAATAATACCCAAAATAAAACTTTATTTTAAAACTACTTTACAAATAAAATTGAGTTTTGGTGTTTTCTAAAATTTTCTAAAATTGTGTTTTCTATTTCTTTAGAGCTTTTGGAGTGTTTAGGACATGACTCACACTTGCTTTCATACACAGCAACTGTAAACCTACTCTCTACTCAAGTTAGGGCTCAAGCAATGAAAAATCACCGTAAGTGTTTCAGGACTATGTAACCCTGTACAGAGCAGAGTAATAAAATATCACCCTATGTGATGTAAACTCTCAGCATTAACTTTTCTGAGACTACAAGTATGCAGTTGTCATTTATCATCATGAGTTCGGGGAAAAACGGATAAACACCTCAACCAAGTCACCTGAAAAATAAAAACAACTCCAAAAGCTAGCCATGGCTGATTGTACAGCTAACTTCATCTGAGGAGGTGGTGCACAAGTTATGCTTTCAGAAGTCAATGACTAGAACATACACAAGAAACAGGTAAGCCTCATTCTAGCCTTAATTAGGCCTAAAATAGGTTGAACACAAATCTCTGATAAACTTTGAGAATGCTCGTAGTTCACTGGAGCATTTGGTGGAAAAAGCTCTCTGCTAAATGGCATGCAAGAGAGGCCTTTGCACAGCTCACAAAAGAACCCAACACCCAACAGAAGCAACAAAACCCCAAAACAACAGCAGCAACAACATCAAAAACAACACCACGAACAAAACAAAGCAAACAGAAAAAAAAGAGCCAAACAAACAGCCAAACAAACAAAAAAACCCCAACCAACCAACCAAACAAAAAATCACCCAAGGAAAAAAAATGAGAAGACCTTTTTTAGCCTTGTGCCTAGGATACCTAGCCAAAGTGATAAAAAGCAGCTCAGGGGTTTATGTTTGCACTTATGTCATACCATGAAACGAGGAGCAGACCCCAAAATCTCCCTATCTAGTGTAATGCCCTGAGTTAACTCTGGACTGCCTTTTCATGTCCATGAGCAGATCTAGTGCCTTTTGCTTCCCTGGCTGCACAGAATGCCAGCTATGAGACAGGCTGAGGACACCCCACTAAGTGACTAAACCTCTGGGGGAAGTTACATTTCTTTCTGTTAAGTCTGAGCACCCCCGCATCTTCTTGCAATGAGACTTTTGTGCAGCACCTTTGTACTCCTGTCACAACACTCTCCTCCCTTTCCTGCAGAGAGAGCTGCTGACCCCAAATCCTGACCAAAGAAGGGAGGAACACTCAGTCTGCACTGGACTGACAGCCAATTTCTCACCACCATCTCCTCTTCTCTCTCCCATCCCAGTATCTTTTCCTGTAGTTGCTGTGGGCTGAGCAGTGCGTGACAGCACTCTGTCTCTCTCTTTTCATGTGCCTGTCCTTTGCTTTCTGTGGCTGACACACCACAGCAGGCAGCAGAGCTGCTGGGCTGGAGGGTGCTGTAAGAACTTCAGCAGTGTTAGGGTAACAATTGGACTCAATGACCCTAGAGGCCTTTTCCAACCTGAATTATCCTATGATTCTGTGAATAATGAGAAGGAGAGGTGCGGCTGCACTACCAGTGGAAGTAGGGAAACATCCAGGAAGACTTGGAAAATACAGAAATGGTAATGGCCTAGATTGTGATAGCTTCCATATTATGCTGGCTGGAGCATTCAGAGAATTTCAGTGAGATCTTTTCTTCTGTGAAATGATGTGCAGGATCCTCCTACAGCATGTGAGCTCTTGCTGCAGATGAACCAGCTTCACTTGGAGGTGTACTGTGCTGTGCCGAACTGACCTCAGCAGTGACATGGTGGTCGACAGGGAGAAGCTGTATGAAAATTGCTGGCATGAAGGAAATACTGTAAACTAGACTCATCTATGTTATTCAGAAATAAAAGCATTCTTGCACAGTAGCTGCTGGAAGGGAATGTGATCTGAGCAGTTCTGCTTTGGTGGCAGGACTGGAAGAATTAAGTTTTACAATGTCTGTTCACAGCATGTCAAAGTGATGCAAATAGACAAAATGGGAAGGCTGTCTGACAAGAATTCCTGTTTCTGAAGAGATCATTAACTGTAGATTTTGAAAACAAAATTAATGGTCAAAATTACTAAAAATTGGACACTTTGGGGGCAGGGGAGGAAAATAGTGAAAGGAAAAAAAAAGGCAAAAAGCCCCTGTAAAACAGTTTTTGGAGCGAGGTTGGAAGAGGGATAAATCAGATGGCTCTGAGGAAAATGAAATGCACATGTTGCATTTCTCAGGGAGGATGGAAGTGAGGCATTACCATGTGCCAGTGGAGCTGAAGGACTTCCACAGCAGATGTGAGCTGATATGATCTGTGAAGATTCACTGTAACAGTGCAGAGCAGGACTGAAAACTCCACTCTTTGCATATATGTTAGAAAATCTGGTGATACATGCTTTCCACTGTGTAATAAAAAAGGCAAAATAAAAGCATACTACAAGGGGAAAGGCAGAGATTGTTTGCAAGAATGAGAATTGAACTGGCATCCTGTTTGCACTCACAGTGTAAAAACAGTCAGTGCCAGATCAATCACTTGTTCAAGCAGAGTTATGGATCTCACTGGGTGTAAAATGTAGAGTGTATATCCAGGAGGAGATCTAACCACAAGACCAATTATTCTTGCCCTCAGAGTGAAAATGACCTAAAGACCAATTTAGACTCGCTAGGAAACAGGATATCACTTCCCTAGTGTGGTTGAGTGGATGGCACTTAGGAATAAAAACACGTTATTTTTAATTGGCTGTGAGTTCCTTCATTTAACAAGGACCCTCTCAGGGTACAAAATGTAATAAATTGGCCAGGCAGCACCACAGAGGAAGCTGGGGGACTGTTGCAAGGATTGGGCTGGTACAAACCCCTGGAGGTGTGTTTGTCAGTCCCGTGCACTGTAACATGGTAAATTAGTAAGATAAATATAAGTTAGGAAGTGCGTTCATCCTCTTGCTCTGAGGAAGAGTCCACCCTCCCTAGAGTATCTTGCACTGGTGTTTTTCTAACCTTTTCCTTGAAAATCACTGAGGATGGGTCTCATGCCTGGAGGTGAAGGTGTAACTGTTGGCTATATATTTTCTGATATTTTTCGTCTCCAAGGATGACAACTCACAGCACAATCATCCTGTGCTGGCTCCCTGTGAAATGTATTCACCAGCCACTGAACCTCTTGAGCACTCAGATCTCTGCACTCTGCCTTAGGATGATCATTTCCACAGAGGCAGTGCTTCCCACTTTTTCATCTCCACCCTGGTTCATCCCATGGCATTTGGCTCATCCCATTAACTAGGCTGTCTTTGTAATGAAACAAATTACAAGTGTAATTATCCAGTTGTCATATGTCAAAGGAATAGATACACAGGCTGAAAGAGAAAAGATTATAAGTGAAGTAAAATTCAGCTTAACAATGGAATACATCCCTTGTTTCACTACTGGCCTGAGGTGCAGGCTGCCTCCTGGTTCCCCTCTTTTTAGTAGAAGACCTCTATGCTTCAGGATTAGCTGCTTCTCTCCACAGAAGAGTCATACCTGTCTTTAAAATCTCCTAGATTTACAGCACTCCACGCACGGTGCGTTGCAAAACTGTTGGTTGTACATATGTTTGATTGTGTCAGTGCCCCGCAGCACATTCTCTTTTTTTTTATTATTAAAAAGGTTCCACAGGAACAGATGTTCTCTCATGGCTTGTCTCTAAGGTCAGGCTGTTCCCTCAGCTTCTGGTGTGGGGGCACAGTGAGACTGCAGCACTCCTGTCATACCTAGTAACTTGGTGATATTCAAATCCCCGTTTGCTGTGTTGTGACCCGAGTGGATCGGACCCTGTCTTTTCTTTTAGTGAGTTTGGACAATGACTGGCTTTAGTCCCTTCATGTGTATGTGTGTGTAGGCATAAGAAAATCATAAAGTATGTACATACACAATGAGTGAATATATAAATAAATCCCAAAATGCAAAAGAAAGGGCAAATTACAGTGGTAATTTGTTGTCTCAAAATAGGATTTCTTAACAGTACACTACTGTACTAATCAAGCTTTCCACATTTTTATTGTTATATTAATCCTTTTATGTATTACTCTTTGTTTCTTACTGAATAGCACCATGCTGATTTCACACTATGTCCCCAATTTACAGAATAATTTAAGACTTTAATTCTATTATTCCAAATGCTTGCAAGGCCTCATGGCCAGGTACCATCTGTACATTTTCCAAATGTAACCACTCCTGTAATGCAACCAATACAAAGTAAACCTGGCATAGAAAGGGATCCATGGTCAGTCTCTCAGGATCTGGTGAAAAATGTTCTTCTCCTTTTATCAGTGAATTACTTAGAGCAACTCTCTGGTGAGGCCTTTTTTGAGCAGCAATGAAGGTACCACATGGCAATTTCACTTAGACAAAATTACGTGGGGTTTGGTTATAAAAAAGTAAGCTAGATTAACATCAGAAACCTTTGTAAAGTCAGAGTATCCCAAAAGACATACCCCTTCTGATCCACCAGACCCTGTCAGAGAAATGAGATAAGGCACTGGCCTGGGTTACAGTGTATTCTATTACCATCTTCACCAGCTGTTGAGACCAGGTGTAGCAATGTTCCCTGCCTGCTCCCTCCAGACTGTCTTCTGTTAATGGGCCCATCAGTGCCCTGCCTCATGACTCACCATCCCATTGTGAGATGCTCCGCCCAGGGGGAAGGAGCCAAGCATCCCCACCTGGATATAATCTGGGGTTTGGAGCAGCACAGGCAGCCTTTTCCCACTGGATTCCCAGAGGACAAGAGCTACAAAACCATGACCAGATTTTCTGAGGAGGACCACACTTTTTCCTACAAGATCACTGCTTCAACAGAACCACTTCAAAGAGGACTGCAGCCACCACCTAATGGGACTGCTACCACCACCCTGCCCAGCAGGGTGTCAGGTGATACCCTGACTCTGTCAGGTTAAACTACTGCTTCTGTAATATTGCTCTGTTATATAGGTATATATATATATATACATATATATATAAGTAAAAGAACTGTTATTCCTGTTCCTCATATCTTTGCCTGAAAGCCCCTCAATTTCAAATTTATAATAATTTGGAGGGAAGGGGGTTGCATTTTCCATTCCAAGGGAGGCTCCTGCCTTCCTTAGTAGGCACTCTGTCTTTCAAACTAAGGCACACAGTTTATGCTTTACAGCTCTCTGTTGGTTGTCCATCCTGTCCTCAACCTCCAGGCCAGTGTCTGTCAAAATGCTCATGGTCCAGGACACCACTGTAAGTGGGATGGAGCTGGTCCATGGTTGGCAGCTGGTCCTCAAGGGGCCACATCTTTTGTTGTCCTCTTCCCCAGCATCCAGCCTGTCCTGTCTCACCCCGGATCTACCTGCTCTCTGAACATGTCTAAGGAGATAAAAAGGGTTGGGAGTGCTATTCCAGCGCTTGTCAGTTGCTGTGTAGCCATTTGTTCTTGTGCGTCATCAGGGATGAAACTTTAAATAATTATTTTTGGTTGCCCAGGCTCTTTTTGTTTAACCACACAGGGGCTATATTCACCTTCCTCCTGATCACTCCAACCTGTCTGGAATCCACAAGTTCTTGAGGACCGTGAGGATTACAGAGTCTGCTTTGTCTCAGTTCTTCAGTACCTTAGCAGGCATTTCTTTGAGGAATACTGACAAGAATTAATCTAAGCTATTTAAGTGGTATTCCTTTATCCTATTCCTCTCCTAGCTTATGTTTCTGTCTCCTAAAACCATTGCTCTAGGTAGCTGATCACACATAATACTACTTAAAAAGACTGGTGCAAGAGATTTTTCATAGAACTTTGTGCCATTAATTATTGCTCTTCTCAGATTTGAATAATCAGCCTGTATGTTCTGTTGTCTTTTTCACACCTCTATTTTATTTCTAAACCTTTTTCTAATTTCCTTTATGTCCTTTGCTCCTTGTAAAATGACTTTTTCTGATTTTATCCCTGCATGCCTTTCTGCTTCCTTAATACTGGTATGATCAAATATAGTGGTAGGTTCTTGCCTGTAGTTCTAGAACTAAAGCATTGCTTCTTATTAGTGTAGGCAAATATGGAAGTCCAGAGTTAAAATCCCATCTCTGCAAGTTGTTGAAATGGAAATCTTCAGTGCCGACACTTTCTCTGAACATCCCAATGAGTGTGCTCTTTAGTGCTTAAAGAAAACTGGAATATTTTTGTTTCCTACAAATACAGTGAGGACTTATCATCCTGTAGTAGAGAAGGAAAAAAGCAAATTTGCCTATTTAAATACCAACTGAAATAATCTTTACATTATAATTTTGTTAGAGTTGCTGTGAGTTTGTTACCTTTCCAAAACACACAGGTGTAGCACAGCTGAGATGTAGCCAACCTGCAGTGAAGGGCGAGAGCCAGGCAGACTGTTGACAAGACAGAGAAAATGTTGGTGAAGAACAATGGGGCAATCCTTCTTTTCATCAGAGAAGTGCCACTCATTCTTTAATATCCTTGCAGAGCAGACAAGGCGTCATTTTTTACAGTCCCATATTACCATAATGGCTCTCTGTTACACACTGAGGAGTTGCTAACAAGGCTACCCCCTGCCCTTTCTTTATAATTACTTCCAGGTTAATGCGTCACGTTTCATTCGGGTTCATTTGCCCTGGCCATGTTTTTCCCTTCTGGATGCCCATTCTGGCCTCTCTGTGCCTCAGACCCTGACAATATGAATATCAGTCTCAAAGCAGAGAGATTTTCTGCCTCAGACAACTCTGTAATTTACATTTAGATTTATTTAATTTCCCAGACTCTGCAAGTTACAGAGCTGGGAACATTTTGGCCTGCAAAGCCTTTTTCAAATAGCTGAAGCTGCATTCTTATCCTCTTTTCAAACCATCAGACACCAGGTGCTGACCCAGTCCCATTAACCAGTTACTCACACGTCACACAATTAATCTTTCACTGCGATTTGATCAAGTTCATTCTCATCTCCATATTATTCTTTACAATCCCACTGTGTAAAACCTCACACTTTTGTCACTGTTCATTTTGCCCTGGTTTGCACTGCTTCAGGCTCAGAAGTGTAGTGACTGTAAATGTAATTTATAGAATCATTGGCTGTATAGAAAGTCTTTTCAGTCCGACCTGATGTGACAGGTTGTAATCGTTTCTTTGGAACCACCCTGGTTTGTCAAGTAGACAGGCTTCTTTCTTTAAATATCCAAAATAACAGATTTGTTTGAGCGGGATTAGGTGGTGTTCAGAGCTCTATTGCTGTCTTATCCTTAGTCTCTTTTGTTTCACACACACCCTTTTTCATGCAGCCGTCTGCTCACACTGAGCTTTGGAAAGAAAAGGAAGGGAATTCTAGCAGGAAAAGCTTAGGTATGGAAGTTGAAAGCTCCACCCTCACCTTCACCCATTTGAACTGAATTCAGTAAAAGCCTTTGCTGTATTTGGGGTGCAGCACAACATGCTGCCTCTTGTGACAGAAACAGACCTCTGTTCCCATTTCCCTCCCAGTATCCACATGCCAGGGACAGGGCTCTGCATTAGCAGCACATCTGCTGAGCACATGGCAGTCAAATATTGTGGTTTGGGTCCAGAGAAAGAATAGCAACGTGGCTCACACATCTGGGGATGATCTGCACCAGCAGATCAGCTTCGGTGTCAGAGGATTATTCTGACTACCGCATCATGAAGGAGGAGGCGGATGAAAGCCTTGTTTTCTTAGATGGACAAAAAAACAAGAGGGCAAGGAGAGATTGTTGACTTAATCCATCACCCTGCCATATGTCAAGTTCAGCTCTAATTGTGGAAATCCTGATAGATGATCCACTAAGCAGTTAAAAGACCTCCAGTGGGGGGACTGCACATCCTCTGCAGTGAGGGGTGGGTGTGATGGTAGCAGGATGTACGATGGAATCACTGCCCTTCTCTATATGGCTAGGAATTCTCCTGTATTGTCTGTCTGAAGCACTGTCACTGCAGTTTGTGACTTTTGTCCTGACCATCAAAGATTTGAAGAACAGAATAGTCCTCTTTGTGATCATTTTCCCCACATTATTTTACATCCCTCCTCAATTTTGTTTAGGTAAGCAACCCCAAATCTTTCAATCTTTCTTTCCAGGTAGGCTTTTCTAGATCTCTGATTATTGTCCTTGCTCTTCTTAGGATTTGTGCCTGGATATATTATTGAAATGCAGTGCTGGAAAACTGGACACAGCTTTCCTGGGATGTTTTAACAGTTGGTTACTTTAAAAGTGTGCCATGCTGTACAAGTGTCTATAATTGCCAATAGGGTGATTACCTTTTTTCTGAGGCAGTGTGATGACTCAAGTGCACTTGTGCTTGCTTTGGTTCTACAAAAACCCTCACCACGTTTTTCAACATAGCTACAATTAGAGCAGTTTCTTTTCTCTCTATTTGCACAACAGATTACTTCTGCCAACAGCAAAATATATTTTTATAAACAGCTTTGTAACCATTTTGGACTGGTTCTGCATAGTCATGTTTTTCTGCAAGAAAGCTCCAGAGCATGGTGTGAAATGCCATGTGGAATCCAGGCTAAATAACATTCTAAGGTTGTGCTGTAACCCTCTTTTCTGTTAGGCATCGTGATTACTGTTTCCTATCCTGATCTGTGATCCCTCATGAACCCTTAGGAGTTCTTAAGGATGGTCACTGTACGAACTGGAATAAAACTCTTAAGACCCAATTGATGTGAAAGATTTTAACTTCTTTATGCCTTAAATGCTTCCTAGACTATATTTCCCTACTAAAAAAATGTGGCATTGTCCCTTACTCACACCTACGAAATGGCAGCCACATGATCAGTTTCTCTTTCCAGCTGAGGCATGCAAGAAAGTTAAAGAACTCTCTTGAAGCAGTCTCTTGATTGCTTTCCTTCTCCATTGAATATCAGATCAACAACTTTTCTTGGTCTTGGTGGTAACCTCAGTGTTCTTACAAATAATTTTCTTGCTATCTTCTTTTTTTATTCTTCTGTGTCTTTGAATGTTTTTCTTTTTTTGTTGTTTGAAACCCGACTTATGTTTGTCCCATGGTGAAACCTTTCTGACTCTCAAATCCAACTTACTCATACTTGTATCTGAAAACTTTTTCGTCTACAGATAGGTACCTATTCCCATGTTTTGTTTGTTTCATTTTGGTGGGATATTTTCTTAGGAAATGCTGTCTTTAACACTTATTTACTTTGTATCAGAATCACAGATTATTTTACTGTGCAAACATCTGAATTCATTAAAGTCTCCCTCCCAAATCCCTACAGGTTGTTTTGTTATTCTCCTTCTGGTAAGCATTATCTATCTGAATGTGTTACACTGATTCTGTTATGGACTTGATTGTGTATCTACCTTTCCATCATCTCCTGTTGAGGTACTTGCAGTAGAATACAGGAACCGAACTGCTCTGACCAGTTTAACATCCTCTTCTATAGACCCTATGGGATATCCTGATTTCCCCTCACTTTTAGGGCAGTTTGTTTATAGAATCAGAGAATGATTTGGGTTGGAAGGGACCCTTAGAGTTCATTCAGTTCCAACCCCCCTGCAATGGGCACAACACTTTCCATTACATCAGGTTACTCAGAGCCCTGACACACCTCACCTTGAATGTTTCCTGGGATGGGTCATCTACCCCATCTCTGGGAAATCAGTTCCAGTGTTTCATCACCCCTTTCATTAATAAAATTCTTCCTTGTATCTAGTCTGGATCTACCCTCTTTCAGTTTAAAATGATTACCCTTTGTCCTGCTGCAACAGCCCCTGCTAAAATGTTTCCCTCCATTTTGTAAGCCACCCTTAAGTGCTGAAAGGCTGCAATAAGGCCTCCCCACAGCCTTCCCTTCTCCAGGCTAAACAGACCCAGCTCTCAGGCCGTCCTCTCAGGAGAGGTGTTCCCACCCTCTGCTTGCCTTCATGTCTGTACTCTGGACCTGCTCCAACATATCACTGTACTGAGGAACCCAGGGCTGGATGCCATCCTCCGGGATGGGTTTCCCTCTTTTCACTATCCTCTATTAAATACAAACGCACTTGTTAAGTTACCTTAATCCTTACCCAGCTGCTCATTAAGCAACAGCCCACAGATGAGAAGCCAGTACTCCAGTGCCACCCCCCGAAGCCTGTTTCTGCTGTTACCCAAAACATGGTTCTTGTTAGAAACAATTGGCACATGCCAGGGTTTACACCCACGCTCCAACTCCTTGTAGTCACTTTTGTTCTGCCATGGTCATTCCTGTCAGTATTATTAATACCATATGGATGAGCAGCACAGGAGCAGTTGGTGTTAGCTTTCGCTGGATGCCACATCTGGTTGACAGATGCATTCCTCTGTTGCCCTTAGGAAAGAGGCAGCAATCACCACCACTGCTCTTGTGCTTCTTCCTGGAAATTATGATGAATTGCTGAGCCTTTGGAGTGCGCGGCTTTTCCTAAACTGCCAGTGAGATTGGCGTTCTACCTGCAACATGAGAATTAGCGCCAGCACACGGTGTCAGTAGGAGTCAGGTTCAAAATAAACAAAAGGAGATGCCGAGGGGGAGTAAGAGAGTTGAGTTCCTTGACAAAGGACGCTGTGTACAAGAGATGTTTACATGACTGGAAAAACAGCAGAAAGAGAGATCAGCTGGGTACTAGGCATGTTTACAGGACTGAATCGTTTCCATAGCACATAGTTCCAACTGCTAGACACAGGTAAATCCCTGCATTCCCCTTCAGGGATCAGAGATGGTTTGTTTTTGTTGCTATGTTCCTTTACCAGTATTCAATTACCTTTAGAAAAGCTCATGGTTTCTTTTGTGAGCTGCTGGCATAAAGGTTTCTCTGCCTTCAGTAACACAGAGATCTTTGCTTAGGAATAAAATCTCATTGCTTTTTGTCTTGACACCACGTCTGCAGCAGTCTTGGAAGATTGTGTGTTTTGCTTTTCCCAGTACTGAAACAAAAAAAAGGCAAACATATCAACACTAGGTATTTTGCCATCTGATAGCAGCTGTGCCTTTCAGAAGCCCTCTGCAAAAGTAGCACTCTTCACCCTTTTGGAGCATGACACTAGACAATCCCCCTCTGCCTTTCCTGAAACAGTGTAAATCTGCCATAAATCCAGAGGCTTTCAGTGTGCTGATGCACCTATGATCTACAAAGCATCTTGGAATACTGTAGCAGGGGATTAGGCAGTTCTGCATGTTGATATAATTAGGTGAGATAAAGGTGAAACTGGGAGGTCAGCATTCTGAGATGTCCTTGTTTTTGCAAGCTTAAGTAATTTATCCTTTTATGTTCACAGGGCTTTCTGAGATAAAGTCTCTAAAAACACAGATAGCAAGTCCTTTGTTGTGTAACACTTAGGTTTACCTTCTTTTTGCTTTTATAAAAACCCTAGAGTCATATTATAAACTGCAAAATTAAGTTCAAAGAGTTATTCTTGTCATCAAGAGCCTGAGCTGAAAATAAAGCCTTCCACTGTACATTTTATATATATTATTTTTAAGAGAGAATTTTCATAGCTGCAGAATATGAGATGGAAAACAGGTGATTGCACATAAGTGCAATGCCAACGCATTTGTGGAAGCTGATTATTCCAAATATACCATAGGCCATGAATAGGTGTTGTACGAGTCAAAGTCTGATGCAAAGCACAGAAACACAAAGGCAGAAGAACAAAACAAGACACCTTCTTGTGAGGTGATTGCTACAAATTTATGCTGCTGGGGTTTTTTTGACCTGCAGTGCCTGCTGCTTTGCTGGTGGGCTGGTTTTAAGTGAATCATTGTTTTGCCATAGGCTTAGTGAGTGACTGTTGGTGGATGGGTCACAGGTGGGAATTTAATTTCAAGGTCCAAACTGAGCAGAAAATCCATGGGACAACAGGCAACACCACAGGGCTAAGGTCCAGACTAAAACATACAGTCTATGGGATCATGCTTAGGGTAGCCTTTGGGCCGTATATCCAGCATATCATCAACTGAAAGGCAGACAGAAGGCCCCCAGGGAACAGAATTGTCCAGGTACTTATGTTAGGTTCTAAAAGGAAAAAAATTGTGCTGATACCATTTAGGGAGAGAATTTTCTGCCAAAGGACTCAATTCACCCCCTTCTCTTGTGTGCAGGAGAGACATCTGCTGTTTCAAGCGTGGCAAGAAAGAACAAAGCACATGGAGTTCGTGACGTGATGCTGAGCAGGGGCTCCATCTTCCCTTTATTCTAGATTTAGGTAGCACACTGGTTTCTCTAATCATTTGCAAGTGTTCAGATTCACCTGCCCACACCCAAGCTGATCCCCTTAGGCTCTCTTTCTAGTTGAAGGAGGGAATAGGCATGGCTGAAGACTGGCTTCTCTCTTCCCGACATATGCAGTTGAAAGAGTTCAAATTGGCCTGTTCTGTGTAGGAGGAAAGCCGTGATGAGTGATAAAGAAAAGTCGAGATGAGTGATCATCTCTGTTGGGGATTTTTACATCAGCAACATCTGAAGTGAGGCAATATGAAGCCTGCACAAGAGATTGTGTACTGTTCAGGCAAAAAAGAGCTTTCCTTTCACTTTTGTTATTAGCAAGAGCAATTTGTATAAAACGCATTTTGCTCTCCATTATAGCCGTATTGTGCACTGGGACCCCAGGCTTCAGTGGCAGTGCTCCCCTGCAGCCCTCAGCCTGATGCTGCTAACAATAAACATCTTCTTTTGTTCATGACATCTCCCAGGGAAGCATGGAGAGGTGTCATATCACAGACTTCTGGGCCCCTTTTTTATATAATTAACTGGTTTGCCACCTGAAATGCTGTAATTAAGCTTTCATGTGTAAAGCAGGAACATATGCTACTGTCAAAAGAATGTGAAAATGAGACAAGTCAAGGACTTCATGTTAATTTAACTTTACCACATTAACTCTCTTCCACTCATTAGTGGTGACCAAAGGCAGACTCTACTGTTGCTTGCACACAAGCCGGGCAGGGCTCTCGGTGAGGTGCACTGACAGTGTGACCTACCTTAAAGGTAAGGGTTGGTTCCGTCCAGCGTGACTGATCTCAGTGATGCAGGGAAATCTTCTGTTGCTGGTCGGTAACGCGTGCCTGAGTTAGTTTTGGATGGACAGGAGAAGTGTGCTAACATACTGTGGTTTTGTAAGAATACTAGAGTGTGGATTTCAAGCTCACAAAGTCTCTGTGTATAACAGTACTCTACAAGGAGTCATAGCATGGGCTGAGGCACTGGCCCACTGCCCCCCACATTATATAATTGTTAATCTGTCCCTAAAACAAGTTTGACCTGTGCCAATACACCCATGCACAGTTTGCGGGGTGACACGACAGCCAACACAAAGACCGTGTGTTCTGGGACATGGCCTTCAAAATTGCTTGCCTGTTGCTTTGTTCCCCAGTTGGTTCAGCCACTGACTGGAATGCTGCCTTGCAGACCATGTGTTTTCTGTTGAGTGGTCTTTATGATTGTGGCTCATTTAAGGAAAATTAGACCCGTACACAATCCTGACTCCTGCGTGACATAAGAAATCTGATTACACGATCATTTTTGCTGGTTAAAATTTCAGGCAGTAATTCAACTCTCCTATCCAGCATGATATTTATTGGGCTGGCATCAAGAAAATTATAATTATACTAAAAAACTGCACAGATTGGAGCTGGAAGCAATGAGACAATAAAGCCCCACAGTATCAGCTGTATAGCTGCCTCCAGGCTAGAGCTGCACTTTGAGTCATCCTATTTAGGAGCTGTCTCCAGCACTCACTGAAGTCAACAGGAGCCTTTGATTTCTTCTCAGTAGGTACTGGATCAGACTGTTACAGTTTCCTTTTAAACTATAAGAACAAGGGGGCAAAAGGCAAGCTTACTGAGCCACATTGTACCAATGAAATAATATCACTTTAAGAAGAAACATTCTCCTTGGAGGAACATAAAATTTGCAGGGGTATGAGAGTTCAGGGCACTGCAATTACTACATAATAGTAAAATTTCATCAGCAAGCAAGGACAAAGCTGAATTTCTGGGGTAATGCTTGGTGTGCAGCATGGGAGACGTTTGTAAAAAACCAAATCCATGGTTGGAAAATAGGCAGCATTTAGAAATAAAAACCACAGCAATTTAACAGTTCAGTTTGCATGCAAGGGGCTTGAAGTTAAAAACTTATTATATACTCATCTAAAACTTTATGGTGCTTTGAGATGTATCTGCTGTATATATGGCAGAACACGCCAATCATTTGGCAAAAAATTGCCCGAAAGTTCAGAGAATGAATTAGTTAGTTAAAGCATTTTCCATTTCTTTCTGAAGGCCAGTCACACAGGGGTCAAGTTGTTCTGCCAGGAAAATGTCCTAAGGGGAATATTTTATTTTACCTTTGTCAGCACATTGGAGAGGATTTCCCTCAAGTCACCTTTGTATATTTTATTCACTGGGGCGTGATCCTGAAAGGCTACAGGCACCCTTTGATCAGAGTAATTTCATACAGTCTGAAGATGATGAGTACTTGCGAGGACATGCTGGGGACCCCACAGGATGAGGTTTTGGGCATCTGTGTTCATATATTGGACTTCTGAGTTGGAAAATGGGACAGGTTAATTATTTGATACAAGGTGCTGAAACTGTGCTAATCAAAGCATCAGTGCAAAAGGTATAAGATGAACACCAAATCTTCTTGGTTTTATCTAATTAAAAGCAATTCTAACTTTAATATAGGTTTGTGTATTTAGTATTAAAGATATTGGAGATGGAAATTGAAGAAATGATCCTGCACAACCTCTTTCATGAAGGACTTAATTTGTTCTTGCCTGCTTATTTTGATGCTCTACCTAGGTGCTATTGAATTTTAACTGTTTATTGGATAATGGAAAGATTTACTGTAGCGCAGTCCTTCTGAGAAAAATAAAAACATCTAATCCCTCCTTGGGGATCTGGCAGTCAAGGAATAGAAAATTGCATTCGGGAGCCCAAGGTAATGAGAGCTCATTCTGTTCCTTCACGTGCCCTGCTGGGGGGACAGGGAGAAAGCTGGCTCTTCACTGTCATCCAGAGGCTTGAGCAATTAATTTGTAGTGTGGGATTGCAGGTTGGAACCCATTACATCTCAAGTGAAAAAAATTCTCATACTGCTATGGTTACTGTTCCTTCTGATTCTCCAGAATGTCAGTGGATTCTAGGATGGAGATGAAGGCAGGGCTCTGGTTATCTTGCCATGAAGCTGCAGCACAAAAAGGCAAGGTGCCACCCGCTACATGGAAGGACTGTATTTTTTCCTGTCCAAGCATTTTTAATGCAGTGCCCAGGCACCTCGGAGATAAATTCGTCATAATCAATTCCCCTTCTAAAGGGGTGGAAATCTCTCATCCCATTTTTCATTTCAAACCACTTTTTGTGGTTCCTCTACCTCAGTGGTTGTCTTTCAGGAGCAGAGCTGATGGGTTGTGCTCCGAGATTCATTACTGAAGAAGTCGTGAGTAAAATTGATGGGTCTTGCATTCCACTATCAAGGTGACTTGTTTGACTGGACTGCTCTGCTTTTCTATCCATTAGCAGAAAGTACCCTTTGTTAGTAAGGAATTCGATCAACAGACTGCATAATTGCCATTTCTGTCTTAGTTAATGGAAAGAGTCATGTTGCAGTCCATGTTTTCAACTATGTGCAACAACCCTCACATTAAAATGCAACAAATTAAACAGAGCTTTTACAAAAGCCTCTTCTTTAACTAACAGTTATAGACTGTGAGGTTTATATGGCTTGCTTTGGACTGAAAATTTCAATTCAGGGCAGAACTATACAGAACAAAGGAGCCAAAATAATCGAGAATTGAAGCTCCTTCTGTGCAGCTTGCGTGGAGTCATCAGACTCGGAGACTGGATGTAATCGCTGTCTTTAGGAGGCATAAGGAATATGTGCACATTCTGGTGCTGTTTTGACACCTGAATAATTTAGAAGACTGTCTTTATTATCCTTAATGTGTGGCTCTAGAACTTTTTATGGTGATCCTAATATTTGAAGCCACATTTTCTGGCCATGGTTCCTGTGTCTTTCCACAGTCTGAAACACTGGGAGGGCAGAGTGGCATCTGGTCAGCCTTCGCTGTGCCAGCCAGGGCAGCCACCAAGAGCAGCATTATCTGGCATGGCCATAGGGAAAGTATGGCCACCATGTGGACTCCTCTCTCTCCTCATGCTCTTCCTTTAGCTACCAAAGTGAAGGGGAGCAGGGCTTGGATTTAAGATGAAAATATTCTCAGGTTTTATGGTAGCTCATATTTATCTCTGCCAGACTTTTCCTTCCTTTCATTCATTTGAGGGCTTTGAGAACTAACCAATAGCATTGCTATTCCGAGGATATTCTGATATATGTCTTTGAAAAGACAAGACACCTGTGGCCATACCAACTCTGGATCACCCGCCATCATTTCCTTCATGACCTTTATAGATGTCAGACGAGACTGGGTTCTTTTCCCCCCTAGTTCCTTCATTCTGCACTGGATGCAATTTTAGGTCCCAGAAGTGAAATCAGGCAGCACATTAATCAACCCTGCTTCCCAGTTCCCTGCACTTCTGTCCTTCCATAGTTTATTTTTTCTGGCTAATGTAACACAGATTTAAAAATAGGGGTACATTATCCTCCCAAAATGCACACAGTTCTGGTATCAGCAGTGGAATAAGCTCATTTAGATGAAAGGAACCATTTTCTTTCCATGGAATGAAATACCTTATCTGCCTGTTTGGGTTACATGTCAAGTGTTATGCCTCCTACAGCATATAGGGCTGATATTGCATGCAAGTCATCTGCTCAGTGTCTTTTCGGTATGCTGCTAGAAATTATTTCCCTTAACAATTCTTCAGTGTCTGCCATCGCACGGATCACAAAAAGAAAAACGGGCATTATGGAAGTAGAAGCACAGAGGGGTTTAAATGTACTCAGCTAACGTATGAAACTTAATGGCTATCTCTGCAGCTGGGAGGGAGAGAAAAATTTTGTCTGAACACCTCTTGTTTATTCTTCACAGCTGTCAGAGTGACCAGAATGCTTTATCAAACATGTTTTTACAGTGAGATGTAGAGCCCTGTTCTAAATACTATACTTCTGCTAAAACACACAATAGTGCAATGGAGAAAGTGTATTTGGAAAGGAAGAATATGTGCTTGTTTCATGTGTTACAAAAAAATGTAAACCAAGTCCATTAGTTGGTGTTGTAGTTAATTTAATAGCAGATGGTAATTTTAGAATTTCTTATATATAGGAATCTTGGCATAAAATTAGATTGAAAAATTGAAAAAGTACAACTTGTCTAATTCTTTTTATTCCATAAACTAGAGAAACAGTTCCTCAGACTCAAGAGAAGTTATTTTTCTGCTGCAGTTCAGTTGTGTAAAACCCACACATCGCATTAAAAAAAATTAGAAAATGGTATAGTAATGCTTTGTTTGTTCTGGAGAAAACAATGTTGTCGTGCAATTGCTTTTTTGCTGAGCTCTTTCACTTGACCCTGCTTGCTTATTATAATGTTTTAGGTGCCATAGCTTGGGGTTAACTGACCCCTGTTTGTTGCCCATTTGTTTTATAGTTACTGAGTATTGTAAGGCTTGGAAAGATAAGTGTAAAAATTATAATTTGGTCCTGCTCATTAGAAATGGATGTGGAAAAAGTGTTAGCAGTAAATGTCTTTTTCAGCTTTTACTATAAAAGCCTGAAGGGCTGGAGCACCTCAAGCTGGTCAGCATTAACTCATGCAGTTCTGGAGAGCGTGACTTTTTAAATGGGCCAGGCTGAGGAATGGTTGTAGGAGGGAAAACAAGGAAAACTGTGTGTTGAAGAAAAACTGTTTGTAACAGCTGCATCCGAGATATTTTTTTCCTACATGTTGTCCTTTCAGTCTCCTAAGCAGGAGTGTTGCCATATTAATTGGGAATGAAAAATAAGTAGTTTTTTTCAGGTTGCTGGTCTGTGCTTCTTTAATGAAGTGCCCGATCCAGAGCAGCATTCCCATCTCATGCCAGCCACCACGTCCTGGCGCTCTTGGACTTCTTTGTAATGAAGGCACTTCCTCCACTTTTCCTCCTGATCTTACACACACTGGGGTGTTACCTACGGCCTGCAAGTCAGGTGTCAAGCTTGGCTACGTGCAGCTTGAAGCGACTGCTCCAAACATTCCTGCTTCACTAAGGTCAAAACATCAGAATATTACATACAAATTTAGACCACCACCATGAACAATATGGTGTCTACAGGAAGTAAGAATTCATGTAGTAATCAAAATTCTTTTACTGAGTGAAAAGTCATCCAAAACGTATGTGAAGAATCAAAAAGATGTGTTAGACTTTTACAGGAAAAGTCATGGATATTTTGTGCCTTCTGTCTGCTGCTCAGGTAGGGAAGGAGCAGCAAACGTGCCTTGCAAGATTACTTCAAATGCTTTTATGTGAACAGTCATGTTTCAAGAAATCAGGAAGCTCTTTTTATAAGGATTTAATTTTCAGGTGTGAATTACAGAGGGGGTGTGGCACAGTATATGAAACCTTTGTCCATATCTAACACAAGTGGTTCATGGCTCAGTTGCTGAGTTGTAGGAGTAGACTTACTGAAACCTACTAAAAAATGGCTTACTAAAAATGACTAGCACATACCATTAAAGGTCTACCCGAAGTATTTTGAGATTAACTTTAAATTTTAAACTGAATAAATGAATTAATTTTTAAATTTAATTAAAGCAATTTACTCTATATAATTTACAAGCTGAGTTTTATACTTTAATAAAAGCATAAAATCATAAAAAGAAATACAGCTGTAATATTTTTAAAGTTATTTTTCCCTGAACTTATTAGGCAATACAAGCATTTTTCATATCAAAAACATCCTGTGTATTTGCTTGTGTCTAATGGAAATTAAAGAAAGATAAAATGTAGAAAGACGACTTACTGTGTACTTCAACTGGACTGTGTACTTTAACTCAGCGTAGATTATGTTATGATGGTACAAAGAAGCACAGAAGGAGAAAAAAACTGGATATTGTATTTATATGGATTCTAAGAAGTTGTACAGCTTTTTATTTGCCTTGTTACAGGAAAAAAAAAGCTCTGCAAATTATCTTGATGGCTGCTTGAAAGGATTAGTTCAGAAACACAATACCTTAGAAGGACTAAAAGCCCTGGAATACACTTCTAAAGGCTTCCCAAACTGCAAAAAAAAGTAGCTTAAATTCTTTAATTTTAAAGATAAATATTTATTTTAAAGTCAGGAGATGCTAGGCTTCTAGTAGCATTTTGTTCATTGTAAAATTCAGTAGATAGTTTTGTAACTTTTCTTTGCTTGATCAGCTACGCAGTAGTGTCCTGAACTATCAGTTTTCTGTGGTGGAGTATCACCCACCACAAATGAATTCAAATGAATGAGTTTACAGTGTTCATGAAAATAATTTGTACTTCCACCTACCCTTGGTAGGTCATCCTCCTGATATTAAAGAGGTGGCTCTCTACTTTTAGCCCTTTTATTTTAGCACATCCCCAGCAACTGAAGAGATTCAGTGAACTGCTGACTTTTCTTCCCCTTGAACAGGCATTTTCTTTGTGTTTGAGATGTCATTTTATGTAGTCAATCATATTGGACTTTTTAGATAGTAATTTTTACTGCACCCTGTAAACAGGGGTAGTAAGTCTTAATACTGTAGGTGCAGAAGACCTTAGTGGAACAACTATCAGTCACTGTATTTTGAGTTATCCATTTGAGATATCTTTCAAGTTACTAAAGGTGTCTCCGTATGACAGCTGTGCCCATTGTTTGGAAGGCGAGCTGAAGAAATGTCTGTCTGACAGGACTGCTCTGAATCCTTCCCTGACTTCTGTTTATAACTCTTTTTTTTCAGCTAAGGCGGGAAATGTAATTAGTGTATAATGACAGCTACAACAGCCCCAGAAACATGAGACTGATTCCCATGATGGCTGAAAATCCCCCTATGCCGTGTGTATAATCAGGCCCAGTTTCCGAGTTCTAATTAACTTTATTAATGTTTAGTGCAGGAAGTACAAAGGCAACTTAAACAAGGATATAAAAAGCACTGGAGCATTGAAACACTGGTTTCATGTAACTGACTCTTATTGAAAGACATATTTCTCAGCATTTTGTAAAGAAAAATAAAGTAATTTAGAAGAAAGATATTACACTCTTAATACACTCTTATAATAAGGAAGCTTTAAATAACGGAGCAAAGATACTAACAGTAGCTTCCTACTCAGTAACATTGGTAGCAACTCTTTCCGATGTGCAATTAATAAATAAGATAGCAAACATGCAACACTGTGCAGTGACAGTGGGATAAAAGACATGCAATCACATGCAGGACTCCTGTTGTGCCAGCAAGTAAGACTTTATGGGCTACTGGGAAATGAGTTTGTGAAAAACCAATTGAAAAAATCTTCTTCATTACATGTTTCTTTTATAGAAACATATTAATTCGCACGTGAAAAGATAAAATATTACACTGGTAAATAATTGTGAAGACATTTTCCCCCACTAAAGACACAATTGTAAAACCTTGCAATCAAAGCAACTGTATATATTACTTTGATTTAATAATCATAATAACCTTAAAAGCTGTGATATATTAATTACACATAAAGTATATTATTTGCATAGATTTTTTGTTTACTGCCCATGGATTATCATTTGGTAAATGCATCTATAATTCAGCAAGCTTTGGTGCTCTTTGATTAGCTCAAACTGGAATATGGCTGATACTGTATATTACTGTAATAGTAAAGGACAGTAGAATGATATATTTTTGTTGCTTTAACCTCCTAAATATAGAAATTACAGTAGAAAATATAATAATACCTTTTCTGTTATCTACTGACCCTATTCCCAGGCATGATGATTTAACAATACTTAAAATATATTCCTATTTTCAGAAGCACTCAGAACAGGTGGTCAGCAGCCTGTCCACTAAAAGAACTGTGCTTTGGAAAAATTTAGTATTTATTTTCTTCTGATACTTTTCATATGCTTATTAAATAAAAAACATATAGTAAAAAATCATCTTGCAGTTAGGCAAAACTATAGTATTGTTTTGTATAGTCTTGCAAACAAAGTTTAGAAGTAGATCGTCCATCCACAGAGAAATTAGGAACTCAGAATATGTAATACCAATAGTAGAAAATTACTGTTTCTTTAAAGATGTAATGTAGGCTATTGTTTTTAACTTTTATTTAATCTTTTATATGATAATTCTATAGTGCTCGCAGTCTTGCCAAGAGAGCTTCTACTTCTGGAATGGCTTCTCCCTTAGAAGGGGACCCGATACGATCTGTTTTCTTCTCTTTGCTGCCTTCTCCATGACAGGTTTCCTTTCTCCCAACAGCCTTGCTCAGTACCTTAGAACTCATTTCCACATCATATGTAACTTCTTTGGTGACTGGGCTTCTTGTTGAATTTAAACTGATACTGTGGTGCGAACACGGCTTCTCTAGCTGTCCTTTCTGGTTCTCTGCAGAAGACAAACAAACTTTGTTTTACTATTAAAATACACAGTTTCAGTATTCTGTAATATAAAAAGACCTCTTGATCAGACAAATTTTATGTGCAGATGATGTATGTACTCCTTCTACATACTAGAAGGAGTAATGATTGCCAAGGAGGCAAGACAAAATATTGCTTCAAGAGCAGCAGACTTGGCCCCTTGAAAGTGATACAGACTTTGCATATCTTCATTAGGTTAACATCCATATTTCTTACAAAATTACGGATATAGCCTGACAGGATCCTCCTTTCTTATTGTAGTCAAAGAGAAAACAGTACCTAGCACCTCTCAGTATCTTGCAAGGTTTTACCTGGTTAATTACATTTCCTAAATATTTTTTAATTGTTTAAATTTTAAAATGTATTTTAAAATCTATTTTAATTTAATTATCCATTGCAATACCTTTTCTTTCCTTTGTGAACTTTTAGGCAACTAAGTAATTTCAAGAAATTGTGTAATTCACTATTTTTTGCTAAACATCACTGGCATTGCCTGTCACACAAAGTTGCACTCAGTTAATATCCAGGCAGGAGTTTTGCAGGTTTGGCATGTATTAAGACAGATTTCTTTTTCCGTTGTTCCCCAACCCCCTTCCAGCTCAAGTGACTGTTTTCCAAACCAACATATGAGTGGTTCCTCTCATAGATCTCAAACTTTTTAAAAACAGGCCTACTCAATATTCATGTAACCTTGAACAAGGCTTGAAAATGCCTTCAACACACTTGACATGACATTTAAAGTTTTTTGGTTATTCGCTGAAAGATGTTCCATCATCCCAATAGTAATGACTTTGGAGCACAGGCAGTCACTCATGACAGTGTGTTTTATGTGAGTGCTGAAAATTCCTACCGAAAACAGCTTGTACATTAAAAGGCAGCTGCTGAAGATATTTACTGCACTGTCATTCCCTGACCAGGGGCTCTCGGTGATGGATGAGGATTTTACACACTTTCTTGGACAATCTCAGCAAATTTTGTAAGTACGATCACCTTTTGGGAAGCAGAGGAAAATAAATACCTCCTTTCCATCATCTTCTAAATCAGATAAACAATTCTTAATTATAATTTCTTAAGACAAATTTGACACTTAGATGAAAAATGTAATTTCTGTTTTATGGAAAATAATTTGACCTTGAATATGCAGCAGCACAGTGTTCTTCAATCACAGGAGGCCAAAGACTGGTTATGAACACATCTTTATAATTACATGTAATAAACCCATCATATATAATTAAAATATCCCCGGTATGTGCACTCTTAAATACCCCATTCTACTTAAATGTTTAGGCTTATTGATTCTGAACACATATTTGCAAGCTGATAAAAGCATGCTACCTATGTCAATATACAAACTACCAGCTGTACCACAGACCTTTCTGTTTACATTCAATCTCGGGGCAGCAAGAAAAATACTTGGTGTTTAACATCAACACTTTTAAGTAAAAGAAAACATATTGTCCTATAGTCAGAGATGAAGCACAGCTACTGGACTTTTAAAAAGTAAAAAAGAAATTAGGAACTGAAAGTAAGCTTCTCAAATGTACCAACAACCAAATTTTAACTACTTTGCAGTTCACCCCAAAATGTGAGGATCAGTTAGGTCTGGTGAACTAGACTGCAAAACAGATGTGGGGAACACTTATGAACTGAGGCCTCAAAGTAAAATCCAGCAGTAAAATCCCCAGTTTCTCATAGTGTACACAGGGCAGAGTAGAGGTGCCTTAGAGTGAGACTCAAAACTGCAGTCTAAGCAAGGAACTGTTGCAAGCTAGCTATTAATGAGTAGCAGCTCTTGGGATCTATCCCAACTCTTTTACCACCTTGAAACTCAGCAACTACTTGAGGCTTGCACTTCAGTGTGTCCCATGAATTGCTGCCTACAATCGGGAATTGTTGCATAGGGATAGGACAGAGTAAAGCTGAAGAGAGCTGTGCCTTTTTTTTTCCTCTTAAAACAACAGCAATTGTGAATTTCTGGGCATAGACTAATGAGTGGAATATTCAACTTGAATGACCAGCCTTTCTCTTAGGTCTGAAGGGTTGTCCAATGATGAAAAACGGCATTAGGAAAGTGCCTTAAACAGTTCTTCGTTTATATGAGTATTTCTTGCTTCATCTCCTTAGCAATGATGATGTCAAGGTTCACTAGAAAAATCACAGTCTCATGCTAGTGATTAGTAGCATTTCCTTAATAATGAGAGCACTTTGGTCTCAGCCATGCTACAAATAACACTGAGTAGCTAGGGTCAATTAAAAAAATAGTACTTGGACACACATATTTTATCTAAATCCAGTATTAGCATCTTAAAGCTGTTATTTCAGCTGCTTTGTAAAACAGGTGGCATCTTTACTGTTTATGTTCTTCAATCAAGGAGGAGCTTCTTCACATAGCATTGCTATGCTCAAGTGCAAGTCAGGTGTTAGCAGAGGTTGAAGTAGGCAGTTCCCTACTTAGCAAATTGGCTGTTGTGAATTTCATTCAGAAACCCTGAACTTTGCTAGGCCTGGCTCAGAAAGCATACAAATTTACTTAAAGCCTTAGATTCCACTTTAGTAAATGTGCACCCAAATAATTAACTGTTCTAGTACTTGAAGTATATGTGCTGCTTGTGGCATTCTTATCAGAGTGAAAGACCACTTCTCTTTAAATAAGTGTAACTTTAGTTAGCCACTATCAAGGTAAAAAGTCTCACTAATTCCTCAATTTTTTATTTTAAGCCAGCAGAAATTAATTTGTGATAAAAAAAAACTCTTAAACACTCTATACTGCTTCACACACTGATTCAAAACTTGCGTGCATTGGTGATTTGGTACCACATCCATTCCAGTGCCCTGACTTGGGATTGTAACCTCACCTCCCTCAAATCCTGTGCTACAGTGATGAAACCAAAGAAGTTAATTTTTAACCTGTCGCTGCTGAGGTGAGTGGTTTAAAAAAGCCAGTGCATCTTGCCTGTGAATTCAGAACTACATGGCTGCAAACTGCTGCAGGTTAGCATGCACCTTTGACCACAACTGTGGAAAATCTGGACTTCCTTACTTCAATACGAAAAAGGCTATAAAGAGTATAGTTATTTACTTGCAAGAAAAGCCAGAAGGCAAGATTAACTGACAAAGTAAGTACAAGGATAAACAGCCATTAATTTACTGCTATTAGACATTAAAACCTTGAACCACCAGAGTAATGAAGTTTTGGAATTCACATATATAAATGTGAGAGCAAGAAACTATAAGCAGTCACAAGCAGGAATTTGATCTGTTTCTTAAGACTGTATTTGATATGGCTGCCCAAACAGCCAGGAGATGGGTTAGTGACATTGGCCACTTATGTTTCTAGAACAAAGGAACACAGACAATCCACAAACCATATAGGTATTAACAGACTTTTCTTAAAATGCTTTGAACCGTTACATCATAGACATACATAAATTTGTTTTGTGCTTTTGACAATAAACTATAGTTGAAACAAAATTTACACGCATTGGTTCAAATACACTTCTAAAGAATTGAATACAATTAAACATAGAAAGTGAAACGAAAACTACTCATGGAAAGGCACTTCTGCATTAATTCTTGTTAAGAAGAAAGCTTACATTTCTGGAGATGCACTATTTGTCCACCTACTGTAGCAAGGCGCACCTTTCGGCAGTAGCAAGGCAAAAAGAAATCAGACATTAAAAATCACTAGATAAAGACAGAACTTATTAATTTCCTGTATATACTGAAAGTAGTTGAGACAAGTTTGTATTATGTGGTTACTTTCAACAATCGAAATTTGTCATTCACCTCATAACAAACACTATGCAGATGAAAAAAAAAAAAAAAGCAGTGACTTTGAAGTCATGATTAAGTTTGCTAAATGCTCAGGTGAGAACCCATAATAGTTTTGACTTTACTGCCAGTAGATGCTTCAAGGCATGGGTTAGGCAGAGATCACATTGTACACTACAAGTCTCAGTGTCCAGATTCAATGGTATTTAAATCTTTTCTTTCCCTTGTTCAATATTGAACTTTTGTGGGTCCTCTGGACCTATTCAAATTCAGTTTTTGCAGATATTAATTGCTTGAACTTTGATGTTAATCAAAGCATTCCAAAACCATATTCACAAAACCTAGAGCCAAATAGTTAATATCATCTCTATGCAAGACTTCTCACAGCAATGCTCAGGAAATTCAGTAAACAGAAAATTGTGCTTAACATAGCTTTCCACAGTTTAAATGGTGTCCACAATAGAACAACTTATAATGGTATACTTATAATCTATTAAAGGCTACATACTTCATATTCAGAAAAAGGAAATTGTTCACTAGCATCCAAACAAAAAAAAATCCGTAGTATGAGACCTGCCTGCTGTGAATTTGGGGAAACAAATTATGATCAGTTGGAGATTTTAAAATCCTGCATAATAGTGTTATATATTACCTTTAATAGAGAACAAAAATGATTGCAAGAGACTCACTAAAGTCAACATAGATTTTTTTAAAACAACTAATGAATATTTAAAATTAAAAAGGATGTTGAAAAGCTTTATTTCTCACATAGTTTCTCAGTAAAAGTCTTGATACTAAGGACATATTTCGGTTTTATGTAAATACTTGTAGACTGATTGAAAAATAAAGTTGCAAATACAATAAGGAGAAGTGCATTGCATGGCATTATATGCTCGTATTACAGTCATACATCTCAATGTAGGGCATGACAAAACTGTAACATAAAAAGAACTATTGCAGTTACAACCTCATTACATCTCTTACCAAGTTAACAGGGAAAAATACTCAAAACTGCAGTGGAATATTTCTGATCTCACTGACTTGTGCTCCACATGCTACATCACATTCCTGAAGCTATGTCTATGCCAACATTTTCTAAATGAGATTACTGGCAGCGCAAATTATTTTTACATTTTCAGTCATGACTTGCCTGTCCGAGACAATCCTCTGAAGGAATGTTCCCATGCCAAATTGCTTAGGCTTGGAGAAAGTAACAGCCCTAGCCATAACTCTTACTATTGGCTCCTCAGTGTGGTACCACAGTTTGTCTCTGGTTCCCCATCCCTGATGCATGGAACTCAAACTCATGGAAAAGCTACACCATGCTGATGCTGTGCTCACGTATTTTCCCAGCAAAACATCAGGGGAAAAGAACATGTATTTTTGACAGCAGTGCCATGTGCTAATTCTGGATGCAGCTGTTGGGATGTAGCATTCCCATAAGCTGAAATGCTTGCCTCAACCCAGTCTCTGTCTGCAAGTCCTGTCCATTTCCCACAAATTACACTGACCACATCATCATGCATGTCCCAGTGCAACCTTAAAAAATGGTCCTTAGACAATGGTCACATACCATGGATGTTGTGAGGATATTGGGGTATATCCTCATATGTTCCTTTTAAATAAACAGATTCCAAACTCTTGGCTTCTTACTATCAGAAATGCCAAGAAGAAAATAATTGATTCATGTTTTCCTCTCAATTTTGAAATGACAGTCTTGTTTCCTACACTGACCCCTATCAGAGCCCCAGAAACCGGACAGTTGTGAGCCCCAAGATTTTTCAGGCACCCATTTTCCCTTAATGTCATTTTTACAGCCCACAGTTGGTCTTCTGAAATCCATTCCAGACCTCAGCCTTCATGTGAGAACATAACAAGACTTCCTTATTCTTCTCGAAGTCTGCCTTATCCCTCAGAATCAGAATTTAGACATAATATTAAAGACTGCTACAGCTATAAGGTCCACCTGTATTAGGTAAGATCACTCAGAAAAAAATGGGATAGCTCCTTTCTGGATAGTTTAATGGAAAATATTTTAAATACTTTTTATTGATTTAATGTTTTTTCAACGTCTCTGACTGACAAGGGTAGCCTTGAAGAATGTCCCTGGTTAAAGGAGCACTGTGTGTTGCTACAACTTATTTCAGGTTGAACCTGCAGCTCCAGCCCTAACACCTAAAGGAATGGGAGAGGTACTCAAAAGACCTTTGCTTGATAAGTAATTTCTTATGCCTTAGTATTTCATACTAAAAGCTCACAACTCTACTAATCTTAAGCAGACAATAATTCAAGAGACATGAAAAAGTCTTACTGATATTTGGAACATTTCTTTTTTAAACTATGCACATTTCATTTAATAGTTGCTGCTGTTCTTGAGTGTTGCATTAAAAAGGTGTGAAACAAGGAATAAACACTATCAGTAAGCTCAATTTAGATGAGACAGTTTTTAAAAATAGTGAATATGCACTATGTGCATTTCAAAGGCAAGAAGAGAGTATGTCAGCACACAGTGTGACTAATACAGAGAATTTATAGAAACTAAATTTCAAAGAAAGTCAAACAGTGAGCAAACTAATTTTTGACAAGAGGAACTATGCTGGACCAGCTCCCTTCTACTTGGTCCTAAAGCAAGCCTTTAAAAATTCTTTTAATCCCTTTCCTACCTAAATCTTCTCAAAGACTACTTTAAGTTCCTGCTGATCACTCCATTCAAACTTTTACCTATCTTTCCCAAAGATACTTCGCAATTGCAATGAGTTGGAACCAATTTCTCTGTTTAAACTAATATGTTCTCACCTGTGATAAGACAATGACTTCTTTTTACAAGAAATGCAACTTTAATTTACTGGGATTTTAATTAAAGTCTTGAGTGCCTGTCAAGATGATAAGAGAACAAGAGTGTGGATCAAGCTGCTGAGAGAAATCACCCAAGGTCAGTGAGAGAAGAAACCTCTGAAGCTGTCTTCATAAGATGACTATTTCAGACTTAGGAGTTTGGCATCCTTCCTATTTCACCCTGAATTATAGTTGACTTCCTGTGTCTTTTCATGCATTTTTCCCCAAAAGAAGGCACATTTGGCAGTTTCTAGGAAACTGCAAAATGGAAATTTCCAAAACAGAAATCTGTTTTGTGGTCATTAATGGTTTTTAGAGCTCATGGTTTGAAACCAATCTTGAAAAAATAAATTCTAGGTATCTTAATTTCAAAATGGATAAATCACATGGCATAACTTTAGTATTAATAACTTATAAATTAATCTTATTATATATGTCAGGAAAAGGGGGTTAAAAGGTAAATATTGATCTACATGAATACCAGCAGCATGGGGTCTTCAGGCCTCAGTGGGCAGAAACAATCTACAACCTAGGTGCTTACAGGATTTCTCTCAAGGTACAAATAGGACAAACATCAACGTTTCCTCTTCTTCAAGTCAAGAAATAACCAGGAAATAATAATAAAACTGGAAGTTAACATGTTTTAGAGTATTTTAAATTCTTGGAATGTGGTTTATTACTTGTTTTCTTTTGTTCAAAAGTACACTGCATCTTGCATTCCAAATCATCTTTAGAGTTAACAGTCAAAAATGATGACTGTCTAAGTTAGTGATCTGTGACAAGATACACAGAGGTCCATAGTCTAGAGCTACCCTCTATTTGACTGACGATAATTAATGCAGATCCCACAAATGAAACTGCCTTTGAGCAGTAGACACGTTAGCCTCCAAACCTATCTGCAAACCAGCTACCTATAGATGAATACTGCTTTCAAGGTGCACTTTGATAAAAAACTTCAGGAAAATGCATAAAGACTGCTGCCATCAAAGGAAAGCCACTAGCAGTTGCAATGGAGAATGATAAACAACATGCTGATGAAAATAACTGAAATGGAAAAGAAACACACAGTTTTGTCTTCTTTTACCAACTGTAGCGGAAAAAACACAGTAGGAAGCCTCCTACCTCTGGAAAATAAACCCCCCAACAAATCCAAACAACAAAGCAAATCTTAAAGACTGATCTTATATTTATGAGATTCTACTCACTGCAGTTCTAAATGTTGTTGTTGCTTCTGTTCAGTATTTACTATTTAGCATACACACTGAAAAAAACCCTAAACAAGAAAAACCCACAAACCCCCACAAAAACTATGCCCCATCCCTGGAAAGGTTCAAGGCCAGGCTGGATGGGGTCCTGAGCAACCCGATCTAGTGGGTGGTGTCCATGCCCATGGTGTGGCTCTTGGAACTAGATGATCTTTAAAGCCCATTCTGACCCAAACCATTCTATGATTCTATGTATCTATGTCTAGTAATTGCCTGAAAAGTTTAACACTACTGTTACTTCTTATTCACTACTCTTGATATCAAATGTTTACGAGATATTCCCTAGCTATTCCAGCTGCTGTTACAAACCCATACAATTTTTATTTCTTATTTTTATCCCAAACTTCCATTCCCAGGTTTATATCAGCAATCAGAGTACTGGTAGGTTGCACTGCCTTAAGTTTGAATACAAATATTTTGTAATATCAGATCAAACCAACAAGAAAAACTATCTTTCTCTCATCATCTGTTGCTCTTCTCTCCTAAGGAATCAAACTACTTCTAAGCAAAAGGGAGATTGCTACAGAGTCCTGGAAATACTTCTGGGAGTGGCATAAAGAGGAGAGGCTAGAGCTGGAAGTAATTAGGTGGGTGTTAGTTTTAACTTGAATAGAAACACAATCCCCTCACATTGCTGTGAGAGGCACAGGACCAATGTCCTGGGGCAGTTCTTGCCCACACAGGTCACAGTCACAGTGGGCTGTCACTCACTGTTATTCGAAAGATTGCAAGAATAGCATACGGCCCTGAGGCTCCTCTCATTTTAAATGTTTTTAAAGGAGGTCTTTGGAAGAAGAGCAACAGAGAGCACTGCATGCTCTTAATGCTATGACAGGGAAGAGTGTGGTGATTTACTAACCTGGACAAGTATTTATGAGAACTCCAAATCCTAATCTCTGCTTCTTTATATCATGGGTGCTTTCTAAGAGGAAAGAAGCAGACCCAACTGGGAAGTTTTAACTTGTGTAAACTAACATCCAAGATTGCCTACATGAATATACTGGAGAGAAATGGGATGAAGCTGAATCATCTTAGTTCATGTAACTTTCCTATTATTATTACTATGGTCCTTACTTTCCTCTGACAAAGCTCTGCAGAAAATAGTTAAAGGAAGAGTGCTAAGCAGCAGACTGAAACTGTGGAGCAGGAAATAGTACCTATTCAAGAAGATCCTAATGTAAAAGTAAATATGGGGAAATAAAGGCAGAGGAAAAGTGATTCATCTCTCCCTCACTCTACAACATTGCATAAATATATTTTTTTGACAATTCTTTTCTCTCTCTTTATATGATGCTCTAATTAATGCTATGTGCTTTCCACCTTATTATTCCCTCTCTTTAGGATGGACTGTAAGTTGGCCTTGTTCATGAGTGGAGAGAGATGGGAAGTAAAAAAATGTTTCTACTCTGCACAATATCCAGCCATATGTATTTGACACAAACAACTGTACTCTGCAAGTGTGACAAACTGCTCTGAAAAGGGATGCTGATTTCAACAGTCTTTATAAGAGGAATTATTCATTAAAGATGGCTTTTACTGACTCCTCCCTATACCACTGAATTACCACAAGACAAATTCAAGTTACATTACCATGGGCAATTAATCCAGTCATTGTGAATTCAAAATGCTGTGTTTAACATCATTAATGGTATGCACTTTTCACACGATGAACATATTTACTGTCCTATATTCTACCAGTTAAACTCTTAGCAGCCACTTTGGTATGTTAAAAACAACAGAAGCTAACTGTAGTACTTCCTCCTTCTTTTCCTAATCAATTGCACTCAAATATTATTTAGAAATAACCAGCTAACAAAAGTTAATCTTACCATGTAGGAGGGTTTTTTTTAAATTTAAAAAATATAAAAAATCTAAAATGCAACGCGTCTTTGCATGTACAGAAAAAAACCTCTCTCATGGAGAAACTTAAAATATTACAGAGAATATGAAAAACTGAGAGACTGAAAACCTGAACCCTTTATACTCACTGAGAAAACAAGGCAGAAGGCAGTAAGACCTCCCAAGCCACGGAAACAGAGGATTCTTAAACACAGACTTGTTTTTCCTTTGTCTGTTTTGACTTATGAAGCGGTCTTGCAAATGTGTTTAGCTCAAAAGGTGATATTAAAAACAAATGGTTAGAGATCATCATGGTATATTAATTATGCAAAAGAACCCAAACCGAATTTAATCAGAAACAGGAGACTCCAAACAGGAAAAATTGTCTCTCTCTCTCTATTTTCTTTTTCTTTTTTTTTGACAGAGACAGTTAAGAAAACATTTATGGTAATGCCAGAGCATCTGCTGATTATAGTCAAAGCTGCAGGACGCCAACATTAAATCACTGAACCATCTTGACAGCTTCTGGGTACTTGAATTTCATTCTAATAATAAATTGCTGTGAAATTTACACAAATCAGAAAATTAGCCAGAAAATGTTTACAAAGAATATAGGTAAGAACATATAAAGCAGATACTAAATTGATTTGCATCTGAAAAAACAGAGCTAAAATAAATGTTTGGCACTCAGGTATGTCAGAGCTGCATTTAATTGGTAAATCTCTAAAAGGCTAAGTGCTTTAAGAACAGAATATAATTTTATCATTCATTTCCTAAAGATTTTGACCTATCACTTTCTATTGTTTAGAATTGTTAGCATGCTTGTTTGTTTAACATAAACACAGATGAGCCATTTGAATGCGGCCTGCAACATTTAAAATCAATTTTTAATTCCTGACACCTGAGGATTCCACACAGAACAATATACTTCATTGTAAAGCTTTAATTGATGCCTCTATGTGCTGCAGAGGGTGATTACTTGAATAATAAGTATGAGACTTGTGATCTGGTTGCTAAGCAAATGTGAGTAAGAGAAAAAGTCCAAGAAATGATGTAACAATGAATCAAGGTGTGATGACAGGATTATTATTCTGTGAACTGTCATGCTGAAGGACTCTCAGAACATTGACCTGCACATGATCACACATCAGAAGATTGCCTGAGGGGTAATTAAAATAATAATACACAAGTTCAGTCACTCAGAAAGCGAAAAACATATGCTTAACTTATTTCTCTGTAGCGTGCATGGTCAAATGCATTCTCATGTTAAATGTAAATGCTTGAACAGTGCAAGAATTCAGAAAACAACACATGACCACTGAAATTTATCTGAATTAGCATGAATGCTTTTCTTTCTTCAATTACTCTGGGCATTCAACTAACTATTATTCATACTATGACAGATAAAAGCATATAATCTGCAAAGAGACTTTCTGAAGGAAGTTGGAAAAAAATGTAGTCCTTTTAAAATATGCTTAAGGTTGTAAGGGAACACGTTCAAAAAGAACTTTTCCTCCTTTTCCTGAGATTTTATTGCTGAGTATGACATATTGTAGGACATCAGTCCGGGTCAGCTCTGCTGGTCATCTCCTCCCAACCTCTTGCCCACCCTGAGCCTCCTGGCTCTGTGTGTTTTGTGGGTGGACAGAGAGAAAGCCATGACACTGTGCAAGCACAGCTCAGCAACAGCCAAAACACTGGTCTGGTGGCATCACCAGTCGCTAAGACAAAGGACAGCAGCTTATGGGCTGCCGTGGAGAACATAAAAACCAATCCTGGCACGCCCAATAAAACTGGAGATAGTGTAGCAACTCTACTCAGTTGCCATTGGATATATGAATTACCAAATTCCATCAGGAAGCTGTTCACATGGCAGATTTCAGACTTGAAAGGCAAACTTTTACACAATTCAATTTTTTTCCTCTTTAGGCTTTTGTTCAGTTGTTTACTGTATCAGTTTATATTGGTGTGCACCCCACTACAAGCCTAGACTTTAGTTCCAAGCCCAGACTTTAGTTCCAAGTCCCTACTATGTGATCACATCCAAGCAGTGACAATTCTTTCTCACATGTGGATGTGCAGACGCTTCATTGCCTTTAAACCAGCCATCACCAGTCTCGTTTTGGGGTGAGCTTTGCCAGTTATGTGGAATCACTGGTGTTTACTACTTTGCAACCTTACTGACTACAGATACGAACTTGGTGTAGACAAAAAAATCCGCAACCCATAAAACAACTTATTTTCAGATCCAAGTTAGTCTGTGATGGAAATCACTTGACTGCTCAGAAATCTCCTCACTTTTCCCCTCCATTATTCCATATGTAACTGAAGAAACTAGAAGACAGCCAGGAGAAGTTCTATGGATGTTCTTTAAAGATGTAAGACCCCTCAAAATACTCGAAAAGTTTTTTTTAGAACACAAGGTACACACAGAGTTTTATGTGTGCATAAATTCATTCAGACCAGAATGTCTATAGGTTACTCTCAATCATACACAGGCACAATTACCCTGTGATTCTAATAAAGTAAATTCTTTTTTTCCCACCATGTTCTAAAGATATGATAGAAACACCTTTTAGGAAACACAATATACATGATAATTATTTAAATGATACTTCTTTCTAGAACAAATATATTCCGTAAACTCATTGTTAGTTCATCAATTAAGTTAGTCACTCATACTAAACATGCTAGAGAGATATTCTCAAATCTCTTCTAGCACCTTCATTAGTGCTCATTTCCAGAGAAATGCCACCCCTGAGTAGCTTTAAATGCTACAGAAGAAGACAAACGCTATTGAAAAATCTCACAATGTTCAGCAGCTGTGATCTAAGGAAAATATATGAAAATGCAAATTTCAAGCATGTTATTATTAATTTCAAAGCAACACCCTAATAGAAGAAATATAGTTTTCAGTTTTTGTGTCATAAAATATTACCACATACACCTGGTATTATTATCTAGATTCTCAGTGTTAGCCAGCAGTGTTAAGAATAACAATTCAGCTGACTCCAAAGAGATTTGTAAAAACTTTGCAGCAAAAATAGTAGAGTAGATATTTTATGTATTTTTATTTCAGGAACATAACTGAGGAAAACAGTGGGGAAGGGAGTGCAAAGGGAGAATATCCTCTATTTCTAAGAATTCAGTTATGGCATTCGATAATTTATCTTACATTTCTTCAAAATCTTTGCTTATTATGAGCTTACCAGCCAAACAGATTTGTTTCCAGAAATTAAGCTTAAAATCAGGACAGTTTCAAGAAGCTGAAGCAGATGTATAAATTTATAACTCTTTGGTTATGTAACAGAATACGGCTTAAAGCAAAAAGTTCAACTGCATTTGTGTAGATGCATTTCCTTTTTTTTTTTTTTTTAATTAACTTTTTTTGTGGTAATGAATGCTTTGAAATATTCTGTTACATTTAAAACAAGACGCTACAAATTGAACCGGCCATATTATAACTACAGCTATGAAATAGATATAATTCATTGACTGTGGCTACCTAATGCAGCTACAGAAACAAACCTGACTCTTTTCTTCGGTGTTGTATAAAATTATTTGTAACAAGAGCATGCAAAGTCCTGTGCGTCCTTGTGCCTGACCAAAGGCCCTCGATCCCAGTGTGAGATTAACTGGACCGAATGAATTTGTGCTGGTTGCCTCAGGCTTCCTTCACAGTCAATGAGGAGAAACAAGCACTTCTAAACTGCGCTTCATTTCACCCTAATGTAGATACTTTAAACAGGTAAAGAGAGCCCACACTGCTGACATCAAAAATAACTTCTGTATCTGGAAGCTTTAGACTTTTGACTGCAGCAAAATCTGCATAAAAGGCTTTCCTGTCCTCTGGACAGAGATAAGGGATTGTTGAGCTCATACCTTCCCTATGAGAGATGACAGGGTGCAGATTCAGTGATTTTAAGGCCTGATAGACCATTATGAGTATCCATCTCATCACTTACTTAACAAGAGGTATAAAACTGCACAAAGCTTTTTCTGGCTTCATGAAGAATATAATTAATATAAATTATATTCTGGTTGTTACAGTGAACAGTTTGGATATAAGCAAGGGAACTCTGTTTAGTATGCAATATGCTGACAGGAACTGTAGATGTGAAAGACACCATTATTAAGTATGCTGCTCAGCCATTACCTATCACCATTTTTCCTTTTTAAACTTCCTTCATGTTCACTAACGTTTATCTCCAGTAGACATAGTTCTTATAGTTGTTTAGGCTCTTCTCTCTGACAGATTTGTGATACCCAAACTTTTGTATAGCTTTGCAAGTTTCTGACAAGATTGAAACATATCCTGGATTTGAAAATCAGCCTATAAAATAAATTTTACTTCTGCATTGGTATATGGAATCCTGCCCTTCATGTGAAAATCATCACTGCTTTAAACTGAAATTGACTTAGATTTAGTCCTGGCCACGCAAAACGCATGAAACTCTAGTTGTGTACATCTAAATTAAAGAATTTCACATCCACAGAGGACTAAGCATTTAAGTTTAGTCTTTAGAGATGATACTTTAAATGGGAAGGCAACGCTGTGATTATTAGATGTTAGTTCTGTTTGTACACATTTTTGTTAAGTAAGATAGATTAGTAGGTGAAAGAATGAAAAGAAAAGTGATGTGAATTCCATGAAAATGTTTTATGAACTCTCTCTAAAAAAACAAAAAAAAAACCCAAAAACTAGAACACCCGTAACACTGTTTTTGCAGAGTACTCATGAAGTTAAAAAAAAAGGCATAAAAATAGTATGCAGCAACAAAAACTCTAACAGCACCTACTTTAATTCATATAGTCTCACTGCCATTCAAAATAAGTGGTAAACAAAATATTTTCATTGGGCCTTATCATCATATTGTATGCATATATTACAGAATGTCTCTTACTTGTACAACATACTAAATATTACGTTAAATTTGAATTATTCCATAAAACATAAAGCTAAAGAACTAGTAAAGAAAAGCATTAAGGTTTCAACTTTAAAAAAATAATAAAAGGTATTTTATTATAATAATAATAATAAAATGCCAGCACACAAAGCTATTTTTGGTATGAAACAAAAACATGCCATTACTTGAGACTCAGTCTTTTGAAAAGACTATTTTCATCTATCTTTTCATTGTTTAACAGACTTTAACATATGTTCCATCATTCATTCAGAAAATAATCCAAAAGACCTATGCCCATCCAAATTAAAATAGAAATGCCATTTTCCTCACCAGATTATGCACAGCTCCATAGTCACTGGTGCATATAGGAAGGACTGTGATACACAAAGATCCAGCTGAAAGGTATTTCAAATTTAGGAGACAACTTATTTATAGGAAAATCTATTTGTGGGTGGCTGAGGTTGTTTTGTACTGTACTAATTACACAAAATACAGAATTTCTGAGAGTAATACAAAGTGTGGAATGTTATCTATGGATCCTATGTACCCACTAGTGCTGTATTTCACTATAATGAAATCATTGTAGAGCATGGTAGTCCTGGTGCAGAATCATTATGCCTGACTCTGCAGAACAATAATGGCAAAGAGATTGCACTGTCAAGGGACTAGTCAAGGGAAAAAGGCAATCTTCAGAGCACAATTAAAAGCACATACTTTAGGTATCTATTGGCTTCTTTCGATTAGAGAGAGAGCCTAGCTTAGATTAGTTTTAAATAGATAGTGAGAGCAAGCAAACCAGATCTCATGTAATTAAGTGGAATATATCTACATCTGAACATAAAGTTTATTTACCTGCTTTACATGTGTCTATACCTGTCTGAGAACTGCCAGCTTTGAACACTAATTTCTCACCAATAGTCTTTAAAAGATGTTTTTTTCAAACAGAAGTGGTGTAACTTGGAAAGAGAAGTGGGCTAAAGTAGCTAAACAGAGTACATGAGCGCCAGACACCTGTAAGAGCAGCACTGTGGGCAGGTGGCTGGCTACAGAGGATGCACTGATGTGACTTCCCAGCCAGAAAGACTGGTAAATCTTGGATTGGGAGTCCTCACCTGCTTTGGGAAGACAATTCTGCTGTTCAGAGAACAGTGACTCAACTGCTTTAGGGATGATGTGACCATCAGTAGGAGGAGACTGTACTTGTTGTCAGAGTTCAGTAACAATCAAGTAGTTTCAACTGAAATTCTTTCTTGAGGATTTCATCCTAAAGCAGGTCCTAAAGAGAGGATAGCTTGCTTTCTAGCCCTGGGACCTTCACCACTTCTAGCTTATTCCAACTGCTTTCCTTTGTAGTTTCACTTGCTTTTAAATGGCATTTAAGTCATCTTTAAAAAGACAGGTCAGTAAGCTAATGGTAATAAAATTACTGCAAGATACAGTTAGTTTTACCTATTAATATAAAACACTGAATACACGTGAATCTGCATTAGATGAGAAAGCATCTTAGAAAGAATGGAGCACTTATGATGGATGAGAGAGTTTTGGATAAACATTTTCAGCTGCACCCAAGAGCATGTAGGTAAATGAAGGATAGGGAAACACAAGATAATCAAATTTATGGTGGTGTAAGTCTAGGGTGCAGAACAGCACTTGAATTCTGTGCACTTATTTGACTAGGAATCATGAAATGCACTAAATGGGAACATTTAACAATAGGAAGTTACATTAGGATACTGTGTCCAATTTAAGAAACCACTCATTCACCTACACTTTCCGAAAAAAAAAAAAAGTTGAAAAAAGCCTAAAATTTGTTTTGAAAAACATAGATTAAGAAATCACACAACTATAAGATAAACTCTTTGATGTTTTGTATTTTTTTACCAATGATTATTTCTTTTTAAGTTTCATTAAATGTCCTTTATTATTACCAAAGCAGGAGATTTTTTTTAATTGGATGAAATAATATAAATCTAGATATAGCATTGGTTAAGCATTTACTCTCAAAAACTCTAATGAAATTTTTTGCTGTATTTACAAAATAATAATGAAATATAAAAATAACTATAACAGGGTAAAGCAGAAAATTCATTAATGTGAAATCACCATTTCTGAAACTGTTTTTGCTTAAATGTAAAAATTTGAAGGTTAAAAGCTACAAGTACACATGGGTTATCAAAGAAATATACGATCTCCATGGAGAAAACCACTAGCTTTCTCAGCCAAAATTTAAAGACTTTTTAAATGAAGTCTTTGATTAAAATGTTTCATTGAGTAGTTGCCATAATACTTCATAAAATAACAATGAAATGCAACAGCTGAGAGAAGCTAAATATTGTTGCATTTCATTCTTACAATGTGGAGGAAATTGTATTTTTATCTTTGTACCTACTTTACTAACAGGTTTGACTCCCATGAATATGAAACATTACATTTGTCCTGATTTGAAAATCTGGTCCTCAGTGTTTAATATCGTGTGTGTGATAAGTTGGCACTCAAATGTACAGTATCGTCCATTTTACTTCAGAGAGGCACTATTTTATAGTTTATTTTATAATGCCTAGCATTATGACTGTGGTAGATTCATCACAATGCACTGGTAGCCACAGTTTTCTAACAAAAGCAATTGAGCAGTAGACCTTATTTAAGTCTATAAGGAATAGCTAAAGGGACAGCAGCAATTAACAAGATATGCAGTAGAACACCTTTTAGTAACAGGTATTAGGAAATATCTAGTGACCAGTGTTAGGCAGAGACATTAGACATCTCCCGGAGAAATGAAAAGAGTGCAAAACACACCCCACTCTGCATGACGTTGTGTATGAAGAATCTTCAAGTCTTTCAAGACCAGCTTTCACCACACTGGCCATGAATCAGTTTGTTGTAACTGTGCTACCTGATGATGAGGGAAAAGATAGTATTTTTCTCATGTTTACTGTATTTATTGCTTTTAAGCAGTTAAAAGAAAGACAATTTTCCAAAATAAAAAGAAGCCTGCATGGCTAATTTCTCCACGCCCCAAATAACACCCCAAGTAATGTTGTTTAAATAACTGTTCATTTAAACAAACTTGATTTAGGGTTTTTTAATAACTTTCAGTTGATTTCAGTTAAAAGAAATAACAGACACTTATTGATGGTGCATTGTGAAAATATTTAAATAGGGGCAGTTTAAAAATCCATCACTTGGTGCACTTATTGTTTCACAACAGGAGCAGTAATTTCTCGTAGAGTGACGTTTCCTTATGCCACAGCTATTCTTCCCTTACAAAAGCTGTTACTTTGGGGGGGACGACAAATTCTTGCCATCTATTACTATGCAGTCCATTACAATGGATTCATTCATATTTATAATACAATCTGTGATGTTGATGAAATCACTTTAGACTTCACTGTTATTTCAAACAAATCCATAACTGAGAAAAAGGCAGGCTGTTGACAGGAGTTAATGTGGGTTTTACTCTGTTTACAATTGCTTTCTAATCTACTAAATGGCTGTGAAAATTGATGCACTGTTAGAAGTGCTTTTATACACTACTACAGATAAAGGGCTGTTATACTGCAGTAATCTCTGTAATGCTAAATTGAATTTTTGACAGTGCTTTTTTCGTTTTTCCAATTTGAATGTGACAAGGTAGGCTACTGCATTTACAGTAAGCTTAATTCCATCAATGCAAAGCATTTTCCTACCTTTATTGAGATGCCTATTATTGCTACGAAAAAACAAGTTATAGATAAAACTTGTAACTGTGTACTTTATGTACATATTTACTGTGTAACTTGAAATATGCACTTTAGGGAAAATCTCTTAGTGGTCGAAGCATGAGGCAGTCGCTAAATTTTGCCATCAAATTTGTGATCTGTTGAGGCTGTGCAAGTCAACCCACAGCACGTAAAACATAGTAGTAGTGCTTCCAGAACCACTCAGCTTGCCATTAAGGTAAACAGATTCTCCTTAAACATCACAAAATAAAATTTAGGATTAGGTGATTTCCTAAGCACTTACTTTCCAGTGGGATTTTAGGGAGACATGCAAAGATAGTTGTTTAATTACATGATCAATGAAATTAGAGTCATAAAGAAGTCCCAAGAATGTATAATTCAGTTTATCAGCCTAAAAATGAAGCCAGAAAAAAAAAAATAAAACCTCTTAAGCCTCAGATTTCCTGATAAAGAGGGTGCAAAAATACCAAGGCTGTTGCTGACATGAAGCACAAGTACAGAAGAGTTATTTACTGTAGAACAGGTGCCCTAAAAATTCCTGACACTTATCTGAAGTGTCTGGTGCCTCACTGAAACCTAAATCTGAGGAATGCAAGACAAATGCCTTTCTGGAGCTTCTAATTTTTTATATGGATGTGAGAATATTACTAAAAATTAATGATCAGAACTTCCACATGGCTCCTGATGGATCGAAGTCTTTTAAATTCAAGACATTTGCATATGCAGTAACTTTAAAATTTGCTTATGTGTTTTAATTCACAAAATTTAATAAAGAGATATAGCTCTCTCAGATAATAAAAAAGCTTACGTTGGCGAAGACCTCTGTTGAGGTCATCTGGTTCAAACCCAGCTTCAGAATAAGATACAGTTATTAAGCTGGATCATAAAATTTTTCGAAGGATAGACTGTTAAAGATTCAAACTTCATAATTTAACCTTGGTGACGTTTAATCACATCAGCTGAATTAAGTAGTCAAAGATAACACAAAAAATGCCCATCCGTTTCATGTAGGACAGTATGATCAGTCTATGCAGAGCAGTAAGTAAAGTTCACCTAAAGAGCCTATCAGCTAATGAACACAAATGTATAGCAACCAAGCTTCATGAACAATAAAGCTCATAGTGCAAAATCTTTCAGGGTTTTTCTCCTATATGACTTATTTCTTTTTTGGAATGTGCAGTTTTTCTATTGCAATTTTCAAAAGAAAAAAAGGCTTAGGAATTAAATTCTGGAATTCTTACTGACTCAACTCAAGAAAACCTATTAAATTTAGGTGCTATTTTGTACAAAATGGTATTTCAAATATAAATATAGCAAAGTGCTTTGTAAGTACCCCTGTCTCTAAATTTTGGGTTCACATGATTTCAAAAATAAAATATCAGACGAAGCCTGTCTTAAAATAAAGCTTATCATTTAGCACCTGTGACAATTACCTTCTTGCCTATATATCTTGCTTGTATAAAAGAGAAATAGAAATTAAATACAGCTTTTATAATTTTTATTTCTAATAATGGTGTCTTAAAGACAGAAAATGGAAAGAAAAGTCAATCACAAATGTCAGCACTGTCTTTTGAGAGACACACTGTCAGTATTACAGAAGCTGTAGTTTAGAAGCATACAATTTAAATCCAGATTGCCTGATTTACATTACTGACTCCCTGATCTACTTTAGTTGAACACTGAATTTAAATAGAGGTGCTTGAAGTCAGGAGGGACTTATGTATGTGCTTATATGCTGTGCTGAATCAACATCCCATTGCAACAAATCACAAGTACAGTATGTTTAACAAGCATAACATGGCAAGCATATTTATCTATTCATAACAAAGTCAAAAACAACACCTTCTCTTTGCATTTTGTGAGTTAGCAGGAATCAGCAGGCAGGGATAACCTTACCTTTCCTTATCTACTTTACCTTAGAAATAATTATTTAGCATAACAAACCAAGAGCACAGTATATGTTTTGAAGTTGAAAGGAAAAGGTCCAAACTGGCATGCTTTAGCTGTTTGTTAACTGCTTTTCTCCTAATGAATTTCCCTGTTGCTCTGCATCAATGTGATTGCAGTGTAACAGCTTTCATTAGTCATTATAAATACGGCTTTGTGCCACCTTATTTACATTCTTATAGTAAATAGCTAGAACTTCGCACTGTAATAATTCAGACTGTTTCTGCACTTGCTGAAAAATAATCTGGTACTGCCTTATATATGACTTTACCTTAAAAAACCTGAAACCCAAATCTGAAAGTTTTTGGGTTTGTAGGTTTTTTGATACAATTTTACCACCAGCATAACTCCACTATGACCAAAATTCTTGCCAATAACAAGGCTGAGGGAATCAGAATTTCACTGTAATTAGACTTTGCAAACTGGGCTTCTCTTCTGGTAGAACTGTCACAAGAGGAAACTGATATTCAAAGCTTAAAATATGATTATTGCTTGAAAATGAACTAGCACTGTAAATATGCATAAAAATGAGCTTAGGAAAAATCTGAATCACAAATATGAACAATAATAAATATTAACCAGTAATAGGATTGTTTTCATAATACGCAACCACTTTCTATATATTTTCGGTAACATTTCATTTAAAAGCTTCATTTTCTTCTTTTAACACTTCAGTATGTAAAAAAAAGAGGACAGCAACTGTTAACTGAAATACTGTTTGATGGTAGAGATTCTTTCTAAAACACTTTTCTATTAAACACATTATTTTACCCAGGTCAATCTAAAGTCAATGAATTTCAGACATAACTGACCTCCTATGAATTCTAGTGAGTGATTTAGTGCAAAAGTCAGTGTGTTTATCAACCAAAAGTGAAAAATTTTATGGTTTTTTAATGTACTTTTTTTTGGAAACCAAACTGTTTTACTTAAGTTGAAGAAATATAAGCAACATACCAGATATCTACACTGAACAACAACTATTACAGAGAATATGTTTCATTACTAATATTCTAGAAACCCCCAATTTCGGTACTACTAAAAAATTAATGCCTGATTCTACCAAATATATAACTAAATACATATAAAAATGATTATGCCTACACACATTTTATACACGTGCAGATATTATGCATGCATATACATTACATTCAGATTTCTTGACTCAACAGATTTACTATAACTATTAATATAAATAAAAGTTCTGTTAATAATCTACACCAATACTTTGAAACAGTGACTTTGCAAAATCCCAGCTGTCAGTCTAAACTCAGTTACAAAACGGCATTTCACCTTTTAACTAATTTATTCTAAGAAAAAAAGATTTATCAAGTGCATTACAAGGATTCAAAAATAATATTTACATATTATAATGGGAAAAAGTACAAAGACATGAAAAAATGTCTATAAATGAGGCAGAGTCAACAAAAAGGAAAATAAAAGATAACAGAGTTCTTTGAAAGAGGAACAATGGTCTTCTTAAAATTCATTTTAAACCTTCCTAAAATAAGAAAGCAAACTTCTTTTGTTCAAATATAAAAATCTTTTCAATGAACAGATGAACAAGTTTTATTGTATTTAGCATATTCCTCTCTGTCTAGTTAAGCTCATATTAATCTTCTCAAATTCAGGTTGTATTCAATATCTCCTGACCCCTGCTGCTGTTGAAAAAAACCCTTGTACAGGGTTTTCCCAGCTATTAGCTTTCAGCAAGTAGAAAGCAATTCTGATTTGATGGATCTGATATTAGGTCTATTTAGTTTTTCATCTGGCTGCTTTTCTTCTCAATTACATGTTGGCATCACAATCCTTGAAGAGGATTCTTTTGCCTCGTAATACATTGTGAACCATACATCACAAATGTGGCATCTACAATACATCTATGTAATCTCTTTGGCAACATAACCACTTAATTCCAAGGCAGAAGTTGTTCTCAGAATTGCTTTTATATTCTTTTAAATATCTGAAATATCTGACAAAGTTATAGATACAATCTACAGACTTTCTCTTGAATACTAGTATCATCTTTCGCCTAGTGAAGATGAAAACCAGTGTCAATGCTGGTCAGCATTAGAGTTCGGATTAGGGTGGGGATGGTTAACTGCTCATTTATCAAACCCTCATAAGGCAACTTCAATGAAGAATATTACATCTTCATCTCTAATGAAAATATTGTGTAGTTGTTGCATAACAGCACTTTGTACTAACAGTGAGACCAGTTGGGCACCACTATAGTTACTCTCTAACATTAGAGGATTACATACAGCTCAGGGAAAAAACCCTAGCAAACAATCTCCTTCTGTCAATGTATTGCACATGTTCTAGAACACATAGGACCATAAGTAGAGAAAGGTAGAAAAAACATATGGATAGGGAAATTCTTCACTACCTTCAAGAAATAAGTTAAATTTTGTATGATGAAGATAGTCTTATAATATGTCAAAATCAAGGAGAGCTTAGTGTCTTTTGGCATTCACACGAATCATTAACTAAAATGGCCTCAGACTCAAATCATATGAAATGTTCTGCATGTCCCAAATGCCACCAAAAATGCAACTTTTTGCCACTTTTGCAATTTGATATATTAAAAAAATTTTTTTAAGTGTACTGTCTACCTTCAATTCTGGTCTAGCTGAAGGCCAAACAGACTGGAATGAACAGCTACCTACCTTAGCCACCTGACATGGGAAATGAGGAAATTTATCAAGCAGAAATCCTACCAGAAAATGGATTTTTAAATACTCCAAAAGTCTGAACTGGTGTCAGATAACCTATCTATTTTATTTTCTTAGTTGCAGCTAAGAAATTAAATAAAAAACTGGTTTTTTCCAGAAGAACATATTTTTCTTTTGAAAAAAGATTTTCAAGTCACTGGATATAGGATATTGCTCAGTTTTCAAGAGGGAAATTATTACTTACTGCTGCTTAGTAATATAAATAGGTTGGAACACCAACATTCCAATTTAGATTAATGCTAGAAATAGTTTATATCCTCGAAAGAAATGCTTTAAAAAAGAGGAAATAAATACAGGTTTTATTAGCTTTATTGTAAACACTACCCACATTATTTTTTGCACAGAAGAGAGTTCCCACAGCAAGAAATACTAGGAAAGAGTGGACTCAAAAATATTGGCATGTTTTAACAATGCAATATAAAAGTAATGAAATCCCATTATCTCAACACAGAGAAAGTAGAGAAAACGTAGTAAGAAATCAACTTGATTAATTCACAAAGACTTCTGTGACTGGAAATTCAGAAAGAAAAGCAGAAACCACAGTCTTTGGAGAGAATTACTAAGGATGAATATATACAAAGAATAATGCAATTGCTTAAGGACAAAATAATAACATCAGTACTCAGAATGAGATACAACTAGCGAAGAGAGAAAAAAAATCACTCTATACGTATACTGATAAGGAAAAGACCAAATAAAGACTTGGTTCCTTACTTAAAAGGCAGGAAAAGCTTTGAGTGGATGAGACCACCAAAGCCAAATTGTTTAATGACTTATTTTACTTCAGTATTCACTGAATTTGCATTTTGGATATAATTAATGCATATGACAGAGCACTAATGCACAGTTGACTCTGATTTTTTATAAGAAATTCCCCCAAAACCCTGATTCAGATAAAATCAGACCCTGGGCATTAGTTAAAGTAACCTCAAAGGAAATTGTAACTCGACTTGATAAAATTTTTAGAGGAGATTTGCTTTAAGAAAACGGAAGGATTGTGGAAGTCATGATTCTAATAATAACAAAGGAGAGAGGTGTCAGAGAATTGCTCAACACAAGTCAAAATATCAGGCTGTTTCTAGGAGGCATGAACAGGAACATCATCTTTTAAACAACATGAATCATCCCTTAGTTCTGTTCATCAGCTTCAGCTTTTTGTCCAGTTTTAGACACTGAACTACAAGAAAGAAGTTGACTTTTTCCTTTTAGATATCAAGAGACTAATAAAAATCATGGCTATCTGAAACTCCTAATCTACAAGAACAGATAGAAAAAAGTATCAAGCTGTTATGTCTGCAGACAACAAAATACCAAGGAAAACATGGGATGATAAAGGTACTTCAAAAGTCCACATAAGCCTCTTATTGCCAAGATCAGTGCTGTCTGTCTTCTCTGCAGTAGGATACTCCATTCAGTAAATCTTTTTCTGAATATGTATAAAGAAGCAAAAATGAAACAAATATGCAAAAAAAAAAAAGAAAAAAAAAAGATGCTGCTCCTTTTGTCCAGTGCGGATGTGTTTGTCTATTTTTTTCATAGAAAGCTCCATCAAGAATGACATCTGTATCCTTGAACTCACAGTGTGAAAGGAAAATAGATTAGATAAACTCTTAACTGTCCATTAAGTTTTATGATTCTTAAATGTAGTAAAAAGAAGGAGAGCTATCTGCCATGTGAAAAATGATTTTATTGTTTCTCCTGAGTAATATAACCATATTTTGTTTTACTCAAAATCAAGGAAAAAAACCAAGGAGTACAGCAAGAGAACTAAGAAGGTATATATGGATTTGATGAAAAAAAAACCCTGCAGCTCATCTGTCACACAGAACACAAAACTCCAGGTAGTTATTGTTAAAGTATCAATGAGAAGATGTGCTGGACCATGTGCTGATGGTTAAATTACATTTGAGAACTAGCTTTTTAAAGTAAACATACTTCTGGCATTCATTAACAGAAATCTCACAGTGGTAATAAATAGAGGTAACAGATACAACTCTAAATTTAATTATTTATATCTCTAAAATAATCAAGTAACTCTTAGTTAAAAGTCATTTTTCTGGAAAGTTGATCAGATATAAAACAAGGACATAAGAACAGACTTGGACTGCAGCATCCCAGTGAAAGCATGATCACTCTCCTTAAGCCTTACTGTCAATGCAGTCTATATTTTCCATTGTAGAACAGGCATACACAGGGATATTCTAGGTATTTATAAATACAACAAATCAACTTGAGCTACATATGAAAAAAGTTATACTGATTTAATTTGGAAATGGTTGCTATACTCACATTAGAAGTCTGAATGAGTTTTAAAAACAAGGAAACTAATTAAAATGATGAGAATTTCTATCACAACAAACTTAAAATGTATTTATATGCAAGAATTAAGTACAAAATGTACTGCTGTGCACGTCATGCCTATCAGAAGTGAGAACAGTTCTCCCTTTTATCCCTGCAGTTTTCTTCCTGGCTCCTGAATTTCCTTCTAAGTACTATGTTTAACCACTTGTTTCATTAATTAAACCCAGGCATTTAAATCTACAGTCCAGATCACATATTCACTTCCATTCCAAACTGCAATACTTTATAGTTTCTCAAACAGTTGTTTCTTACAAGTCTAATACTGATCCATAGTTTAGGATTAGCCATCCTAAAGTAAAATTACCAGCCTCAATCAAAAATGACAGGTTGTTTTCTTAACTCCTCAGAATTTCCAACAGGATTATTTGGAATAATTATTTTCCCTTTCTGGTAGGTTTCCCCCCAGCTTTTCCCCCCTGAATTAAGACTCTGAACTGTAAATTCTCTGTAGATCAGGTGCCTGAGCAGCAGCTCACTAAGAAACAGCCCTTCCCTCTTTTTTACTATCCATACAGTACATTCAGACCCTTTTCTAGCAACACACAAATACACACAATATTATCTCATAGCAGTGTTAGGCACCACAACCCACAATACTTTTCTGAAGCTGTTTCTTTTCATTTGGAATATCTCTTCACACACAGATATAGTTGACGTTAATGCACTGAAACTGATGCGGAAGACGATAATGAATTTTACAGTCAAATACTTGAAGCATTAACTCACAGGCATCTCAAATTACAGATAATTTGGCATGTTTAAGATACAGATATATTTATAATGCAGTAATGTATGTTGTAAGTGCATGCACATGCACATGCACAGAGGTGGATGAGAAAAGTCCAGTGGCCTGGTGAAATGTCTTAGTGTAAAACTCACGTGATAGGTGATCACCATGTTGGAATTTTTAGGCTTGAAAAGTTTCAGAACACAGATTCTTAAATAACAGTGTAGAATGGAGAGTCATTGTTTATATTCTCCTGTTCTTTCACAAAAACAGGAAAAAAATGGTGAAAGGGAAAACTGGAAGATTTTAGGAAGATAAAGACTGATGAGATTGTTTCATATCTCACCAGGATTTAGCTAGCCATCAGTATCTGATTAGATGTTTTCAAGTGCTTTAGAAAAAGGACACAGCCAACTTAAAAATCACATTTGCCCAACTGCAATTCAAAGAAATAAAATAAAGGAATAATTCTCCTCTATAAAGGAACATTCTGAATTATTTACCTCACTTAACTTACCCCTTTCCTCTTTTGCATTGGACTTTCGCAAAGCAATAATGGACAGAAAATCATGAAAAATATAATAATAAAGCAAAAAAATGTAGAAATGGCATACATAATGAAGTATAAATGCATGCAATTAAAATTTCAAGCTAAAATGTATTCCCTGAAAACTCCAAATACAAAGTATTAGCTATAAATATATAATCTACTGCAGTATAGTCTAGCCTTATCCTTCAAGTTAGGAAAAGGGGGAGTAAAATTTAAAAAATAAAGAATGACTAACAATAAAAATCTTTTATAAGAAAGAAATAAAATTTAACCTAAAGATTCATGGGCAACATTGCAGAGGTGAACACTGAAAGCTTTGTTTGCTCCCCTCCCCAGCAAAACATCAGATAAGATTTGAACACCTTGAAGTGATTCCATTTATCTTTACTGATTTCTAGGTAACAGGATTATACAGAAAATATCTGTAAAGTTTTGTTTGTTCACAGTTCAGTGCATGGGTGCAGTAACAGCCATTTTGTGAAAAGATCACAGCAGCTGGGGGAAAGGCTGGCTGTTTACTATCCCCTGACGAACGAAGGGAAGCTGAATTTGAAGCTTCCGGAGATGGGGCAATCTGCTTCTTGCTTGAGGAAGTAATCATGCTCAGCTTCAGCCAAGTTTCTTAATGTAGAATAGAAGGGAATGAAGTAGATGAACTTTTTTCAGAGGACACTGAGGGCAGGATACAAATGGGTTCTGAAGTTTTTCAGGTCATCCAGCTCACCCACCAGTTTTGATTTTTCACTACATACATAATTATTTTATTCTTTTTATATTCTTCTACAATGGGAAGATAAATAGGGAGCCTTTGGTGTCTTTTGGTACACTTCCTTCAAAGCTCTGTCTGAATCGCAGTCCCATCATTATATTCTAGCTGAAAAACATGCAAGTTCCTAAGGGCTTTTTGACATACCAGCTTCAGAGGCAAGAAGCACCTTGGGAAATCTCAGAGGTGATTTGGTCTCATGCTATATCAAGTCAAAGAACAGTCTGATGAGATACCATGCAAATGTTAATGAAATGCTTTCTGAAATGTTAATGGTCTAATCCAGGTGACCAGAAGGAGAGTTTCTGAATTAGTGCACTTAAGAAAATTCAGTAGCTATATATTTAGCTTCATAACAAGTTGCCCAAGTAGTGAAATTATACTTATGGTAACAAGCTACTCATTTTATCCATCTGTAGCTAAGCTCAAATATAGTTTACAGGATATGTAAATTTTACCTTTTAATGGTTTCAGATCTATTTAATACAAATAATGGTTTTAGAAAAGATTATTACTATGTGGCTAAAGAGAGGGCTCACAATATCTAAGGAAAGATAAGAAATTCCCAGAATTTTTACCCTTAATATTAGAGGCTAGAGTATTGATGTTACATTCTAGTGAATTGCTTCAAATTTTGTTAAGAGGACACAGGAGTCTAAAGCAGCACATAGAAAATAAAAATTGCAGATTACTGGTGGAGAGAAATACAAGTTTAATAACTGAAATGATTTTTTCAGATACTTTTTTACGGGAAGGCAAGAGGTAAAGGTTAGAAACCAATAGTGTAATGAGCATACCAAGAGTGCAGAGCAGCTACTTTTAACTCTGAGTCTCAGTTAGAGTCCTCAGTGCAGTGCCAGCTCTGTAATGAGCAAGCAGTCCACTCAGCTGGGGAACTTAGTGTATTAAACAAATCATGGGATACAGAAATGCACTGCTTGTGGAAACAAGCATAGAGATCAGCATTAATGATGAAGTGAGGCAGATAAATAGCGAGACAAGGATGCAGAGGCACCACTAGTTGAGATACATCATTAGGCACAATCACCTTTGACACAAGCAGTTTTGATATTTCAGTACTCCACTTATGTCAAAACCCATGAACTTCAGCATGCTGGAACGGTGTATTAAAGGCTGCAGCTAATTAACCCAGATCATCTTCTGCAAGTTTCAGACCTGTTTCTTGTGGAACAGATCTTTCAGGGTATTTTACAGCTTAAATTGACTGGATTGACAGTGTTACTCTTTAATATAAATATGGCATAAAAGTAGAGCAATTAAATGCATAATTTTCTATCAGATATTTGTGTAGGGTTTTTAGTCAGGATTTCTACATTTAATGCTGGTGCTCAGTAATCTGCAGGAGGGTACCACACCTGTGTTCTGATGCCTTGCGGTGAGTGTGTCTAGGTAAAACTGAAGATGATAAACATACTGTATGAAGTGTGAATAATTTAGATCCAAGTTCTTCAGAAAATTTCTCCTACAGGGTTTTTGGGTATCTGTTCCTAGAGTAGCATTTAGGAGTTGGAACAGGGACTTATAGCAACTTTTCCCAGTTGGAGAAACTCAAGGTCTTCAAGATTATTCCCATAATACTACCTTTACCTACATCTTTAATCCCAGTTGTTTCAATTTTCTTAGTCTCTTCAGGTTCCCTATAGCATTCAATACTCCTTTTTTACTGTCTTTAAATCTTACCTTTAAGTGTTTTATCAAAACACCCATGTAGTTGAAGTAACTTTCCATGTCTTATCCACCTGACACTCTATTTAAACTGGAATCATTTTAGAAACAGGATGAAATATGATCTCTCTTTACATCCATCAGTTGTCTTTTCTTTCTTCATCGCATCTATAATACTACTCTGAAATTAACATTCATCAGCATAAACAAAATAAACACTTTTTGCTTTTCTTTGACATGGAGATTAATAAATTTGAAAAAAATTAGGAAAGCTATATACATTTAAAAGATCTAGCCATATTTGGCATTTAGAAAAATGTTACAATTTTTTTTTTTGCAATATAAACAGAACCAATGAACATCTCTTTTTGAGAGACCATTTTGTCTACAGAAAGATAAGCCTTTTAAGCAAACAGGAGTTAACTGGGAAAACACAAATTAGTGTGGAGAAAGTCACAGTTAAAATACAGGATATAAGACTTAAGAGATTCCAGTTCCTTTATTATATTCGATTATGATGCTAATATACTTTCACTTCCTGATTTATAAAGGAAACTTTAAAATGTCTCAATGTAAATGGGACCAAATTCACATCCTACTAGAATGCTGTTTTCAAAACTGTACTTGTTACTAATCTCCATTTGCTCTTGTGTTTATGCTGTTAACAATTCTTCTCCAACATGTATAAGATATTGTATGTAGTATGATTGTATGTATTTACATAGGATGTAATACAGATCTGTGTGTATTTTACACACACACACATTTATGCACACATACGCTTTCTTCTTGCCTTCCTTTTGTTAGACTAAACAAGCCACACTGTTTCAATCACTTAATTTTAAATAGTCTATTTGTCTGTATTAACCTAGCAGCCCTGCTCTACATTAACTCTAGTTGAATTAATTATTTTTTAACACTGGTGGAGGGCATCAATATCTCACTTTTTATTTGCAAAAATACTTTACCTGATCCAGACAATTACTGACTTTTTGTACAGATGCACAGCAGTGGAATTAAAAATAACTCTGATCTTTACACTTACTTAACTGTCCAAGCTCATGAATCCTCTGTTTTTAACTGTTCCTAGCTCATGAATCCTCTGTTTATATAAAGTATAGGATCCTTTCTTATCTCTTAAGTTGTCACATACATAAAATAAGTATCATTACATGGTTTTGTTCAGGAATAAAGTTTCTATCTCATTGGTATAATTAATGGTTAAAATAAGGAAGAGGCAGAATGTATTCATGACTTCATATTTCTTAAGATAATTCTCTGCTGTGTGTTTTCTAATTCTATAATCCTTACCCGTATAGGAAATGGCAAAGAATACAATCTGTGTTTGTTAATTAACTCAGCTGGAACCAAACTTGAAACTGTTCAGGAATCAAAAGTCCACAGAGAAATAAGTAAGGTTTTCTGGACATTACATTACAGAATTATTTGGGTTTACCTTACAATTACGTCCCCAAAGCTTTATTCAATAGTCCATTTAGGTCTTCAGTAGCCATCAATATTTTATTTCTTTAAAGCACAAAACCCAGGCTATTACAGCAGATCAAAGTGTCATAGTGATACTCTACAATCACACTAGGCATAACTAGGACAGATACTACATCAGGGGAAACGTTTCATCAAAAGACCAAACTGAATGAAATCATGTAAGCTGTTCTTCAAGGCAAAGAAAAGAGAAAAAAGAAGTCTCTTTACCCATGCAAATCCTTTTAGGTCATAAAACATCTATTAAATTATTGCCACAATATAAAACAAGCCCATTTCCAGACTAACCTCAAAACTGGATGCTATCAATAAATTGCCTCTCAGTCTGAAAATACTGATTTATAAAATGTTTTGACAAATATACACCTTTAAATCACACAACTTGGCCTCTGAGGAGCCATGTCACTTCTTTTTCATGTCAATTCTCTGCACTGCTGCATTGCCATGATCTGCGGTGGCCACTGGAGCTCAAGTCAGACGGAGCTATCAAATCAATTATAGCAGCCTGCCACTGTCTTACACAGACAACAAATGACTGATAACAAAACCTGCCTACTTTCAGTTCTCATCTGACAGCAACAAAACAGTCCCTGCCTGCTTTTACTGGCATTTGTCATAAATCAATACCAATTTCATCACTCAGAAAGGTGCTGTCACTTCTACTCAGTCCATCTGGTTTCACTTTACTGTTATAATTTTTAACGCATAAACTATTCAGGAAGGTTAACGTATAAAATGGGTTTTATTTAGAATCTCCTATACACTGGCACCAGAGCAACATTTAGAAAATATAAAGCATCAATCATTTTTAAAGATGGGAGGAGGAACCAAGAGAATCATGCTCTGTAATCTTAATAATTTATTGACACCTAGCTTTGCTGGAAATTTTCTCTTTATTAGGTAATACTATCATCTGATCCAAAAAGAAATTGCTCTTTTGACCCATTATTATGGCCTTACAATAACTACAAATGAAAGTTGAACACTGAATCATTTACATGAAACTGAGACTTTCCAAGTATGAGATGATAGATAAACTCTGTATTTTTCCTACCATGGTCAGGTAGGATGTTAATACTATAAAAGAAGAAGATGTTCAATGTTCTACAAAGATGAAAAAGAATTATCATAACATTTAAAAATGATTATGTTTTGAAACTGTGGGGGCCAGTGGGCCCACAGCACAAGGGACAAACACAGTCCATTGGTGGGACCGTCCCTAGGGATAGAAATTCTCTCTAGGTTAGGGGGAACCAAAAAGGCCTCTCCCAGGATGCTCTGTTTTGTTATGCAAATGTATCCCAGTTCTGCTTCCCCAGTTGTCAAGTTGGCCTCTCTGCTCCCTTATACCTTATCTGTTCTTTCCCTAGAAAATTCTCCCTTCCCAACTCTTCCACTGGACTCCGCTCCTCACCACTCCCTCAGAATTTCCTCCTTGGCTCCCATACCCCAGTCCCACCTATGTACCGTCCCCGTGCCCTCCGACCAGTGGTCCCTGATGCATTCCCTGCCCCCACATAGAACCGTGGAACCTCCACTGTTCTGCGTCTTTTTGTCCCTGATACCCTTCATGCGTGGGTTGGAATAAATCTCTGCCACGGAAATTCCACACAAGGACCCGTCCTGCCTCTTTGCCGTCGGTTTGTCGAAGAAGCTCTCGGGTGCATGTGAGTGTGTCTGTGTGTCTGTGTCTGTGTGTGTGTCTGTCTGTGTGCGCAGTGGCTGCCGAGTGACTTTCTATTGGAGTCACTTCGGGAGGTCTTAGCACTCCACCAGAACACCCCCAGAACTGACACAAAACATCCTCAGTAGTTACAAACATAAGTTTGTATTTATTACAGAATTCACGGCAATACTAAGTGGCACAATGAACTGTGTGGCAACAGAGATGCTACATATCTTAACAGATGGATCTGCTTCACATCAAAGCTTCCAAGGCTGATCTGAAAAGAATTGAATCACTGAATAAATTACAATCTTCCTTTGCTTAAAGCAGTTGGTGAATGGTTTGGCTCCACGGTGTGTGTGAAGCTCCAAACTGTGGTATGTATCAGGTTACAGTGTATGCTTAAGAAAAAAACGTCTGTCACACTCAGTTTTCCAGCAAACCACTGTTCACATGTTTCTGGAGGGGAATGATGTTTTAATGGTTTATATCTGTATTTTGGGATAAAAGCCATGTTGTATTTCCACTTCGAATAACAGTATACTTCTATAGAGGAACTTTACAGCAATGTTATTTGATTTGGTAATACTTTCACTGACTAAAAAAGCAAACCAACAACACCCACACCAACCAAAGCCACGCAAATCAGCTGGCTGAAACTGTTTCTGTTGCTCTTCTGAGTGCTGCCACCTTTTTCTTTTTTCTTTCTTTTTTTTTTTTCCCCAGTTTAACTGAGTATCTTTTGGGATCTTCCATTTGTATTTATTGCAAGGTTATGAGATTATAACCAGTTCCCACACAACCTGTCTTTCTGGGTTTTCCTTCCCTGGGTACTTGGGGCAAATCATATCTACCAACAGCCTTGGTGAATACAAGATGACTGAAGTATCAAAGAACCCCCTGGTTTTAAAGGAAGAAATGACATTCAAATCTGGAAAGCCACAGGTGAATTAAACAAGAGCCTCCTGTCTTACTGTTACGGTAAATCAAAAAAGCTTCACCTCCTATCCAATGAACACTTATGTCTACAATGTTATCTTACCACTGCCAACCAATTATTTCAGTCTTTAACATGCAGCAAGCCCAAAAGAGCAGGAGTTTTTTTGTTGTTGTTTTGGGGTTTTTTTGGCTTTTTTTTTTTGTTTTGTTTTTTTTATACACACTATGATAAATGCACTGAACCCCTGGAATGCATTTAGAGAAATGGGTAGGTTGATGAGGTGATAGAAGATGCTAACATAGCAATGTAAAACACCGGAAAGAATGAATTAATTTTTTTATAAAATGTATAGACCAGGAAGGACATGTTCATTTGGGATGAAACCCTAACCAAAAATTTTATACCCTTTTGTTAGTGTAGGAAAATACGGTAGGGACATGACAAACATATACTGTGCTCTTCAATGCTTATCTTAATCATAACTAATGGAAAAACAATGAAGAAAAAAATAGAAATAGATAAAATATCCAGGAAATTACTGGTTAGTACTTGCACACCAGACCTTAATACATATTGATGATCATTTGACAGAAGAATACAAGAGACATTTTCCTGAAAGTGTAGGAAAATTTATCTTGCTTCTGCCTAAATTGATTCATCATCTTTTTAAAAGAGTTTCTCCTGTGAAGGCCCCAGAAAAGGGCAGTGAGAGAGATGATCTGGAAAAATATGAAGTGAAATTAGAACAGCAACTTTTTTCAGAAGTCACTATCGTAATTTTAATCCTGTTGCAAAATGTGAACCTCCAAAAGAAAAGAAAGAAAAAGGGGAAAAAAACATGAGGAAATAGTATTGGTCTTACGATCTTGAGAACTATGTCAAACACAGTAGCTTTTATTCCCAAGGTATTCAGGGAAGGTACCTTGGGATTCTGTTTCTCCAAAGGCAGATAAAAAAATTGCCACTTATTGTGGCATGTTTTCACACGTTATTACAAAAAGAAGGGTTGTATAAAAGATGTGAAAAGAAAGGCTGCAGGCATGTTTTCTTTTGATTCTCCTAGCACATCATCCACAGAGAAAATTCTGTACCTCACACAAAAGGCCCATAGATCAATCTGTATCTTCTTAGATTTTATACCCTGACCTAAGGGTTATCTAAATTGTAGTAACTGAGGCCGTATACCTTGCAAGTTCACCTAAAAAGTAAGCTGATGATCCAATGCAGTGGCTGGATGTCTTGATTAACTCTGTCAAACCCATTTTTCACTGAGTCTTAAGTTAGACTTAATCCATTGGGACTGTTCCACTACTCATAGATATTCAGAGCATGCAGCGATTGGGAAAGAACAGCTAAGCCTGGTGGGAAGGTGACTTGTTTATTTCTAGAAAATTCACAAACATTCTCACGCAAAGGAACGAAACTGCATCTGTGTTCTCATCTCCTGGCTAAATGATGAAGTAATCTGGGTGTTGAGGAAAGGCAGTAACATCCATCTCCTCCTTTCTCAATTGCTTTTCTTTCTTTCTCTCAGAAAAACAAATATTTCATGCCAAATGGGAAGAAATTTCAGTTTTCAATACAATGCAGAAAAATGTACATTTGGGGTAAAATTTATTTTTTACCTTTGTNAAACAAAACCCTTATTTAACAGGCAGCTTCAAACGTTTTCCTGGAGTTGAAGGAAATAATTGAGTGAGAGAATTGGATGTTATAAATAGGTATATGTGCACAGACAGGAAAGAAAAGCAGAAAAACATTCTTCCTTTTAAGCTAGTTGGTATGGTACAATGGTAATACAAACCTTGGTCATCTAAAAATACTGTAACCAGTTTTAACTGTGAGCAATTTTAACCTTCCAGAAACAAACACACATTATGTCCTTCTCTGATGAAATTTTAAAGGTTGAATGTAATTGGCTATTTTAAGGATTCTTTCTGGTATGTAAAGACACATGGCTTAAAAACCCCATTCAGAGGTGAGTAAATACAACTCACATTTGAAACTACAGATAATGCCCACTTGTGCAGGAGAAATGAAGTGTGCTACTACTATCAAAGTGCATTGTTATACAATGCCCTCTTATTTAACAAATAAGAGGGACAATATCAGTTTTATGTTGTTTTCCTGGGAGGCAATTAGAGCACCTGTGCTATTAGTAGTCATCTGTATTCCTACATAAATACAAAAAAAAAAAAAAAAATAAAAAATTGCATCATGGCAAGTTTCTCTGGAGTAGAACCAGTGTTTGTTTTCCATATCTACCTTCTAAGCCCTACTTCTCTTCACCAAGCGCCAGAAAGAAACACCCACGACTATAAAGTTTTGCTGAATGTGCAACAGCTTTGTAAACCCAGCAGCAGCTCCGTTTGGTCCTCCCGTCAGCCGGGAATAAAGGCGTTTTGTCAGAACCAGGTTTGGGGAGTCTCTAACACTCATCTGGCATCTGCAGTCCCGGGGAGGGCTGGGCAGTGGGAGCGGTAGCCGCCCCTCGGTCGCTGCTGCCATCGCCATGGCAACCTGGGTTGCCCAGACGATGTGGCGGCTGATGCTCCCAACTCCGCAGCCGTGGCTTGGGCTCATGCACCCGTTCAGCCGCACTTCACATCCCTCCCCCTTCATTTTCCACTTAAGTTCATAAGGACCTGGTTNCCCCAGACATTTCTCTCAGGCAATACGTTCTCAAACTCCCCATCAAACAACCCATTCCATTACTCCCCCCTTTCCCAAAATACATCTAGTGTCAGAAGTGCTTCTTGATGGCAGTCAGCCTGCTGTTCAGTGACAGACTCACTTACGGAAGAGTTACCACATTTATTTTCAGCCTAGGATTTCTACTAAATCTTTCTGGGTATCACATTACAACTTTAACAACAATACTCCCCTGTCCTCCCTACCACACAAAAAACCCTAAAAAATCCCAAACAACCNATCTCAGTTTTTTCTCATTTCCATTGCGTGAGGGATGTGGGGAGACCCAGAGCCCTGCAGAGCTCTGAGAGAATCACAGGAAAAGCGAAAACAGGGGGAAAAGGATAAAAAGCTCCACAAGGGAAAGCTCCAGCTTTCCGAACAGATTCTGTGAGGGGAAAAGTGGTGCCACTTGCAGGAGCTGTCAGGAAGGGGCTTTGTTTTCCTAAAAAAAAAAAAAAAAAAAAAAAAAAATAAAAAATTGCATCATGGCAAGTTTCTCTGGAGTAGAACCAGTGTTTGTTTTCCATATCTACCTTCTAAGCCCTACTTCTCTTCACCAAGCGCCAGAAAGAAACACCCACGACTATAAAGTTTTGCTGAATGTGCAACAGCTTTGTAAACCCAGCAGCAGCTCCGTTTGGTCCTCCCGTCAGCCGGGAATAAAGGCGTTTTGTCAGAACCAGGTTTGGGGAGTCTCTAACACTCATCTGGCATCTGCAGTCCCGGGGAGGGCTGGGCAGTGGGAGCGGTAGCCGCCCCTCGGTCGCTGCTGCCATCGCCATGGCAACCTGGGTTGCCCAGACGATGTGGCGGCTGATGCTCCCAACTCCGCAGCCGTGGCTTGGGCTCATGCACCCGTTCAGCCGCACTTCACATCCCTCCCCCTTCATTTTCCACTTAAGTTCATAAGGACCTGGTTTTCTTCATTCTTCCGTTCCCGTTCCTCCCAAACCATGGTATATCCAGGTCAATTTTAATAACTAGGAACAGCTACAAATACCTTTTTTTGCTCCTTCCCTTATACAGACATTAAAATACCTGGAAGACAGCCAGACAAGCAAACACAAGAAGTCGGTCCAAATATGCTAATTTTTTTCACAGGTGGCTTACATTTCTTTCACAACAACTGATGGGGAGAAGAAAAGATTTATCCCTAAATAACGGAGCTGCTATAGCAATGGAGTAAAAGCAGCTATAGGGGTGGGCAATAGTCTGCATGGTGAGCCAAGATAAGAGGAAACAGTAATTTAATTATCCCAAAGCACACGGAGTTGTTAATTTGAGCTGAATCTGAATTAACTGAAAATACTGTACCAGAAAATAAAACATGTAAATAAAGTGTTTCAGAGGCACTCTTCAAAACTTTTATCCCAAACGAAACAGTGAACTTCAAGCTGCTTTTTCCTGTTGGGCCACACATTTAAGTTAGAAAGCTGCTGTGAGTTGTTAAACCTTTGAAAACATGATAGACTTACTACTTTTTTTTTTTTGTAATGCTTATGAGTGTATCAAATGCAAACTCCACTCAGAATAATGGCTATAAATAGTCCTTCAGCTGACTCATGCTAATGCAGCTGGGCCACTGAACTGGCTAGTAATCACACATCCATCCCGAGAAATTCGTACACTTCAAAACTCCAGGATTCAGTTTGACTATGATGTCAGCTGCCACATTTTTTTATAGTTTTCTCTATGTAGGGAAAGAGTAAAAAATGTAGATAAGTCACTGATTTCTTCCTGCAAAGTATGTACTTATTTTCTCTCTTTTTTAACATGGGGAGAATGACTATTATCAGAGTAGGTTTTAAAAAGTGACTCAGAAGATAAAACACAATCTCATTTCTAGTACCACTGTTTGTGCGAAATAATTTATTTCCATATTTCTCTTCATATTCAAAAGTATCAAAGGAATGGGCACAAATGAAACAATTTCTAAGAACGAACAAAAAAAACACCTAGAAACAATTTTTCTTTAAATTAATAGACCTCTGCCCCAAGTTCTATTTGCAATTATTTCTACTGTATTAGAAATTAAACTTTTAGGTAAACTCTGATTGTGATAAAGAAATATGAAAAATTTTAACTAAAGTGTCTGTAGTGGCACTTGGGTAATTTTTATATTATCTTGTCGTTGCTTTGGACAATAGTCTTACTAACTTGCTTTAAGCATTAATTTAGTTTGACAAATAACATTGGTTAGACCACAGTATTTGTTACCTTAAACTGCTGAAAATGTAATTTGCCAAGGAGGAAGAAATAAGTAATATTAATTGGAAACCTATTTTGAAATAAAGGATATCCCAGAAAAATCACTGCTTCTGTTTGATTGATGCACTGTGATCCAGGGAGTTTCAAGGTTGACTCAATTTTTTGTTAATAATTAATGGGATTTTATTTACAAAAATGTAAAATGGAAAACGAGTACAGGTACTTCCCATGAATACATATTACAACAGAGCATCTCTCGTGCATTGATCAGTAATGAGTTATTATATGCACTCCAATCATAAATCCCAGTGGAAAGTTTAGCTGATAGAAGTTCTATTCTTAGGCTGACTTAATAAGCCTGGACTGATCTACTGAGTAAATTGAAAGATATTTCAGCTTTCTTGGGTGAATTTGTTCACTTCCATTTACCCACTTCTATGCAAGTTTAAGAACTAAACATCAAATCCACCACTGCTCATATACCACAGAGTTAAGTAATTCCTCAAAGACAATAGGTGAAACATCTGTTAAAGTATGTTACTTTCATTAAACAGAGGAAGGATTTCAACATGTTCTGAAAATGGCATAAACTCAAAGCTCAAATTTAATTTCTTTGATACACCAAACAAGAACATGTTAGAAGAAACTGAAATACCAATTATGATACTTTTGGTTTTATGCAGTGTGAAAACTACCAAGCTCTTTTTGTCCTAAAGATATGCAGCAGAACTTAATACTGCATAGAAGCACTATGCTTCTTCAGAAGAAAGCAATTCAAGGGCAATGTATTTTTCTCATCAGTTTACCTCATGGAAGTGTACAAAGTCTATCATTAGCTCCAAAACCTGAAAATCTTGTTCAGGACAGCAATGCTGCAGCACTGTTTTCCAAATACAAAGCACCTTGAAGTGGACTCCTCCACTAGCTTGCTCACCAAGAAAGCTAACAGATTATAAAATTTTATTGCACTCAATTTAGTTTTTGAAGGTGGATAATTTGATGTAAAGATAATTCTACATTAATAACTAAAAAAAATTGAGGCTAAAATCTGCAACTGAAGCCAAGAACATAAGGCAGTGGAGTGCACACTTTACTAGCATGCACACTGGCAGCTTAAGAAAAGCTTTCCCATTTCTCACATTTTCTTGCTGTTCTCCCCAAATTGCTTTGTTCAGCTTTGAAAAAGCCAGGCCCTAGTAGAAAATAATTTTAGTCAAACTTTATTTCCATATGAAATACAGCTAATACTTGTGTTAAAAAGTGTTCTTGACCAAGTAAGTTTTCTTATCACTTGCAGAAATGTATTACTTAAAAGCAAACACTGAAATAACTTTCACTATGCCAGTGCAGGCTAAGGGTTTAAAGATTTTCAAACTAAAAATAAGAAGTAACTCCTGTTTGTTGGGTGATTTTTTTTTTCAAATGGGCTAAATTAAAAGCAAAGTGGTACTAAGTATAAGAAAAAATACCCTGCAACTACTCCATGCACTGGCATTGTAGAAGTACAAAGAAAGTCTTGTTTGATTGTATGGTGCAACACCACAGCTAGCAGATCTTACAGTGCATCTTGTAGCAATATCTGAGCAAAACCAGATTCTGTGAGTGACACCCAGTTTTGGATGGGAGATCTAAGTGGACAATGTTTGAATCCCACCCCACCACCTTTTCCCCAGATCTTTAAAAGGATGTAAACTGTATGGCTATTTAATTTAAAAATATTTTATGACTTTTGGACAGCACATTAAGTTATTGCTGACCTGTCTCTCATTTAGCTTTAAGTAGTTAGGACATAATTTTTTTTAATGCATCTCTTTGGACTTTCAGTTACTAGAAAAATAATAAAAGTATATTTTGTGTTACTACAGCTTTCCCAGAAAACATTTGCTGGAGATCCTTTGCAGCATTTCTGGTTGCTTAGTTCCTTCAACATGCACGATTTCACCAAAGCTTTATTACTAATGTGAGTGTAAAAGACTTCTATAATAAGTAATAGGCTCATTTTTAGACCACAGTACATTTTATAGTTTATTGGCACAGGTCAAAAATGCCTTTTTTAATAGGCTAAATCTGCAGTTAAAGACTGAAGTAGGAGTAAAATGTTTTATACACTAGAGTTAAGTGGTTCTGTTGAATGTACTGATGTGCTGTAGGACTGATAAATGAGTAAGAAAGATGGTTTAGAATAAGAATGCTACAAGATGTGGTTGGGGACAAGAAAAACTATCATTAGGTATCATTCATATGGTTTCTGATGTGAATAGAAAGGAAGAAAAAAGATCTGTGAAGGAAGATGAGAACCCAAACCATGAAATTAGGATATAGTCAGTAGTATCTGCAATTAAAAGGTCATTAACACTTTATCTTTCAACTTCTAATATTAAACCCTTTTTTTATTTGATGGGCATTGGAATGCGGAAAAGGAAGAAATTAATTCCACTTCAGCATGCTTTGTTTTCTGTCCCATAGGAAGCAACTATTCCAAATAATATAATCCAATCTTAGACTGTAAGATTCATGTATTTTTGACCCCACGGAAACAAATCCAAGATTTTATAATAGCAGATCTCACTACATAACAAGTTTTCAATAAAATGATCTCAGAGCAACTGCTGCTAGGTGGATAAACAGAGACTGGGTAAGCTCAGCGGAGAGTAATTGGCTGTGTCCTGTTTTCAGTCAGCAGCTGGCAACAGAGGAAGAACAGACTTAAAGCACTGGGGTAAGCTTGGAGACTGATTAGTCAGGAAGCTATTGCTAAAGGCAGCAAGAGTAGGAGCTATCCCAGGAGCTCTCTCACAGCAGTTTTCTCTGCCCTGTGAGACACAACTGGAAATCCCTTAATGCACTCTGCCCTTCATTTATTTTTGCTACTGGACATTTGAGAGCATTTAAGAATGTTACTTTTTTGAGTAGTTGCCTGATGATGGATCACACAGAATTAAAATGATTTTATATTTCTTAGAGAAAGGGGAAGACTACCATCTACAGTACAATTATAAAACTAGGGATTACCTGATAGCACAGTGCTTTTTATTCTGTGCTGAATGGCCAAAACAGAGTTTGCCACTACTCATGCATCAATCCTGATTTACTCTTTATGCTGAAATTACGAACTCGCACTCCAGGAAGGCTGCATAACCTAAAGCCACAGTACTGATCTATTTACTTTTAATCCAGATAGTGTAATTAAACATGAATAGACCCAAAAATATTACTATTGTACTAGCAGTGTAACACAAATTACACAAACATACTCTATAGTAAAGGAAAAGAGACAAGTATCAAAATATTAGAATTTGGAAGCATGACAAAGTTAGCTATCCAAATTTAATGTAAATTTTGTATGTATGCATGTCAAAGAATTACTCTTTTTTTGCCCCTCAGAAGCACTTGTATCTTTCATTGCCTAGGACAGGATACTAATTCAAAGAACGGCTATTCAAGCTATTGTTTTATCTGCAGTATTGAGTGTGCTGTGCCCTGTTTTATTAACTTTATTATACACAGAGACAGAGAACTAAAACGTGAACAACCCTTATCAGGTCTTTCAGCCTCAAGCACTTTAAATTGGAGGCATGAACTCATTGACTATTAACAATTTACATAGGCTAGCTCCTGTATAGGATGGGTATGTGCCTCTCTCTAGCTGCTAGAAGAAGCCTAAACACCCTAAACTGTGCATCTATTTATGAGGTAGTTTATCTCTTCAAGAGACTAAATACATAGATTAATTTTGGAGGTCAGTTAAAAAAGCTTAATACCTGATATCCCAGAGTAATTAACATTATAAAGCACTTTATGTGTTTAGTGCTTTGATTGTACCTTTCAGTGCAATTGTAGATATCTGTAAAGCAGAGTCTGGAAATCTCAGATTAAGAATCAAACAATGTAAATTGTGACAAATTTCACCCATCTACCAGAAGGGTGTGAAGGAGGATCCTGTAAACTACAGGCCTGGCAGCCTGACCTTGGTGTTGGGGAAGGTTATGGAACAGATTTCCTCAAGTGTTATCACACAGCACATACAGAACAAACGGCAACAGGCCCAGCCAACATGGGTTTAGGAAAGATAGGTCCTGCTTGACCAACCTGATCTCCTTCTATGACCAGGTGACTGATGAAAGGCTGTGGATGTAGTCTACATAGACTTCAGTAAAACCCTCAATACTGTCTCCTACAGCATTCTCCTGGAGAAGATGACAGGCCATGGCTTAGAGAGGTGCACTCTTTGCTGGACGAAACACTGCCTGGATGGCCAGGCCCAGAGAGTGGTGGTGAAAGGAACTAAAACCAGTTGGCAGCCAATTGCTAGTGGTGTTCCCCAGGGCTCAGCATTGGGGCCAGTCCTGTTTAATATCCTTACTGATGATCTGGATAAGGGGATCAAGTCCACCCTCAGTGCACATGTCAATTTGCAGATGACACCAACCTGGGTGGGAGTGTTGATCTGCTGGAGGGTAGGACAGCTCTGCAGAGGGATCTGGACAGGCTGGATCAATGGACTGAGGCCAGTTGTATGAGGTTCAACAAGGCCAAATGCTGGGTCCTGCACTTGGGTCACAACAACCCCCTGCAGCACTACAGGCTGGGGCAGAGTGGCTGGAAAGCTGCCCAGTGCAAAAGGACCTGGGGGTGCTGGTTGACAGTGGCTGAACATGAGGCAGCTGTGCTCAGGTGGCCAAGAGGGCCAATGGCATCCTGGCCTGTATCAGCAATGGCGTGGCCAGCAGGACCAGGGCAGGGATTGTCCCCTTGTACTCAGCATTGGTGAGGCCATACCTCAAGTCCTCTGATTGTTTATGGGCCCCTCACAACAAGAAAGACATTGAGGTGCTGGAGCATGTCCAGAGAAGGGAAATGGAGCTGGGGTTGTTTATCCTGGGAAAAAGGAGGTTCAGGGTAGACCTTATTGCTCTCTACAACTACCTGAAAGGAGGCTGTAGCAAGGTGGAGGTTGACCTCTTTTCCCAGACCATAAGCAACAGAACAAAAGGACACAGCCTCAAGTTGCACAAGGGTAGCCTCAGGTTGGACACCAGGAAGAATTTCTTCACTGAATGGGTGGCAAAGCTTTGACATGGGCTACCCAGGGAGGTGGCAGAGTCACCATATTTGGTAGTGTTTAAGAAATGACTGGATGTGGCACTTAGTGCTGTTGTTTAGTTGACATGGTGGTGTTCAGTCAAAGGTTGAACTCGATAATCTTGGAGGTCTTTTTCAACCTTAATGATTCTATAAAAACCCAAGCAACCCAAAACCAAAGCCACTTCCCACTCACCTCTGCCAAAAAGAAAAAAAAAGGAAAAAAAAAAAGGTTTAGGATCAGAGGAAAGGATAGCCTCTCTATCAGCTTGTGGCATTTATTTTGATACAGCTGTCACTTAATATTATCTCACTTTACAAATAATGACCAAAATGTAACAATGTCCTCCACAAGCTCCTCCCTCAGCCTAATTCCCTAATTTGGCATTGTGTTCATATGAGATAATCAGGAGATTTGGAAACATTAGATTGACTCAGCCAGCTCTTGAGCTAATGATGGCAGAGTGAAGGATTAGATACCATAAAGTTCACTTTCTCATGGAAAAGATGGATCAAAGGAGATATTTACATTTTAGAACACGGCAAAAAAAATATATTGTCTCCCCTCTCTGGTAGTGACAGCAATAAAATGCACCCACTGAAATAAGAATATGTCCTCAGATATTCTGATGCACAGAAAAGAAAGCAATTTTGGCAAGGAATTGAAAGAGAGTATTTGGGGATCAAGCTCTGCTTTTGAAACTAAGGCAATGTTAAAAAAATAATCACCAAATGTAATTATAACTACAGTAAAAAAACAACCAAAACCAGAAAATGCCAACCTTATACAAAGCTATAAAAGCAGCAGAAGCCTTTATGTATTAATAGGTGTTATATTCTGATCCCTTCTCCAGAGCCTAGAGAAAACAATGGGAAGATCACCACCTTTAAGACTTATTTCTCTGACTAACATGTATCTGTAGTAACTCAAACAGCTGCCTTTCAGCTGAGGTACACAACTCTGACAGGAATTTCTTCCATTTTTAATAAATTTAGTTACCAAGCTAAAAGACCAGTAAAACTTAGGAGCCAAAGTTAGGCTGGGTAATGAAAGCTCTCACTCAGTTGTGTTTAACCCTGGTTAATCAAGATCTATTGTTCCCTCAAGGAGAGGATTTAAACCATGTTTTCTGTATCCCTGGGAAGTTCTCTTCTGTTCATTAGCCCCTTTGCTCACAGAGTGCCACTGTAAATAACAAATGTTAGTGAGTCTAGTAATTCAAATACTAGAAATGGATGCAGATAGAAGATAATGATTCCTGCCACATTCTTGGACATAGTTCTGAAACTGCATAGCTCAATTAGGTGTAGTTCACAGATGCCAAGATATCTTCTGAAACCCCCAAACTGGGCTGTGATATCCAAATTTGTTCCTGACCTAAAAGCTATCCTGCCTCAAGTACACAAAGTAGACTGTCTAGAGCTAATTCAAGTATTTTTATGTGCACTGTATTGTAATGCACCATGTACACTCATCTCTTTTCAAATACAAGGAAACAGGCTTAAAGCCTAAGAAAACAGATAAAAAGAAAAACCTCTGGAATAATTATTTGCCTGTGCTGAAAATCTGCTGAGATTTCATTCCATTTCCCTGTTTATGACACTAAGTAGTCCTGATGTTATCTTTTCAATTTCTTATTTTATCATTTTGCTATGCTACAAGGAGGGAGAGAATCAAGAACTGCAAGTTAGAATAGTGTAGAATAAATTCCCTCCTAGTTTTCCAAATCCCAGTCTTTAGATTTTTTAAAACCTATGGCAGACAGTCAAGCTTGTAGGGTCAGGTAACAGTTTTATTTCTCTGGTATACGGAGTTAGATGGTATCAGGAGACAAAAAAAAGCATTGATGCCTTTTCCTGGTCTTAAAATCAAGAGGCGAACACGGTTAGAAGGGGAAAAGGGTATTACCTTGGTATTTATTGTAAGGATCCTTAGGTGCACCACGACCAGGTCGAATACACCTCCATGCACCCCCACAATGGCCACCGCAATCCCCCTCCTCTATATCTGGTCTTACATTCTAGGTCTTACTAATTAGCATATCTATCAAAAATTCCCCCATGAGAGGCTCGAATGAGCCCCCCTCTCTAAGGAACCCTCCCCTGGATGGTTCTATCTTAGTTTACAAAATGTGTTTTGGAGAGGACCTTGGGGCCTGGGCACACTGGCACCCTAACTACAAAGCCTCTAAAATGTTTAGTCTCTTAACTTAACAAACAAGTCCAAGAATGTAGGCAAAAGCACCAAGAATACAGAAGCTGCAAAAAAGGTATAACAGGGGTATAAAAGAAAAGACAAAAATCATCATGGCATCAGCATGATAAAAACTCTTTCCCCCATGAAAATAAAAAACTTCATCTTTACAAACAAAGTCTTTTTTTGAAGACATCATGACAAACTATTGTAACAAAAAGACCATGCTACTAACTAGACATTTATAGTCTCTCAAAGAAACAAGTATATACTGGTTATCCCCCAGGAAGTAAAATCATCTAGGAAATTGCATAGACTTCACATAGTTTTTCTCTTTGGTTAAAACAATTTTGCTTTAAAAAGTTGTTGGCTTTTTTTTTAAACCCCAAAATTACCATGCTGAGCATAAGAGCCAAACTACTTCACAGTAGGTTAAATAGAAGGGTATGCTGAAGGCGACTAGATTGATTAGCCCAGTATCTTCCAAAATCCAAATATTCCTTCCTGAAATTACTTAAACTGCAGCTTCTCATCTTGGATTTGTAAGCTACCTCACCATAAGAAAAGAGGATTTGCAGACCAACCAGCTCACACTATTCCAGATCATTCAGTGGAAGCCTGGCTATCATCTTTCGTCCTGACATTCAGGCAAGAGCTGCATTTGACCCCTGCATTTCCTTCCTGTATCACTCATGAACTCCAGGTTTGAGCCACCAAAAGGCCTTCTGAAGCTTCAGATTATTTTGCTGGGTGATTGATGCAGATATTGCCTAGACATGTATGACGGAAATACACAAGACTCATCTATTTTTTGAATGAAACAAAGAAGATACTGGGTTTATCAAGCAACTTATAGGCAGAAGCACTAATTCTGATACAACTTAACTGCCGATTTCCCTTTACAGTATTCAAAAATTAAAAGTAAATCTTCCAAGTATTCCCACCCCAACAAAAGGAAAAAGTTGAAGACACCCTTGTTTTCTCTGCATGTTTGCACCTTTGCAGAGCATTGGCTATAATGAAAAAAGTCAGGCAGAAACATAACTCCAGTATTTCCTCTACACAACATTTTTGTTCTTTTACAGCAAGCACTTAATGAAAAAAAAAAAAACCTAAACTAAATTCTCCCAAAGGAGGAAAAAATACCAGAACATTAAGGGAACACATTGCCTTATATGGCAAGTAAGAAAAGTGCTTGAAGAACTTAATGAATAATGTTTTGTGCTTTCTCTAAATCTTTCGTATTACTGACTAAACAATGTTGCATTAACCAGACATCACTTGAGTCACAGAACAAACTCAGGTCCTGTTCAGTCAGGAATCATACTCTGTCAGTATCTCAGATACTGTCCCCAGTGAAGTCTTTAACCAGAGAAAACTCATTTTTAATGTCTAGCTGATAAAAATTTCCTACCTAATATTTCACTTGGGGTTTACTTGTATTTTTTTAATGAAAGGTAACTTGTTGAGTATAGGTAAAACCTTTTAAAATGAAGGCCTTGTTGCCTTTGTAAAATCATGGCCTACTCCTGTTCTCTCGGCTAAGTAGAACAGGATTCTGGGTAATGACTCAGCTGGAATAGAGGTGTAAAACAAGTTACGTAACCATAGAAAACAAGTTATATAACCCTCACGTGTTTACATTGTGGTTTATGGTGGTTGGTTAAATTATGCTTGTTGTATTTTAAAAGTGTGCAGTGATAAATGCCTAATTGCTTAAAAAGGCCCTTTGGAATAAAGGAGCTCCCTTTTGCACCTGCCTGAGGAGTCTGCGTGGCTTCTTATCGCAACAATAACTCCTTTAAGAAAATGCATATGTCTGTGTATCTATCTAGCTATTTAAAAAACCCCGCAATTTAAAGAGCCTTATGGCTGTTGTTTGGTGAATCTGGTATTCAGTCAAATTTCTAAAAGCCTCTGAAGAATGAGGCAGGAGATTAGATACTACTTGTTCTTAACATTCAGAAAACAGAAGTGAAAGAAACTGGTAAATGTATACCTAAAATCTTGTCTAACAAATATGGAAGAGACTTGAAAAGTGCTCTGAGAAGTGACAGAATCTCTCTGCTATACATATAAACTTGGTAATTGTCTTCGAATGGGAAGTTCTGCATGACTAAAAAATGAAAAGACAAATATGGGTAAACTGTTGGTAATTTACAGCTCCATTTGCAGATTTAAGATTTTCCACTGACAAACTTTTAGCTGACTGATCTGAATATATAACTTGCCTGCTGTAGCTTTTGGAAATCTGGTTACCTACCTAGGCGATTATGAAGCTGACATTTACTGTATGTGCAATTATGGAATATACAGTGTCATTGCTTTCAAATGTCACCTCTTTCTACCGTTTTTATCTTGCAGAGAGTGTCCTTGCCTCCTTTGAGAGCCGTGATCTTATTCAACTAATACCAATGAACACTGGCAAAATATTTACAAAAGCAATTAGCTCTTCTGAGTGTCTAATTTGACATCTTCAGAGGGTCACATTTTAGGAATGAAGCTGTCAAACCTCTGGAGAAAAAGCCCCATTATAAGGTCCACCTTGTCTCAGGGTGGTACTTAAAATTTTTACTCTGAAAAAGCTTGGGTTCTTCTTTTTTGTCTATATTATGTTCAGATATAATGCTATGTGATAAGACACAGGGTGAAGGATATGCATGCAACCTTACTCATGAGAGCTGATAAGGGAAATCTCACAAGACTTTAATAAAATAGACAGGGATTTTTTTGGTAGGATTACAGTTCCTCCTCACCTTTCTACATACATGTTGCCAGTGTGTGTTTAGCCTATACTAAGGGCAAGATAGCATTTTTTTTCTGTCTAGATCAGTATTTTCACAGTAATAATATGCAATTACTACTAATTTGAAGTTCCCTTTTCCACTCTTGACAGAGTCTTCATCCATTTTTCAGCATTCAGCATTTTAAAATAAATAAATGATTAAATAAATGAGTGGTTTATACCTCCCTGTGTCAGCCTTTATTTTAAGGAACATTTTGTTAGAAAAGGCCTCAAAAAAATCTCATTTTTCATTCTAAACTCTTCTTGCTGGCTGCCATCCCTTCTGACTTGAAAACTTTCTTAATTCTAATATTAAATTATGAGTGTGAGAGACTGCTAAAAACTCTGCATCAAAGTTAATCTTTTTCCTAAATATTTTGGAATGAAAATTCTTCAGGGGCATTTTTCTGATGGTATGTGTTTGCAATTGTGGCAATGCAGAAATAGTTCTAAAGAAAGAAATAAAAATGTGTAAATTCACTTTCTTTGTCTGGATATTATTTTTTTTCCCCCACACATGCAAAATTGACTTTTATGGTCAGTTTCTTTGAACTCTGCTGTATGCTCTAGGAAAAAAAACTATTACAAACAGTGTAGATGGTTCCAGGGGAATTATTTCTGTTAGAATAAGCAGCAATTTTACTTGACCTATGAAGTCAATATTGAAGTGAAGGTTTGGTCTTAAAATGGCGACAACTGAGAAGCATTTTTTAATAGAAATCCTATTAAATGTTTTCATTTCATAACAGTGCCTACAGTTATTCCATGTCTTCTGCTGAGAAAACTTGTCTATTGAGTAAAACTTCATAAAGCTTTCCAAAAATTTTCTCCACTAGAGGTACTGATATTTTGTGATCAAATAGCTAAACATGCACAGTGCCTTGAAAGCACTATCTACCGTGAAGCACTGCTAATGCTCAAAGAGGGTGCCTTTACTGCTAACATGTTCTGGGGAAAAAGTTATCTTCATGGGTAGCTGCTTCACGGTTAGGTACTTCCTAATGTTCACTACATACAGTTGAGGAAAAGACAGCAACATACACAGACTTAAGGAAAAAATAGGTTGAAATGCCAGTCATAGCTTGCTGTCATATACAATGATGAAATAAAAATGACCCCTACCTGGTCCCACTGTTTCAAGAACTAAGATGAGCTTGAGCTTTCTGTCAGCTCTGCTTGCCAAAAATAAGGTAGCAGAGACATTAATATGAATATCAGATGACAGTTCTATTATAAATACGAGATGAAAAGAACCCAACAAACATGAAGAAAAGGTTTCCTTATGCTTAATTAGGACAGAATGATCTTGCTATATAAGGGTTTTATTTAACAAAAGTCTTTAAAATGCTTCAGACTACATGTGACATGAAAATTATTCTATTGTGTACAGATTTACTGAACAAACAGCTATAACAATTACAACCATCTCTTACTATGGAAGTTTGATCTCAATATAGAAACAAGACCTTTTTGTCACCTTTAGAAATGTAGTCCACAATGCAATTACTGATTGTGACAGAAAGATTTCTTTAAACCTCTGCAGTCTCAAAAAGTAATCTGTATTTTTTTACTTGCATTTTACTATAGCTTTTCTTTACTCACAGCATTTTTAATACGATCTGCTTGTGAAGATAAACTCTTTTTGCTGCATTTGAAGTATGTGTTTATATGCAATCAAAGCTGCATCTCCAATTTGTATTCATGCAATTCAGGTAGCATTAGCTTGGCTAATGCTACTGCAAATAAATGCGTAGCCATAGCAGCAGAGAACTTGATGCAGGCTGCAAAACCTGACCAAAAACTTACTGAATAATGCAGCTTTCTGTGCTGCAGTGGGCTCTGCCCTGCCTTGGATATGCAGCTCCATGTATCTGAACTTCAGTAGCTTGAAATAAACATACAAGCTGCAAATATGCCTTGACTCTTGCTGTAAATAATTGATAAACTTGGATCAGGCATAGTTATTAGCTGCTTGAAATGATCTTTTAATGCGCAAAATCCTGATCACTGAAAATTAAGTGCTTTCTTCTGCTCCCTAAATAAAATAAAAGAGCTCCTCTGTTAGATGGCATTGAATCCTAAGTACACCACTAAAACTATACCAATACTCTGCTTGTGTCAAGCAGTGCTCTGAATTGAAATAACAGCAAAAGCATATACCACAATATTTACTGCAGTCTTTGGCCCTTTGCAGTTAAAGCAAACTGTGACATTAACAGGTAGTTTTGCACATAGATGCAATTCAGTTGGTAATTTAAAAATACAAAACATTATGAATGGAAACAAAATATACCAATCGTATCTATATCAACTAAAATCTAGTGTATATAATTTGCATTCTTAAGGCATTAAAACATTTCCAAGATTTAGCAATTCCAGAGGTATATTATTTCTGTTAGTTATGCAGCAGGACTTTTTCTCCGCAAGAAATATTGTGATTTGATGGGCCCTGTCACAAGCATTAAAAATACAGCTGGTAATTCCGACCACAAAAATAGAGCAGACTTAAAGTTGACAAAACCTACATATGTTAGAAAGAGGCAATCTGTTCAATAACAGAATAATGCAGTAGGATTGAAAATAAAATAAGAAACATTTGGCTACCGTGGGATGCAGTATGAGAACCAGTACTCCTTTTTAATCAGAAGTATCAGCTGAACACTACCAGAACTTTCAGGGGAGCTCAACAGATCATGAAGAGAAAAATGGCCCATGCAATAGCTAGCATTTCCCTAAATTTATTATTCCTCTCTTTTTTTTTTTTCCCCTTAAGCTGTCTATTTTGTTAAAGGAAACAATTTCAGTTCTCAGTTTTAGACCTTAAGCAGCATTGGCTTGTTCCTCTGTATTACTTTGTTTTACAGGGTTTGGCCAAGCCTGGAAAGCACATTCCAGTTTGGTACTTCATGTAACATTGTACTGAGGATGACACTGGTAATGGTTATAAAAATTTCCTTCCTGCTTCCATTTATATGACAGCTACAGAGAAGGTGTGCATTGAGGCTGTATTTCTCTCTCGTCATGCCCTGTGAGACATGGAACCAGTTTCCTGTCCTGTGTTTGTGTGGGATAGAGTTAATTTCCATCCTAGCAGCTGGTACAGTGCTCTGTTTTGAACTGTCTGTGAAGGATGTCAATAATACACCGATGTTTTAGTTGTTACTCAGCAGTGCTTACCCTAGGTCAAAGAATTTTCAGGTTCCATGCTCTGGGATGCTCACATGCTCTGCATGTGCCCTGCTCAGTGGGCAGGGGCACAAGAAGCTGGGGGGAGCATAGCTGGGACAGCTGACCCAAACTGGGCAAAGGGATATTCCATGCCACATGGCATCAGGCTTAGCATGCAAACTGAGGAAGTTGGTCAGACGTTAGGTGCTGGGAAGAGACTAGCTTAGCACTGTTCGACAGTGGTGAGCAATTGAATTGTGTATCACTTGTTTCTCTTCCATTTCATTCCTCTCCCTCCTTCTACTTTTTAATCCTCCTCCTCCTTCTTCTCCTCCTCCTTATTATCATCTTATTTCAATTATTACACTGTTCTTTCCTCAGCCCATGAATTTTACCTTTTTCCATCCTACCAGGGAAGACAGAGCGTAGCTGTGAGGTACTTGATTGCCAGCTGGGTTTATTACACCACTTATGCTTGGGTCTGATTTGGCTTCCACTTTTGTAAGGGACATATCTTTAATCATAAAGACGAAACTATATTTTATTAATTTAGTTGGTTGTGTTTTGAAACAGAAGAGATTAGTTAGAGCTCAATGGCATCTGCCCAACAGAGATTACTACACTCTAAAGGATTCAGGACAGACATGTCAAGTCATGGCTTGTAATTCTTATTGACTGCATGGTGAATCCTAGGTATGAATCTGCAGTGTGCATTAATAGAGTACATCTGCATAAAGTGAATCTCTTAGTCTCAGCAGAATAAACAGTAACCAAACCCGCCAAAACCAGTAGAGAAGCAAACATGGAAAGTGCTTGAATTGCTACTTAAAGACTTTCAGCAATCTCCACATATTTTAGCCTTACAGTAAGTCAGTGCCTTTTTTTCCACAATATAAAATTTGGCATCCATTTGAAATTTTTGGTTGGGAAAAAAATAGCAATTTAGGAGAAACCAAGCCAATATCTCTGTCTAATGACATATCCCAGTTTTTCTGAAGTGGGCTGAAGTCACAGACTTCTTGCTTGTATGGTGTATATGTAACAGACCATTAGACAGAGCATTCGTCACTGATTATACACATATAAATAGAAAGAACAGGCTATTAAGTATGTATTTATATATCAGATATAAAGTGCAAGAAAAAATGATACAGAGAAAAATAGTTACATATACATTGTTTAACTCGGAAACAGAAAATTAAAGAAACTTTATCATAATAATTCCGGTCTTGACTGACCACATTAACTTCATTAAGGTTACTATTATTATCCAAAAGTGACGTTGACACTCAGGGTCTAGAATTCTTTCTAGACAGTATGTAACCTAAATGACCATATACTTCTACTAAAAAGGAAAAAATGGCTTTGAACTCACCATAATCTACACCAAGTTTAGTGCTCTGTTTGGCTCAAGATAGGAAGATGTAACACGTAGATATTGTGACAAGTGTCAACAAATCAAAAACATACGAATGAATTCTTTAAAAGCAAGCTCAGAGATGTACTAGCCTGTTCTTGAGCTACCAAGAGAGGTGAAAGGAACATTGAATTCATTTTAAAATGTCTTAGAATTAGACTGTCTCAAAATGCTCTATGGAAAAAATGATATTGGTAAAAAGAACAAAAAATCCAAGAGTTTACTTTTACTCTTCTCTCCAAATTTGATATCTGTACTTCAAACTTTAGCACCAAATTACATCCACCTGATGTACAAATCCATCCATGGTTTAGACTAAGATTTTTCAGCATTAAAATTTTGGTGAGTGTGTTTGTTTTTGTTGTTTTGTTTTTTAATCTGAAACACGGCCATAATGTTTGACCAAAGGCAGTTAGTTTGAAAACTGGAAACTACAGTCTGTCCACAGACAGCTACCTAGATGGAATGTGCTGATAAGAAGCAGTATTCAATACGACTGCTCATACAAACAGAAACACTTACAGGGTAAGTTCAGATGTGATCTATAGTCATTACTCAAATATCAATATGTTATGTACTAGACAAGTACCTGTCAAATACACCTGATTTCTCATTGATCCAATTTCTGTAATTATCTACAAACTGTCCTTCCAGCTCTATTTTCTTCAATTTTGTGTTTATAATGCCAAATTCAACCATTTTGGGCTTTTTTTTTTGCTACAGTCACGTAGAGAAATAAACACTTAAACATGAGGTATAATTAATATAATCAGTTTTACAAAATCTGCTTTATAAAACCCACAGCGCCTTTAAATATCAAAAACCAGCGCATTCTTCTTTAAAAACTATGAAAGAAGATTTTTCTTCCCCCTAATTAAAATTTCTCTTTAACGGCGGCACTACAGATAAAAACTTTTTCCTGAGACCACTAGTCATGAGCAACTGAGTCACTCTGGACTCCTTAAGCTTAATTAAAACACAGCTAATATAGTAATATTCTGTAGATTTTCTATCTAACAAAATTAAGAGGCACCCAAACCTGCATTGTAACTTTTCTTGTATGAACAAGTCCTACTGATTACAGTGACATAGCTCAGCAGTTTACAAATAAACATTTACTATAACTTTTTTGATACAACACCCCTTTTGAATTATACTGGTAAATGATAACTTAAACCATTCCAGCTATAGCATCAAGAAAACCAAGACAATTAAACACAGAATGAATGCCAAAAGTTCTCTGATTTGGTATAATAAGCACTTAGTGACACTTAAAACATTACGCAATCTCTGCTTTCTATTAGAGTTCCATAAGCCCTAAAAAACCTCCATAATAATTCTTAAGGCTTATAGAAGTGCAACAACTTAAAAAAATAATCAAAATTTAAATTAATAAAAAGCCCACAAAAGATAGAAGAGCTTTGAAGAGTAATCAGTACGTGTAGTTTCAGGATGTAATATTCAGGTGATTCTTAAAAAGCAAGTTCCAATATGCTTTAGTACTCCATTAATGTACAAAACTGAAAAAATAATCACAGCAGTCTTGAAAGCACATATTAACTACATAAGCTAAGCTAAGAAGTGCATGCAATTCATGAATATGGTTCATTACCATGGTTACAAGCTTTCAGCACAGGCCGCTGTGTGGTTGGACTGAGATTTTGTGGTATGTCTGCAAAAGCAAAGAAACAATGGAAATAAAACACCTGTTTGAAAGCTACCAGAGTATTACAACATTGCAAAGCAGAACCATTTAGAAGTTAGGTATTTCTTGGAATAAATGACAGTTATATACCAGAGAAATAATTTGACTCAGACTCACCTATGAAGCAAGACAACTTTTACTTCCCCCATACAACTATAAACCATAAAAAGTTAAAATACACATGGCTGTTTTGAAAAGCCTTGTCATAATGATCAGGCTATAATAAGTTCAGTACATTAATTTCCAGTCTTTCTGACATAAGCAACAGTCTAAACATCCCTGAAAACTGTCATTGCACGAACAAATTAAACCTGACAGTATTTAAATTCTAGAGCACTGGACCCATAGTGCTTCTAACTTTCTCTGGAAAATAAAATCTAAAATAGAATATTCACCTTTAGACCTTGGTGTCCTTTTCCTTCGGTCTCGAAAAGCTGCACCTGACTGCAAGGCCTCCAACAGGCTATCCATCACTCCAGTCTCCTCACCTTCTGTAAAGGAGAAAGAAGGAACCCTCTAGGTTACCACAGCAATATCAAAGCATAAAGAATAATACCAACAAAAACCAATAATAATGGATACCAATGGTATTATTAAAACCATTTATTTCAAACTTTGACCAGTGCTTTAATATTTACAAATTGCTCTCTTGCAATTAACCACAGCAGATTTGGTCTTCTATAGATTGAACTAGGCCAAATTTTATTCCACTCATTTCACATTCCTCTTTCTCTATATGGAGAATCAAGCATAATTTTAAGAGAAATGTCATTTCATTTATATTTTCATTTCAGTACTCTTCTACAACTGCAAATAATCAGTCTCATGTCAGCTTTCAAGAGCTGTCCCTTATATGATTTGCTACATTAGACAAAAGATCATTCAGTTATTGTTGTAAAAAGCTGAAATTGTTTCTCAGCAGGGAGCTGAGTGAACAATATTGGACTGGATAGGATACAGTGATATCCGTAAGTAGCTTTAATCAAAAGCCATTTTCCATTCACATTTAATAACCTCTGGCCAATATTAAATAATTGATGTAGTTCAGGGAAATTCTACTCATCGAATTACGTGCTTATAATGCCTAGTATTATACACATGTATATAATAGCCCCCAAAAGAATTATGAATGTTACTCTGAGATGGTAACCAAATGCAAGTATTAAACACCCTCCTTTCACTTCCTTAAATAAACACATTGGAAAATGTTAGATTTTTGAACCTTGTTACTCCGTTGTATGTATGCATAGGAGGACAAAGAACAGAACTCCAGGGATTAACTATACACCAAAAAATCTCCACAGAGGAATAAAGAATTCCATGGTAGGAATCTCATTACACCCCACTGGGCAAAACTCCCTAGGTAACACACATCTTGGATAGAGTCAGCAGGTATTGCTGACAGTGCATATGCAAATCAGGATCTAAACTACCTGGTGCATATAACAAGATGCCCACTACAGGGTATGATCACTGCCCTGGTCCTGCTGGCCACACCATTGCTGATACAGGCCAGGATGCCATTGGCCCTCTTGGCCACCTGGGCACACACTGGCTCATGTTCAGCCATTGCCATCAAGCACCCCCAGGTCCTTTTGCACTGGGCAGCTTTCCACTCACTCTGCCCCCAGCCTGTAGTGCTGCAGCGGGTTGTTGTGACCCACATCCAGGACCCAGCACCTGGCCTTGTTGAACCTCTTACAACTGGCCTCAGCCCACTGACCCAGCTTGTTCAGATCCTTCTGCAGAGCCGTTCTGCCCTCCAGAAATTCAAAATTTCTCCCTGGGCTTGGTGTCATCTGCAAACTGATTAAGGAGGCACTCAATTATTGACAAAGATGCTAAACAGGACAGGGCTCAACACTGAGCCATGGGGAAGGCTACTCATGGCCAGCCATCAGCTGGGTCACTCTACTCACCACCACTCCTGGGCTCAGCCATCCAGCCAGCTTTTTATCCAGGAAACAGTAACCCTTAGTTCTTGTCTTTTCTCTATATTCTGTACTACCAGACTAGTTTTCAACCTTAGACAAAGTGCTATACACAAAACCAAATAAGTGAAAATTAGCAAATAAATCATAATTTTGCCTAACATTTATATATATGGGAGGTATAGAATAAACATGAAGACTGAAATCCAGAATGTTTTTTCTTTTTGCTTTGTGTTTGGTTAACATGCTTTATTACACTGAAGTTTCCTCTCTTATGACTACAGGACTCTCACAGCTATTAGTATTGCTTGGAACATACCTTATTAAAAATCACTCAGACTATGTCTTCAGCTTCCTATTTGTCCAGGTTTGGTTTTTGTTTTGCCTTTTTTTGTTGTTGTTGTTTGTGGGTTGGGTTTTTTTTTTGTTTTTTTTCTTGTTGGTTTGGTGGGGAGTTTTTTGTTAGTTGTTTAACTTTCCTTTCTCCTTCTGATGTCATGCAATTCTTTAAGATACTAATGTCTGGAATGAATATAGTCAGTGAATAGTTTCAAACCTATCTGATGCCTGAAGGAATTTTGAGCCAAGCCATTAGTTACATTAAGGAACATGAATACTGGAGGAAAGCTTATAAGCATTTTGGATAATTGCAATTCAAAAAAGACTGAATAGTATCACAGTCACCTAAAAGATACCATTAATGTCTATGGAGAAGAGATTGTAAGGTTTTTTTATGAAGTAGGAATAACAGAAGAAAATTTTCAATGCTATTTCAGCACGTCATCTGTTTTCTCTTAAGTCTGTCCAAGACTACTACGGATTTCATAGTCATTTCAAAAACTTAACAATTTTCAGTATAAAAAAATCCTGGTTACTTTAAAAAGGCTCATCGAATAAATTTTTAAAAAGAGATTTAAAATAATGAAACAGAAATGTTGCAAAACCACAACTTCTTGTGGTGAAGCTGTAACATATTTATGGGCACTATCTGTTTTTCACACATCTGAAATATTCTGGTAGGCACAAAGTGGATTATAGCTTAGTGCATCCATTGACATGCAAAACAGTAATAGAAGAATGAATTGTAGTAGATTGAAACTTGAATTAAAAAACTCCTCTAATAGTTGTCCTGTATACATGCATGTATTGAAAAAAGCTAACCACTGCAAATAAAAACATCCATAATTAACAATCATTGTACCCAAAACATGTAGAAAGCCTGGTTTTCAAACTCCTGCAACTTCAGTAGGCTCCAAATTCTGGTTTCTGATACCTACATCAGCAGCTGACTGTGACAACTTCTATCAAGTTACGCAGGTAACTATCAGTACCCCCACTATTAATAATGTTGTCCAAGTGTCTACGATGGGAAGATTGAGAAATGAGAGTCTACCATGCAGTGTTTGAGAAATCTTTTAAATTACCTTGGAAGAGCTGTATACAACATTGCTGCCATGACAGTACAAGAGTCACAAATACTGTTCAATATTAACACTTCCTATGGGACCTTTAAATCAGCTTTCACAAGCTGCTGCAGATGACTGGCACCAGTCCCAACTGGCTTCCTAATTAGTCAAGTGTATCAATCTTTTGACATCATAGAACTAGGAATTGTAGTTGGCTTGCAGATAGCTACATAGCCCACGGTAATTCCTTTGAGAAAGATATCCTTTTATGATTTAAATGATCTCTTTTCCCTCAATTGTAGGAGAGAAGATTTAAACACTTTTTAATATCATACCTAATTAAAACTCTTACAACTGTCTTTTAAATACCATCTAAAGGAGAAGTAAACTTCCCAAAGTAGCCAGTGAGTCTTGCCCTTGACATTTCACTGCCAAGTCAGATATAAACTACCTAATTTCATAATTACATCTTTAAAAATGTTAAGAATATTAAAGACCCTTCTCTTCTAGTGCACTGAGTATCATTAACTTTACATGTGCACCTATAATGTCTTATAATGACAGCAACAGATACTGAAGTTAGTAGTGACACCTGCATTTTATGTCCTTATTAAAGAACAAATTATATATATCATAATTCCAGGAGCAGTAGTCCACTGATGTGATAGAATCACAAATATCATTAGCAATATGGTTTTATAAAAAGAGTGTTGTAACAAGATTATTTTGGATGAAAAATGTTTCATTTTTACAGTTCCCCTGAACCTGTCCAATATAAAATAAATCACAGAACACTAGGAGTCCAAAAGTTCACTTTACCAGGAGAAAACATAATAATATGCCTGTTTCCTCTTTCACAAAATCAAAGCTTTATTCAGCTACTCCTCTCACAAAAGAAAATACTAAGAAGTTTCAGAAAAAGCAAACCAGGGATTCTTTAGCATGGTTTCTGTTGATGTTGCTTATTCATTCAGTGCACTTAAGAGATTTAGCTACAGTACCTTTGACTATCATCTTCCACTTGCCTCTATTTATGGCATTGGAACTACATACAGCTTTTTGCTATACTGTAGGTAATGAGAAGGACCAGCTCCTAAAGCCAAACACTAAGTTTCATGTGAAAGTAAAACCACACAACTTGGACATTAAAGAGACCTTATAGATTCCATACCTGTAACAGAATGAAAAGGGTGAAAAACCTCAAGGGCTACTTCTGAAGTTATCTGGATAGCCCAGTTTAATTATCTTTATATCAACTTATATGTAACTCTGTGGCAGCACTCAAGCTTTTATGTAATTTAACAACAAATTTGGAGTGCTGAAGCTATCAGATTTGTTTTCCTCATCTTAAGAATTAAGATTTGCTCTCAATTCAGCAACTACTAGACCTGATACTTTTTTACTCTTGTTTTCTAGAATACAAACTGCATTTTGTTTTTCGTCTTCAGCTCATGACATCATTCAGGTTGGATACACTGTAGCCAGTTTTTTGACTGACTAAAATGTAAGCCCTTCACAGCCTTCTTCCAGGTTTAGCTCATGTCTTGTCCACTTACGTACAAAACTTTCAAAGGCAAATGATTACCAGGCTTGGGACAGTGACAGCTGAGATGTTTCCAGACTATTTTCACAAGGAAGGAAAAAAGAAAGTTACATCTTTTAACTTTATTAATGTTGTATCTTTACTCTGAAGACATCATGGAAAGTCCTTTATATTTGTTTGTATAAGGATTGATTTTGACTACTACAGCCTACAAAGCACTGCTCAGCTGACTAAAGGTCTCCATCTGAGTAAAATCTGAAGTAACATTCTCTGAACAAAATAACAAGAGGAAAGCTTTAGCCATGCTGTAATTTTGAATGACTTAGGCTCCAGGAAGCAGAACAGCAGATCACAGAAAGGAAGACAATTTAAGCCATCTGTGCAGCAGTGAGCTCCAATGTTTTGGATGTGGGTTCCATGTTTTCAGTCTCAGAGTGTAAAGCAGCCAGATTCTGTGCAGTATTCATAGTGCTGACATGAATAACTTCTAGATCTTGCAGCCATACATATGGGGGCAGAAGACTTTTTGAAGGCTTTTGCATTGTAAACATAAAAATATAAAGCAACCTTAATGTTTCAATGTAACATGTTTAGCAATTACTACATAAACTCCCACTCTTCCTTCCAATGAAATTCAGATACAATTTTACAAAGAAATTGTGGGTGGATGAAAAGTGCAATTTTGTCCAGAAAATGCACAGGATATAGAGACTGCAACGTGAACTTGTTCTAAGGCTTTGAACTTTTTCTGGTAAAAGCTATAGCAGCAACCAGATAATCTTCATTAATGGACAGGTGAGTTAAGGAATACATGACTATCAGTCTGACTTTCAGCACAAACTAGAACCATGACCCAGAACAAAGGGGTTCCTTTGACACTGATATAATTTTGGAAGAACCTTGTTACAATACAGTAAAAAAAGAAGAAAACTTCCAATGTAGAGTTACAAAGCAGAAATAGCTGCCAAGTATGCCTTGGATGGATTGGCTGAAAGGACAGCTCCTTTTAGATTTAGAAGTATTGAATCCAGCTTCAGAAAAATATCACTATTTGCAGTGACTTCAGGCGAAGACACGTAACAGCCCTTCCCCAAAAGTAAAACACATGCACATACCTCACGTTTCACATCAGCACTCCAGTCAGTATCAGAAGAGTTACATTTCTTACTTTTGCCAAACACAAAGTAGAATAGCTTTGATAGAGCTTCAGAGCCCTTGGCACGTACACTCTAAAATAAAGGTGTGATTTCTCCTAATGACTGATACACCCACTCCATAAATCTAGCTGAGCAGAGTAGGTTTCATGCCATCTTGTTTGCTCTTGATAAACTGGTCCATTGTTGAGCTGTCCTAAAGCGCTTTTATGGTTTAGAAATTGATACATTTTGACTCTAAGCATATGAACAAAGAGGGCCCCAAGCTCCATAGAACTTAAAACAAGTTAAATTCCAATTAAAACTCTACCCTTCATGAACTCTGAAAGACAGCAATTCCTTTCAAGTCAGCTGTTGAAATAAAGGTTGGTATTGACAGCAATTTAACTTAAGAAAGCTCATACCAAAAACCCAAAAGGTAAGCTGTGGTAAGAGGTGGTTCTGTACCACAAAGATACAAAACACTTCAGTGGTGTAAGGGACCAATTTCTGCATCTCAGCTGGATCACAATTTCCCATTAAGTAATGGGACTGGGAGTGAAATCATCTTAATATTGAGCTTATTAATAAAAATGTTACTAAAACATTTCTGATGTCCATCGCGAGTCTGTAAGTCCCTTCTTTCTATGACAACAGAAAAGAGCCACTAAACTCACACAGAGTTTTCCACAGAGATTATCCAGTTTTATTTATATTGGTGCCAGATCTAGTAAAATGCCTGTCAGAGCAAGTGTTTCTGATAGAGATCCAGGTAAACTGGACTTATAAAAGAATGAACAGAATGCCAGGCCTTTGAAGTGGTGTATCCCAGGACTTGATACTGGGGATAATATTTATTACACCTTTCTTCATTAATTGAATGATGGAATAGAGTGCACTCTGATAGAGTTTGAACATGGTGCAGAATTCAAAGTAATAGTTGACCCAACAGATGGTTGTGCTGCCATTCAGAAGAACCTTGAAAAGTTAGGGAAATTGGCACATAAGCATCCTAATGAAGTCTAACAAAAGACCTGTATGTGGTGAGGTGAAACCTCATACAGAAGCACAGGTGGGTGGCTAACTGGATGGAAAGCATCTTTAAGAAAAATGATTTGTGATTCTGGTGGGCAACATATTGATCATGAGTCAGTATTGTGCCTCTGTGGCAAAGACGACCAAAGAAAAGCATTGCCAGCAGGTCACAAGAGGGCATCCTTCCCCTCTACTCGGCACTGGTGACACACATCTGCAGTGCTGAGTCCAGCTCTGGGCACCCCTGTACAAGGGACACACAAACATATCCAAGGAAAGTCAAGGGCCATGAAGATGCTAAAGGGATTAGAGCATCTCTTACATGAGAACACAGAGAGCTAGGACTGTTCAGCCTAAAAAGAGAAGGCTCAGGGGGATCTTATCAATGTATATAAACACCTGTGAGGAATTGTGTGCGGTGTAAAGGTGACTGCGCCAGACTCATCTTGGAGATGCCCAGAGAGGACAGGAGGCAGTGAGCACAAACTGATTACAAAGATGTTACCTTGTCACTGAATCCACTGAATTTTGCATACACACCTACTCTCTCACCAACTCAACAATACAGGATATTCCAGAATGCATTTCATATTGCATTACCTGATAATATTTTTAAAAGCCAGTTTGAAAACTCAATCTTTTTATAGCCCTTTTCCTATTCACTTGGGATGCTGTGCCTTTTTAGTGGGAAAAAAAGCCTGCTAAATTGAGAACAACTCTAAATTTCTCTTAGTTGTATTTAACCACTTGTAACTAAAACAGATCAGCCTTAAGCAGTCAGATTATCTAAGACTATGATTTCAAAGGACAGCTAATAGCAAGAACTACTGATTACATATGAAGAAGTCAGTCAACATGTTTTATTAATGAGTTTCCTATTTTCTTTACATATTGTAACTCCAATGACGCTGACAAGAATACAACCAATCTGCTTTCCAGACTAGCCAAAAACTAGTATTTTCATTTGTTTTTTTTCACAGAGGGAAAGAATACAAACATCTATTATTGAGACTAATCAATTACAATTTCATTTAGAAAGCAGTAAGAACAACTATAGGAGCATTCTTAATTGAACATAGCTTCTTAAAAGAATATATGGAGCTGAACATAAAAAACCTGTATGAGCACGTGTGAACATTTTGTCTCCCGGTTTCTGGGTGCCTCTGAAGGAGCTTACTGAGCACAGTACTATTTCCATTTAAATTTATAATCAGCCAATAAATTAGAAAATATACACAATGATTACTCATGTTGAAACCTGTGCTATAGAGATGAGGGCTTCAAGGAAATTTTCAAGTTAAATAATTTTTCACCAGTGGAGTGATAAAGTTCTGACTGGATTACATGACTGAGCTTACTCTAAGGAAAACTTCTAGACAGCTTGGGGTGGGAAAGACCCTTTGGTCTTGGGTTGGGTAGCTATAAATGCCTAAGAATACCCAGGAAAATCCGACCAACAGCACACCTACCCCTGCATCCTTTGTGCTCTAGTAGCCAATAGCAAACATCTATACAAGGACAGGATAAATATATAATTACATTTCTGGAATGGTCTCTTGGTCTCCAGCTATTCATGATTCAGAGACTTTGTATTTGAATTTAGTAGCTTTCAACAGAGAGAAGCTGCCAGAGAAATCAAGTAACTTTTGTCGGCAAGCTTCAGAGCAAGAATATTTTGGTATGCAGTAACAAGACTGTACTTCTGTACAATAACTGAGGTATTGCTGAGTGAAGATAAGCGTCAATGCAAACAGCATAGAAGTAGAAGCAGCAGCAGACTCAGTTTTGAAGGAAGAGTCAGAGACATGACCTTCCCATGAGCTAGCGTTCCAACAATTACAGAGGAGGTTCTTGGCTCTTTTACAACCTTGGACTAAGTAAAAATAAAGCATATCCTCCAGTGCTTTGGTAAGAATATTTATTCCTCCCCTCCTCTGCAACTTGAGGGAAGAAACTTTTGATGATACAAAAAAAACCAGAGAGAATAAAAGCATCACATAGCAGGAGTGAGAGTTTAGAGGACTCTGATGTCTACCTCCTTGCAGAGATGTGAGGTAGTATTTGGAGTAGGAAATGCCTACTCAAATCAAAACCTGCTATCTGTATAAATGTTAGAGTTCTTAATCCCAAAGATGTCTCCAGAGATTGTAATTGTTTTTCATGGTAATGCCATTTTAAGTTTGCAGCATTGTTTTCACATTTGTTTAGAAATTTTACTGCTATAACATAAATGGCGAGCCTTATGAGAATATTCATCTACAGACATTACTGTATTGACCCTTAATTTTTTCAACAGTTCTGTCAGCTCTGATTATTTTTCTCTCTTCCAAATACAGCTGCTATTTATTTTTCCCTGGGCTTTGTGTAAACCTCAGTTTCATAAATGCTTTTCAGCTCCTATCTCCAAAGATTCCACTTCTAAATAAAATTTTCAGAAGGAAAATAATTGTTTCTTCTAAACAACTTGCTCTTTTGGAGCTAATACATAGTACAAACTAATAGCAGCTGCTGCATTTTGAGCCCATGGGCTGCAAATAAGTGCATGAACCTCCATGTTCCAGAAGACTTAGCACCTCTGACACCCTGTTAGAGCATGACCTGTGCCTATTAGTTGTTGATTTAAATTAATATACATTCAAATCAGTCCTAGTTTTTTGCACTAAAAACATTCAGCTCTGTGAACAGATAAGGTTTTGCTGTATCTCATCTTTTGCTGTGGCTTCTGCAGATGTTTTACATCAGATGTATCACGTTGAGTCTTTTGGGTTTTTTGATTAAACATACCTGTATTTTATCATTCTCTGGAACCATTTTCAAGCATGAATGTGCCAATTATTCTTGAGGGAACATCTGTTCTCGGTAATTTACCCAGATTTATACTTTACTGTCAAAACAATACAATTGTAGCTGAAAAACAACTTCCATACTTAGGGAAGTATCAAGTGACGTGTCCCTTCTCGTATGTATGACTTTCTTTTCTTTTTGTAAACAGACATTATGCAAAAATTACATCTACTCTCCAAACTCGTCGTGGGCTTAATACCAACTGTCCAGTAAGTATTAACCTGAGTGCTGAGTAAGCAACTCTAAGAGGTCTCAGAGTTCTTTCTGCCATTGTAATTTAACAGGAGAGGAAAAGATTACACTCCTCACAGTTATGGAAATGAGTAATTTCCCACTGACCTCCTAATAAAACTGATTCTTAGGAATAAATTCAAATAATAGAAAAAGACCTCAGGAATACTTTTGGTTCATGAAGAGGGTCCAATTTGAGGATAAGTGGAGGCAATCAGGGAACAACAGGAAAAAGTTATTAGCACCAGGGAGGAACCGCCTTGAGTGGAGCACTTGAAATTCCAAAAGTGGAAACTCCCTGGAGAAAACAGCTTACACAAAATGCTTGTTGGATAGTAGTGTTATATCCTTAGGACTTCTCCATATATATCGTCAGATCTTTTGTCCCCTTTACAGTAAATTTAGTTGAATGAAACATATTCCTAAGTTCCCAAAAGCTAGTAATATACCTACTATTGTCCCAAAATCTGTATTTTTTTTCAGGATATTAGCCCAGCAGACATTTTAAAACAACAAATTACCAACATATGTTAGAAACTAATGATGTCATTACAGTGACTTTTGCAGTCCTTCACCTCCCTCAGAGGAAAGGAATACTCCTGAGAAGTATTGGATCTCTTACCCCAGTGAGAACAAATTAATAAAATGGAGGCCTTACGAACTTGAGCTAAGCAAGCAAAGTAGGGCCTTTGAGGGTACCTACTAATATAAATAGCTTTGGGAATTTTTAAATTCATTTCGAAGGCAAGCATTTTATCTGTTGGAATCTGAACTTTAATTACCTAATTACATTTACAACTTTCATTGTTTAAACTATTACTACTGGGATCCATGGTGTCCTTTTGTTTTGCAGAACACTACAGAACTAATGAAAATATTCATATTGCTCAACTTAGCAGACAATAATAAAGTAGTAAATATTTGAAGAACCAAAGTCTAAAACGCTCTTAGCAAGTTTGTGAGACAGGGGGGTATTTTTCCAAAACCAGATAAACAATATAAAACCTCTGCAAAAAAAAAGCTTTTTGACTGCAAATAAGGTCATAACTGTTTAAATGAACTAAAACTTATTTAAAACCAGATCATTATGATAAAAATGAAACTGAATAACACAACTGAAAACAAATATTCAGTACTGGAAATTTGATGTTCCAGTTTGGCATTACTTCACTGCTTTTATGCAAGAAAAGGGTAGTCTTTGTAAATAACCACTGATAAAAGTGGCTTGTTACTTAAATAGTATTCAAAGTAAGACACAATGAAGATGCCACAATGATGGAGTTCTCAATTATATTACAATAAATTTAGCCGCTATTATCTCAGCTATAGAATTCTTTACACTCTGATAAGACCAAAATAATTGATTGGTGTGCTTCTACTAAGAATCTGAACAGCATGAGAAAGTATATACCTGAATGTTAATAGTATGCAGACAAGTGACATTTACATAAAGATCCCCTTTCACTGGCTATTTACCTTTGGAAGGATAGGGTGTGATAGTTTGATCTGGCTTCACAAAAGCAAGTAAAGCATCTCATGATGAATATAATTTTGTGGTCCAGAGAATATTTAGAGGACAGATTTTATTAACATAAATTTCAAAATGCTAAGTATCACTCACTACTTAGTCAACATGTTTACTGAATTCCACTTACTTTTGAAGTTAGGATGGAGCTGAAAGGAAAATATCAAGCTGATACTTTTACTACGCAAACTGAAGACTTGCAGCCTTTTTTATCAGTGAACTATTTGGGCTGTGACCGCTAGGACATGTAAGTGTTGCTAAGATGTAGAGATAGAGACTTTTAGCAAACTGCAGTTTGGAGGTGTGTGTAAATCTGACATTGGTTTCAGGTCCAAATCTCAAACACAATTTGCAAGAGAGCAAATAAAACGATCCCATATAGAAGTCTATGCTCTTATTAGCAGAGGTCAAAATTTATATTGTAAAGCCTGTCTAAAATGTTAAGGTTTTTCTAAAACATGCTGTACTGCATATTCACAAAACACTACACACTTCACAAACTATAAAGTATTGATATATTTGTATCTGAGATACAAAAAAATTGAATTTAAAACTTTATGAAGATTCATCACTAAGTACACATATTTATTTAATTTTAGAAAATGACCATATCAACACTGAATTTGGTGCAACAGTACTGCAAAAGCAGCCTGATATAGAGGTATGGATGACAGAGCATACCTGTGATCTAGATGACTCAGTTGTCACCTATATATCAAAGACACAACATAGCATAAGAAAGATTATTATAGTTTGTGAGAAGGCTGATATATTATAGGACTACCTTGGAACTCATGTTTACCATAATGTCAGTTACTATTAATGAAATTACTGTTTTCATCCTGAAGAAATTCATTTAAACTAAAACTCAGGAGTTACCTTAAATCCAGATTCATTCTGGTTTTGGGTTATCATGCCTTTTGTGGTGTTCATTTTTTTTGTTGTAGTTCATTCAAAACTGGTATAAATACAGTCCTAACACACGATATGCAACTTACTGACTCAAGTCACATATTGGGTACATTTTAATAAAATTTGCATTTTGTTACATATTTCTTTAAGATGTAAGTGTCCCTGCACTTACAGGGAGGCAGGGGGATTGGGGTTTATTGTCCATTCCAACCTCTTAGCATTCTATTATTCTGTGATTCTATATTAAGTTTTTGTCAATGCAAAAAAAGTCAGCAAATATCCCCCAAATAACTAAAAACTTTTGCAGCATTATGTAGGTTACTTTTATGCAAAGTAATGAATCACAGTTTCCTCCACCTCGTGCAGCCAAAGGTAGCATGATAGGCAACAAAACTCTGTTCTTCAAAGAGCTTCCAAAAGCAGATGAAAGATGGAGAAGAAAAGGACTTCAAGAACAAAGAATCCAGGGCCAGTTAAATGTCTGTGTTGTAAATGAGACCACTGGTTAACAAGACAAGCTTAGGATGATGATACTAATCCCGTTTAAGCACTGGACAGCAGCTCAGGTCTTGAAAGGTATGGAGTATAGGCTGAAAGAGAAGCTCCAGAATCAAAAAGTAGTCACTAATGGCTAATTAACGGTCACTGAAAAAAAGCACAACCTCAAGCACTGTGGAAAGATTGCTTTTACCTTAAGAAAAGAAGCAGCAGCTAATCAAGAGAAAATCAAAGGTACTGATGTGGCCTGGGGAATTAACACACCCTGAAGCATTTTACATCCTCTAACCTAGGGATAGACAAGAGGATTGGAACGATCTAGAAACGAAACCATTTTATAAATGAATAAGATCTCAACTGGTGAAAGGGGAAGGAAAGGGAGATGGTAGAGTAGAAAAAAATATCCATTTGCGTTCTAGCTTCCCTTGCAGAAAACCTCTCAAATTTCAGTATGTAAGCTTGTCAACTAGGACCATCATTGGTAGCCATCATCACTAACACTACAGTATCAACTCCATGGGATTTTATACTGACATTAAATCTAGGACACAGATTTTAAGAGTGACTATGCAGAGGTACTGATTGATTGGTACTAAGAACTAATTGTAGTGATAATGACAAATAATGCACAAGGGTAAGACAATAGCACAATCGCTGCTGTTAATGACTGTCAGCCCAGTAAAGTGGGATTGGATTGTTTTTGATTGGTTCTGTTTATTTTGATTTTTTTATTGCTGTGCTGGTTCTTAGAGCTTTTAAAAGACATTTAAGAGAAATAGTTAAGAAACCGCAAAGCAGCACATAGTACAGGGATGCACAGCCATTCCAAATCTTCAAATCATTTTCAGTTAAAAAGCCATGTTACTCAGAAAAAAAAAAAAAAAGAGATGAGATGTAGAGTACACTATGATCTATCCACTGAGGAAAAAAAAATTCAATAACTCTTTAGCATTTATATTCTCAACTTTTCTCTTCTTCCAAGTATGCACCTCTTTGAAATCCCAAAAATAACTTTTGGGTTGGTGATATCAATGAGTTTTATTCAACCAATATTTGAAATAATGTTCCTACAAATCTAACATCTGATCTAGTCTCCATATAAAGAAATAATATGCAGTAAAAATCAGTTACTCCACAGTCACACTCCAGGTAAGAGTGTTTTGGTATTTTGACAGAGAGAGGACCTGGTTATGAATTTTTGAGCAGATCAGATGTAAGCATTTTGTGACTGATATACAGATTCTTAATGAGAAGACAGTCTTTCAATTAACAATTTATAGCTAGGAAAAAAAAGGGGAAGAAGGAAAAAAAAAATGTTTTTTTGATTGCCTATGTAACTCCAAAAAATCAGAGAAACACAATGCCTCCAATTAAATACTGTAAATACAATTTTGGTAAGACTGTCAAAATAACAATAACAATAATCATCATTAAAAAAACAAAACAAGCAACCCCACTTTTCATATACTTGTTGTTGTCCTCCCTGAGAAGCAAATCTACACCACGTGCTTTACCTTCCACTCCCAGAATTCGAGTTCTCTAGCAGACTTAAAAATATGTTGCAAACAGGCACAAGTAACCTTACAACTCATCAGTGGCCAATTTAGTGAATATCAGACTCAAGTCATTTATAGCTTGAGGTGATCCTAAAATCATCTTTTACTATCTGCTGTTTAGATCAGTCATTCCAAACTGAACCTTAAGTGACTCACAAGACAAGAAGTATCTTTCTGTACACTTGCATGATACCAAAACCCCAGACTACTGAAAGACAAGTAGAGGACAAGTACTTAGTTCCCTGCCACATTGGCTGAAGTGGTAGGGTTCACTACCAGAGGCCTACATACAAGTGTATCTGACATGTAAGTCTCCAACATTGGCACCTGAATTCTGGGAAGTCTGAATATGAGGATATGAAGAACCGGACTTAGAGTAGCTTTAACTTTGACTAAAAGTCTAACAATTTTCCATCCAAAATGCTATTAGTCATACCTAAAACATGTCTGAGAGAAATCTCTTTTGAAACACTTCCAACCATGCATAAATACAGACACTGCTTTTACCCCTTCCTAGTCTTCTGCAGCCTCCTCTAAATTCTGCGAGCTTTGAAAAGATTGTCACTGGTGGTTTTCTGATTGGGTCTTGAATTGTCCTTCTAAAGAATTAGAAATGCTGTGTTCATGGAGCAGCTGCCTGATTTCCCACCTTACGAGAAAGCTTTAGACTCACACCTCAAAACATGGATAGCCTTATAAAAATAAATCAAAGACTTTTGGTGTGAAGCATGTCTGAAACTAAACACACCTACTCTGGCTATTAGCGAAAACTGGAAGAGACAGATAATCATTTATGCCAAAGGTGCCAACCAGGATTTAGGTAGGGAACTGTTAAACAAGATCTGCTCAGAAAAAAAAAGAGTAGCTCATGGCAATTTACACAGTAAGTCGTGTATCATTCTGAAGGACTACAGAAGCTCAGGCTAGGATAAATACAGGTGTATAGAGGAGCATCAGACACCTCTTTTAGTAACAGAGATATCACAGCATCTGCCATCTCTTTTGGTACAAAGGACAATGTAGCACCAGTAACTTTTAAAATGAGTAGCTGAGTGGGTTTCTGGGGTGTCTCAATAGGGACCTGTTGAAATAACAATTGACATACTCAAAGAAAAAGACGAAATACTTCAGTAAGGGCTTTTATAAAAGAACAAAAATTAGTATATAACCTTAGTTAAAGAAAATAGCTTTGTGATTTGGAAAATGTCTTTTCTCAAGTAACATGAGGGGTTCTGAGCATAACTGAACTTACACTTGGTCACACAAGGTTCAATATATTCTGATGGAAAAATAAAAAGCAGCAATTTGAGTTATTTTATAACTCAAAACCCCAGGCAATTAGGAAAGCTCATTTAAAAAACCCAAAATTTAAAACCTCTTTGCTGAAAACTTTAATCAGTGAAAAGTAATTTATCTGTTTTGATTTTTTCTCATAGCACATTCAGGTAATGAAAAAATAGCAGCTTTATTTCCAGTAAAATGCTTGGTAAAATGTGTTTTCTACATCACTTACCTGTTTTCATTTCTAACAAGCGTTTTTTCTTTTGTTGCCTCTCTAGTTTTTCTTTTTCTGCCTTCTCCTTAGCTATTTTAGCACGTCTCTGTTTTTCTTCTGCTTCCCTTCTTCTCATATTTTCTTTTACTGCTTGCTATGAAAAAAATAATAGAGTTCCATTAAAATGGAAGTCTTAGCAAAAACAAAGCTGAACCTTAAAAACAAAGGAAAAAAGCTTTCAAACCATATTCCCTGACCTTAATTTATCAAATCAAATAAGTCTTTTACATTCCACATTTAGTACATTTTATTCAGAAGAGTAAGCAAATTCAGAATAAATACATTAAAAGCATACTAATTTCCCCCAAATGAGGATTATAATTCAGCAAGAAATACATCTTAAGAATACACATTAATGTAGGAAGAATTCAAAATGTCTAAACCACCTTGTTCTACAAAGTTGAATGTTAACATTTGCAGTTCTAAAATAATTTCAACTTTCTTCTTTCTCATACTGCCACTACACCAAGCAAAACAAGACTGCCTGGGTAACAGTGTTGCATTTTTCTTATTCTTATCAACATATGCATTGATTCACTAGGTTTATAAATTCTTGTCTTCTGGTTAATATCCACACAATATTGATTATTTTGTATTATAAATATGTACTCCAAAGCTTCCAATGAAGCTAAAACAGAACAATGAGTTTCAGAGTTTTGAAATTAAAAAATTTGCATATTCAGACATTAAGCAAAAGAACTGTATCACATTCCATACATTCTTAACAAAAGTATTTTAGGATTACATTTTCCTTATTTTAGTGTTAACTATGTATGCTGGTAAATTCTCAGTGCTCTGAGAATTTACATTTGCATTAAAGTGCACCTACTTGCAGAGAGTTTCCTTTTTAAAAACACAGATACACATAACCCTGTCTTTCATAATGTATCAAAGTGTCCCCTCTTACATAACGGCTAACATATTCACAAGGTCTGAGGCAAAAGCTGCAAGTTTGCAGGGATAATTAATGTCTCATTTGTTTTTAGAGGGGAAAATACCCAGGTTGCATTCAGGAAAAAAATAATGGACTGGCAAGTTTTATATAGTACAGATGAATGTGAACTACAGCAATACTTGCACAGGCACTTTTTGTAGCATCATTGTCATAGAGAGTGACCAAAGGATGGGAAAGAAAAATATCGCATAAAGCTTGTGAGGAAGTACTTCTCTTGGATAACTGAAGAAGAATAAGCTTTTCCTCATGAAAAAATGACAGTGAAATGGATTTTTTTATACAAACCAAAACTGTACTGTCACAGTGACTACTCCAAAGTCACCTGTGTCAAATTTCTTGATACAGGGGGAGGAGGGCAGATGCATCCTAAAAACGACTAAAATTTTTGATTGAATAATTTTAAAATTATTTGCTGATTTTCAGACTGGGCATTCTGTAGAATAAACTACCAGATAAAATTCAAATGGGACTTGGTGCTTCATAAGTACAATGCTGGCAGAAATTACACACTTTCCTAACACAGTGACCAAGGAAGTTTCTACTTTGCACCTACTATTTCCCCAAAAGTAGTATCAGGACTCAGCCTCAGACTGCAGTCATTCAAATGTAGATGTCTATTCTTTCCAATCACACTGAACAAGTGGGCCTGACTTAATAGCTCACACCTTGGTATGCAGTGTGAATTGGATGCTTTGGAGTATCACACCTTGCCCTCAGCCTTTCTGTAACAGGAAAGTGATTTTCCACAAATTCTATGTCACAGCTTAAAATTTCAGGCTGATGATGTCTTGGGTACTATTTAAGACACTTCTCCAGGATACTAGGTGTTTCTGTTGTTCTGTCTCCTTTGAGACATCAGGTAGGCAGCTCTCCAAATTCCACTAAATGAATTAAATATGCATCTCCCTTGACTAAAACACAAGATTAGACATTTAAACTCACATACAGATATGTCCTAAGGCCAAATTCTATCCTACATGTCCCATGTGTTTTCAAAACCAAAGGTAAGTGAAATGCCAAGACCTAGATTTTCCAAGCTGAAGGCATTCTTGGGTTCTCTCTTGTGATTTCCAGGGTAGTTTCTAATTTTTATTTAAGTATTTGCATCATATAAAGGAAAAGTAGAGTCTAGGGAACACTTGGTTGCTCTTCTTCTGGTTCTTGAAGTTATGTCTCTGCTGCAGAGCAGCCTAGTGCCAATAGGAGCAAGGTGTTTCTATATCCTATGATTAGCCTGATTACCCTATTCTTGGACAGAAGAGCTGTTGCCTCATGGTGTCTTCACTCCCTTTCCTACAACTGGAGGAAAATTCTAACCATTAGACAATTTCTTCAACATGAAAACTATCCTTCCAAGGAAAGGAATGAGCTTGTTAGCAGTACCCATGATGCTGTGAAAGTATAGAGGCAGGTTAACAGACATATCTGATACCTAAGGTGTTCCACTGAGTGTACCAGGAATTTGGCTTCAGAAGCTAAAGCACTGGAGGCAAGATGCTTCACCCCTTTTTTTGGATCTGGCCAAGTAACTGTACTCTAAATTTGGTGCTCACAAAGTGCAAATAATAGTTGTCACAGCTACCAAACAACAATAAAAGACAAAGTGCAATTCAAAGTTAGCTATGAAACTGAAGTCTAGGGCTCCAGATTTAAACACAGGGATTTTTTAAAACTTTTTAATACATTTTCTTTAATTAAGAATAAAAAAAATATAAGCAGGAAAATACTTCATGTAGATCATCAACTTTGCACAACAACAAGTTGACTGAACTGCAATCTTCAACACCTACTGGTGACGAGTGGTCTTTTAGTTTGGGCTTCTTAATAATCCAATGATTTTTCAGCACTAAATTTACAAGTCTTCTGAACTGTCTTGGGGTGACTTTATGATGTGTATTTTCTAAGATAACAATCACCTTCTGTTTCTGTCAGTAATCAAGACCAATACTAAACAATCCTGAAAATCAGCTCATTTGTCTCATGCTAGGCATCTCAAAAATCTTTTCTGAAAAGTCCCAACACTGAGCAGCTACTCAGGATTTTGGTTAGTGTCACTGAGTGATAGGGGGTTTCATGCCTTATCTACACAACTTTTTCATTTAGCCTTCAAACTGTGCTCTGCAAGACAGAATTACTAATTTTCCTCAAGGTTTCGTCTACCATGCTCATCAATAATACCTGTTTTGAAGCATTAATTAATCTATCTTTATGACACTGCTGTGAAGTAGAGGCTAGCATCAGTGCTAATTTCACAGACACAGAGAAGAAATATGGGAAAATTAATACAAAGCACAACCACTTCCTTAGAGCCTCCAACTCAACATGAACCTAAGCGTTTAGAATTCTACAACATTTACACGGGAGGTATGGCTTAAACATCAGAAATGAAAGTAATACAACTATTTTGTAATATTTATTAATTCTGAAATCATACTACTGAGTTTCGTATTAGGCACTGATCAAGTTAGGAAAATATACTCAATGCCCCTGTTGAAAAATCTGGCATATGTAACTTGCCAAGCAAAATTATTGCAATTGAATAATTTCTAGGCTTTTAGTTGTTAAACTCTGAAGTAGCAAAGGCTTAGTAATCATTACATGTTCCAAATGGTTGCTAAAGATGGGTTCCAGTTTAAGTCCTTTCCTCAAAACTGATGGACATACGAATTTCAAACTGTTTCTCAGTATCTGTGAAAGAAGTAATTTTCTCTACCTACATCTTCAGACCTGTCTGAAATAATAAAAAAACCCAACCAATCAAGTAAAACCAAACAAGACTGGGAAACATGCAAGAAACCTAAATAAGTGTGTTGTAGTGATAAGTGTCAGGCTGCAATGAGGAGTAGGTGGCAAAATGACCAGGTGAATCTTTCTACACATCTATAGCCATTAGTAGGATCACTCCTCCAGATTTTGTCACAAAATACATGCTCATACAATATTCCTGCAGGAGTGTAGTCAGTAAGTTAAGCTATGTAATCATAAGAAGCCTGATGTGACACAAATCAGCTTATTATAGATATTCATACATATAGATAAGGCTACAAAATATAACTTCTAAGAAACCTTAGGTATAAAATAAACATATTGTACCATGAACATCATCCTGAAGTTGTTTAAGTCCGTTAAAAACTCCTCCACCGAAACTTTCTTCAGGTCAATGGCATAATACCCCATCACGTTCTGATAGAGTTTTTCCATGTTCTCATGCATCCGTGAAAGTTTCTGAAAATCTTCTTTGGCATGAACTAGGAAGCTGTACACTGCTGTTAAGGCTGCAAGAATACTCAGTGAATCCAGTCAAACACACTGCTTTTACTTAACACTGATTTGTATGTCATACACATATTTTATTTCATCAAATAAGGACCAAAATAATTCCTTCTATGTTGTATATGCTTCCTGAAATTTACTGTGTATATTAGGCCTATGAATGAATTCAGGGACTTCCATCAAAATATCTCAACCACTTTAAATTTAAAGATTATCCAATTACTAAATAATTTCTTATTAAATGAAATTAAATGTATGTAACTAATCTAACTTCAAGCACCCATGTAGTTTATTTAGTATCACTTTCTCCGTATTGAAGCTAAATGCCTAGGTATGTAAATTACAATTTCCATGGAATTTAGGTACAGATACCAATAACTAACCTGAATATTTTATCAATAAATATTATCGTTCCTACTGAAATTAGAGCAAAAATAGAAATATTGATAAACAGTATTAAAAGTAAAAACCACAAAAGATAAAAAACTTCATCATAACAGCAATGCATTTACTTCTGTTCCTGGAAGCTGCATAAGGTATTTATGCTTTCTCTAAGGCTATTTACCACGTCAATACAACTTAATTAAATTAGAGGTGAAAACAATAAAACTATTTATACGAAAGATAAACCATTTATAAACAGCATCAAAATATTGCATAATGCAAATTAAATAAAAACCCCTATGTTTATTCAGGACGCCCAATAATGTAGTTTGCCAAAGAAGCTCAAAGACAAAATATTCTGCATAGCCATTTCCTTATGTTGGGCAACTTCAGGATGTGTGTACTTTAATGGAATGGTAGCTAAACAAATATTTATGTTCCATATTATGATTTCCTGCTGTAGTGCACACTACAAAAGACAAGAAATAGCCATTTTATCTTTACTCTCATTTGTCCACCTCAACTACTGCAAAAGAGGGTTTATTGTGTACACTTTCTGCTACAGATTAAATACACTATGGTCATTTTATGAAGCACAGAATTTTTAATCAAGTGCATGAAAATATAGACCAACAGAATAGCACAGGACCTGGCACTTTTTCTTAATGAACCTCACACCACTGGCCTCAGTCCATCGACCCAGGCTGCACAGATCCCTCTGCAGAGCCTTTCTATCACCAGCAGATCAACACTCCCACCCAACCTGGCGTCATTCGCGAACTTGCTTGAGGGTGCACTCAATCCCATTGTCCAGACCATCAGTAAAGATGCTGAACAAGATAGGCCCCAATACTGAGCCCTGGGGAACTCCATTAGTGACCAGTACATATTAACAATTTTCTGCTGGATGACTGTTTTCACTCTTCAGTTTTTTTGCAATGCACTCCTTTTTTTAGTTTTGTTTAGAGGCTGAATTCCATTTCAGTTTCACTATTAAGTGTCCTTCTGGTTTGTGAAGGTCTCTTTAAAAATAGCAAGTAAGAAGTTCATGGTTTTCTTTTTGTGATTTAGAATCCAGGTCAGAAATTCACACAGTAATGATCTCAGATATGTGCAGGAAGGGAGAAATAATGCACTTTCACAATATTCTAATTAGTCACTAATGGCTACTAGCTAAATCTGTAAGTGCAGAACAGCCTTCACTATGACAGTCTTGTAAAAAAGGACTAATGAAAGTCAAGACTTCAGCAATTTAAAAAGATACATCTTCCATCACCCTCAACCGCCTAATTTCAGACTTTCTCAACATGGCTCTTTTGCCGGTACAAGCTTCTTTTCATGCTTTTAGTAACTCCACAAGATGCAGCTCATAAGCAGCTTCATACTGCCTTTGCTGACTGGCTGGCAACAGTTCAAAGAGAACTGATGTTGCCAGTCCTCTTTTCTTCTGCATCAATTTGAATCTCCTTTACTTAGCACCCAAGATGAGCAGAGCACACAGAAAACTGATCTTTAGATTTGAGATTCTTAAAAATTATTAAAACTCTTAAAAAGCCATTGGTAGAATAGCAAAGAAAGTTGATGAGAGTTTTGTCGATAAATGCTGCACAAGGACTATATAAAAAAGGATTATGAGAAACAAGACATGACAAAACACAAACTAAGACCATCAAAAGAAATGTCACCAGTTCACAAAAACCACAAAATAAAACAACAAAAAAGAGTGAAACTAGAAAAAAGAATTCCTGCATCTGGTTTACTTTTGATCCTAAAATGCAGGATACTTATTATTTGTGATTCCTAGATTATTAACAGATCTTTTGAAAAAATAGGTTTTTACAATTATGAGGCTGCTTATTTCCACAGAGTGAGGGGTAAAGAAAAAATTAGACAAATTGGTTTTCCTGTCTCTATGTATAAATGCCAAATATTAAACATTCCAGTATTTTCAGTTTTCTAGGAAGCAAAAACAAAATAAAAGGATGAAATTACCAGTAAAATGGAGATTTCAACTTGTAAATCTCAGACAATATCCTGAAAAGAAAACTTGGGGAGCAGGGGAGGTGAGAGAAAATTTCTGATATTCTTCAAGACACAGCTAAATTACAGCTATGTTAATAGAGTCCATAGAAACTGGGTAATTTTATACTCTTAAAAACTGACTCCCCTTGAATATCTGATGCATAATTTTAAACACAAAATACAGTACTCTGGCAAGATGTTTTGCTATCTAGTATTTCAGTGCAAGACACAATGAATCCTGAGATTTTTATTTTCCATCTGGTGCATTATGGGATAGCCCTAAGCTCTTGGCATTCTACTGAGACTGTGCTTCAATTTAGGTATTTTTAATAACTCCTCTTCCTTTTCTCTTTAAATATGGCTTTTGTTAGCCAGCTCTAGCTAAACTGGAAACAACAGGGAATACTACTGAGTACAGCAATCCCAACTGTAATTATGAACAGGTTGATACATATGCATTATCAACTACACAATTCATTGGTTTTGGATGAATGAAGACAGAAGTACAGCTGAGCTGCAACACAGGTGGGAAGAAAACGAAATCAAGAGGTTTGGTATTTGTTAACTTTTTCTGAAGTGGCTTCACTTCATGAACAGCCTTTTTGGAATCACTGGACTACAGATCATTCAGCTATTTAATGTAACAGGAAAGCAATGAATGGCTGAGACAAGTTTAAGATCTATGGCAAAATTTCTAACTTCTGTATGTTTGGCCTTGCATATTCTGGCAGCTCTTTTCATAGTGAATTACTTGTCTAAAGTTTATACTGATTTTAATATATTGCGGTATATAAAATTCTAGTATAGTGCAGCATATCAAGCCAAGTAAAAGCAGCTGTTACCCTAGAAAAGATAATGAATAACGTTAATCTCTACCAAACATTTCCTTAAAAGACCCCCATATTCACCACTCTTTTTTAGCAGAATCTTCAAAAGGGAACTGAGACCGCCACTACACTAGATGACAATAGCCTCCACAAAACATGGCAAACCTTTTGAAGACTGATGCAAAAAGGCTTTGAGGTCACTTCAAACAATTTCAACAAATGATTTTCTATTAAGAGCAAGCAGTGTGAATGCTGTTGGTCTCTGTCAAGGATTTCCCACATTTTGGGAAAATAGCTGCAATTGTCTGAAAAATACATGTCAGAGAGACTTCTTTTTATATACATATACCAAGGTTCAACAGACAAATTCTGCATGTGATTATAATAGTTCAGGAAACACATAGAAATGTTTAGATTTTAAATTAGTACCTTCTCAAGAGTACTTGTCAAATAATATCTTTTCTTTGATTCACTCCTACTTATCTCTGTTATAATACTAAAACAAATTGGCAGGTATTTGTATCACAGAAAGCTGCTGCATTCACTGTGTATATATCATATATTACAAGTAAAAGCATTGCTAGCTATAATACATACCTTAAGTCCAGACCAGATACTAAAAGAATTATAGACTTTATTTAAATTTACATTGGTTGCCAAAGCCCTGTCTCCTGTTCCCTGTCCACACACTTAACATCTTGACGCTCTCCCAAAGAGCAACACAACCTTTTTGTACCTGAAGAGTTCAGGTCCTGTAATATTCCAAGTCCTTAGGATGCAAGGACATCTTACAGATTCAGTTTATATTGCACAGGGGGAACTTCAAACTATGAGGTCAATTAAGCAACCAACAGTTTGGAGGTAGTAAGTAGTCCCTTCCCTGCAGATGAAATGGGTTTCTTCTACTTCATTTGGTAGTGAAGGTTCTAACTCATTTAAGTGCTGTTTCTTCCTTCCCTTTCTGCAATGTCAACAAATCAAATTAAATGGCAAAGGAACAGCAAATACATCAAAAGAAAGGACTTTTTTCCTAGCTGAAAGGCAGCAATCAACTGATTGTCTCTCAAGTATTAGTTCCATAAGTTTCTGTAAAAGAACACCATCAACACTACTTTTATCAGTAAGCTCAAACTTTCTCAGCTCCTGCTTAGAAAATCACAAGATGGGAGTTGTACTGATAAAGAGCATGTTGACTAAATCACTTAATTAAACTTTTAATATGCAATTTAAATACTCTACATAAACCCACTAGATTTTTATTTTGAATGTACAAGTGTATTTTGTTCACTGTGCTTTTTATGGAACATTTCACTCAATGGATTTAATACGTTAGATCAATATCAATTCAATATTCTTTGACTTTCCTAATTAAAGGAAACAGAAGAATTGCGATAATAACTATTTCTTTTCAGCTAGCATAGACATGATGGCTCACAAATTAACACAATCTAATATATAGGAGAAATATTCATAATTACAGACTTTGTCAATAAAAGAGTGAACCAACTGTGCATATCTCTGACTTCCTAAAGAAACAAGAATGCTAATCAGTTCATTAGGGGGCTTTGGGTTGTGATATTTAGCGACAGGATGTAATAGCCTGCTTGTCCATGGAGCTTAATTGTACTCAGGATGAAAAATTATTTTCAACAAAGCCCTACCCTTCCTTTTTCAGATTTCCTGCTGGTTTCTTTTCATGAGCTGCATGCTTTTCAAGACATCAGCACCACTCAGATTTCCTTGTCATAGGAATAAAAGTAAAGACAGGTCCAGGTTTCATCACGCTGTGCAGGATTATCTAACCTTTACATCAAACCTTTTTTGCTTCGTAATTTATTGAAGTTCCTGTTTTTCTAAAAGTGAGCTGCTTTAATTAGTGTGTTCACAGACATGACTAGAAACCATATGCAACTATGCTGTTTAGAAATTGCTGTCTGCTGGGTCAGGTAGTAGGTGAGGGCAAACTACTTTGTTCCTAATATTCACTATTCAAAATACTGTATTTGAATAGTCTAATACAATGAAATATATAGTATGGCTGGTGCAAGGACTTAAAAGAGCACAGGTGCCTGTCTCAAAAACTCTTCAGGCCACAGAAAGACTTTGCCATGAGGAAAGCACAGAAGGGAGCCACAGGATGTTTCTAACTCCAGGCCTGGTAGAGGAGAGATCTGGGTAGCACATCCCGGTTAACGCATCCAGACAAAAATTCCCACTGGCCAACTGTGTAAAGAAGCAACTGCAAATACACATATCACTGGTCAAACAAAGATCACCCCAAGTTATGGGACAGATGGGCAACTGTGACGACTGAAGATGCCACTCCCCAAATATGCCTCCTAGGGAATAGTAAATTAAGCCACTGTGACAGGAACTCAAGGTAAGATCAAGGTGGTACTATTGTCTGGGTGTTATCTCAGACCTAGGGATGAGTTAACAGAGCTGGGGAGGAAGAATGGGTCACTGACAATGGACACAAAGAATGCAGAATTTATGGTCTGTGGATGCTAAAAAGCTCTTAGCAGAGAAATTTTCCAGCTTTCTGCAGCAATATGTCAGAACTCTGTCTTTCTCACGCAAGCTATGAAAAACAGTGAGACGGTTTTTGTAAACGAGTTCTTTATCTAACACCTGCAGTCTATTGTTATGGTTCTTTGAGAAAAATATTTTGAAACTAGTCTCAGCCAATCACGCTGAGGGGTGACTGGTCAAAGGACCAATGGCCTCCTGCCATTTTTGCGAATCACCTTATAAAAGGCCAGATTAATTAATAAATGGGGATGATGAGGATGATGGCTTTTCTTCCCAGACTTGAATTTTTGTGTCGTTTTCTTCTAACTCTGTCCCCAGTACAGCGACAATGGTCCACAACGGAATTCAACTCAGCAACTGTGCTGAAATCAGCTCTGACTGGGTAAAAGGTAATTCTGGCAGGGGAAGATCACAACCCACTGAACCAAGAAACACACCGACTCAAAGGAGGAGAAAGACTGACCACAGGACTAACTAGCATTAGAAGTGAAAGAATCATTTAACCAATACAGTAAGAGAACTGTGTAGCCAATGAGCATTAATTCATTTATTTGCTAAAATGTAAAAATAGTGAAAAGTACCACCTCAGGACACACCACCAAGACGTCCAGGGTGAAGAAAGACCAACAGCATGCCACTAGATCCATGTGTGGGGATTATCTCCTGCTTTACATCTCCCTCCCTTTCCCCCATCCACCCCTATTTACTGTTAAATAAAATGTGTATTACTGACTTCAGCATATGGTCTCAGGTCACTAATCAGATCTTAACAGTTGTTTTTACCTGTACTGATTTATTTTAAGACCAAATATTTATTTTGCCTGTTTCTGACAGCAGTCAATACCCAACAATTAGGGAAAACAAGGAGGAAAGGAAACTTGGCAGATATAGCATGATAATTCAAGTGATGTAGTAATCAGTTTCTAGCAGTCTGCATGTTAGTCCTTCTGAGCTAAAGCTACTCTGGACTACTGTGCTTAATAGTTCCTGACGTACAATCTTGAGCTACCTATCTAAGCCCTATATGAAATTCATTCACATTTTCAGTTTAACTGTCTGTTGTTCAAGAAAACATTTCTGTTAGTATGTTTTAACATGCTGGACAGTATTTCACATGGGATGAACCCATAGTTATTTAAAGACACACAGAATAGATTCCTCTCCTTTCTTCCGCAGGGGACACAAAATTACAAGTACGTTTACTATATTGTCTAAACTTTTTTGATTTTCCACCATGGGAGTATTACTCTCTTAAAACATCCATTATGCATAACCAATTGTAAATTGCTGCTCGTTGCCACCATTCTCTGCCACATCAGTAGGTACACACTACACTTTTTGAGATGGGGTAATGGAAGAACTGATAATATAAGAGTATTGCTGACTTTTATAGTATCTTATTGTTTATGTATTCTGCTTGCTCTCAACTGCATTTGATCCCAATCATTCTAATACAGTATTTCTCCTTCAGATCTATTGCTCTACAATCACTAGAGTTCACTTGCTGCTTTGTCAGCATCTGCCAGTATCTCCCTCTGACATGAGGATTTTTTCCAAAGATATTAATCCAGAAAAAAAAAGTAATCAAACCATTTTTTAACCTAAGAAATTTTCAGCTTTTCAGCTTTGACCTGGTCTAGTGAAAAGTGCTCCTGCCCACAGCAGGGGGGTTGAAACCAGGTGATCCTTGAGGTTCCTTCCAACCCAAATTATTCTACGATTCCTCAGTTCTATGATTCCTTTGTGTCTTCAGCTAGCTTAGTTCATGTAAGAATCTGTAGCCCATTAAGTTTATATTTGAGTTGATTTTGAATTTTTTTCAAGTGTTTTGTGACCACTGTTTACTCCTGGGGATTTACTACTATTTATCTTATATTAAGAAAACGAATTCTACTGATTCCTTCATTTAACATCAGCTTTCCATTTAAAATATTACACAGTTGAGTCAACTGAAGTTCTCCCTAGAGAAAACTGATGGAAAGAACAAATTTAACTTTATGGCTATGACTTATCTTCTTGGCAGGCATTGATAATCCATGTCTTCTCTGGCAGGATGAGAGCTTTTGAGATGACTGAAAAAGACGAAGTGTAGATCCTCCCTTGCATTTCTTAAGATGATCACTATCCTTTTTAAGTGATCAGTAAACTGCTCCAATGGTCTTTATATACGGGGATGGAATTTCAATCCCTGAAAAAGTTATGCTGTTTATTGACAGGGTCTGCCTACTTACTCTGTCTTAAATACAATTTATAACCTTTTATCACCGTATTCCACTCACTTCTCCAAGGAAGTTTCATAAATGCCCAAAGTGTCAGTAACACAAAGGCATCCTACCTAATCATTTTGGATTTCAGACGTTTAGTATTAGCATATCAGTACATCTCTATTCATCAACTTTTCTCTTGCTCTCCTTCTTAAATTTTTGGGAGGATTCACTCATTCTCAACTGAATTTTGCTAATTTATTTATCTTTTTTATAACAACATATCCAAGGAAAGCTGTATACTATCTGTTCCTTCAAAACCTAGTTCTAGCTAAAAAATGCTAAGAGGGTATTCAAAGTACCCGCATCATGACTATTTTGGATAGATGGTTGTTGTAGGTCCCTTCCAGCTGAAAAATTGTCTATTCTCTTCTAACAGATTAAGAAGGGCCTGTCCTTTTTCATAGTTTAGATTTTTTAAAAGTGCTTCCCATTCCTAACTTCCTAGACTATATATAATTTTCCAAACAAAGCACAGACTTTGTAAGTCCTAGCAATATTGTCCAAAAGCTCTCATGGATGTATTTTCCCCTAACTTCCTGGCAATATTTCATCTCTTGCCTTCACTACCTATCTCCTAGCTCTCCTATTATGCTATCAGTTTCTTCAGGGACCAAACTTATGTTTCGTACTCTAGACACACCATGCTGGTGGTGCAATATATCTCCCAAAAACAGACTGAGCTGGGGAAAAAAGGCATCACCACCAACAATAAAACAGAACAACCTCAACAACAAAATACCTTACAAAAAATTAGTAATGACACTGGAAGGTTAAGATAACCCACGGTGGCCAGAGAAGGCCTGAAGCTAAGTTGCAAACACTTCGGTTGCAGCGAATCTAATGAAGACAGAACTGGCCCTAACACAGGAAGAACCAGTACATCCACTCAGCCTCAGGGTCACTTCTAATGTCTTGTGTAATAGGATGAGATGAATCAAGAGGACTGTGTCCTGAGTCCCCCAGTCTTTGTACATAACAAAGTAGTCTTCCAGCTAGGTAACAACCTATCCATGCCTGCAGAGCAAATTTCAACCTGTCTGCTCATATTGCTGCTTCCAGATTAGTCTTGGTGCCAAGCATATATGGCCAACATTTGCTAAAAGAATGGGTTTTTTTCCTGTTTCATTAATTACCTTCATGTCACTAGGTGTTCTTATGAAAGACAGGCAGTGAAGTTGGCTGCCTGATTTGGAATAAATAGTGAGAAAAGGAGTTTTGACAAAAATAACACCAGAAAGCAGTTTTCATGGGCTATGAATCTCATTTCTGAAATAAGAGAAATTTTCTGGTTCTGTAGTTCCATGTATAAAAACATTCACAATGGTAAAGCATACATTAGAAAACAAAGACACACAGGGTGACAGACATATTTTTCTAAGAGACTCTGACATAAAGATACCATGTAACACTAGAGTGCTTAACGTTCCTATTATAACTTCTTTTCACTAAGTTAACAAACTCATTTACAGTGTAAAACCCGACAGTAAGCATCTTTTTCCTCATTCATTCCACTTCAGAGGATCCCTTTAATTGGACTGCTCACGTATTTAGTTTTTGAGATGAAAAACAAGTTATATTTTTCAAAAATACATGCTACAAACTAGACAGAAGTTATGCAAAGAGATTTAAAATTTAAAGCAATGCAGTTAAATTAGTTGGGGATTTTTCTTTTGTTTTGTTTTTTACGAGTGCTCTAAAGGATATTGACATTTTTGCTACAAACTTATCGTGCTTATCTTCAGGAACTGGAAAAGTCTGCAAATCCTTCTCAAGCTGTTGAAGTTGCCTCTCCATATGCTTAAGGCTCTTCTCCAGGTTTTCTGCTGAGACTGAAATACACAACATTCATTCTGTTAACATGCTAAACAAAAACATTGTTTTCCAAATACAAGAGTTAAAACCTTACCCAAGTCAGCATACTACATTGTTAATTCTGAAATAAAAGCACACTGAACAAATTACAGTGCAAGACGAGGAGGTCACTCTACAATGTTCAGCTCCCCCCACTTATGCAGATTCCTTATTCTGATTAGATGTATCCTGTTTGAACGCTGTATTTTCATTTGTTTTTATGCCCAAGGTTTTGCATTGCAAGTAACGCTCTGTTTTAAATAACCTGAGATATACAAATAGCAGTCTGTCTCTTCTGATTAACCAAAGGACAAGTTTTCAAGATATTTCAAGAACCATAAAGCTTTTCACCATCTCATTCTGTTAAAAAAGAAAATGTAAACATTTGTATGGAAGATCATGAAGAAAATAAGATTCTCAAACACAGAAAATGGGGCTATTAAACACCTATGCATGAAACCTAAACATCAATTCTCTAGTTTAAAAGCACTATGTGTGGTAAAAAACACAACAGAATTTGTCACAGTGAAAGTGCTTGCCAAGCACTTGAAAGGGTACAAGGGAGCAACACATGGACTTAGGAAAAAGAAAGGAGTGGAGCTAAAAAATCAGGGATTTATAGAAGGACGTAGAAAAAAATGCAAATTTTCTTTGCCAGGAAAAGAGAAAAACAACTTTCATCCATTTGAAGCAATGCATGTAAATTTGAAAGCTTGATCTGCAAATAGTTGATTGAAATATCCAGACGACCAGAGTAATCTGAGGATAATTTGTTAGCATGTATTCTATCTTCGATCTATATTATTACCATCAGTTAAAACTTACTTCTCATTATTTATGAAGTCAACTTTAGTTCTAAAGTTCGATAGGAGCAACATATAAAGATGTAAGAACATAGTGTGAATTCTAGTCTAATGAGGTTATTTTCTTTTAAATTATTTATTTCATTCACAATGTACTGTACCTCTAAAGGTATAGTTATCTTCATCTTCAACTTAAAAAAAAACTCTTGGAGAAAGTCTGTGTCCCTATGTTACTAGGATTTGTAGTGGATCCATAATTTCACCTACCAAATGGTTATGTGAGAGGAAATATAAAATACGTAGAATAAACACATCCTTTTCTGATAAAAGCCTGACAGAGTCCCCAAATGACCAGAGTAAAATGCTGCATAGCAACTACAATCCCATTTATAGCAGAAAGGTTAACACAACTGTAAAATGATCCAGGCAATGCAATAAATTTCTTCATAATCACGATTTTTAAAAGCCTCTGGTTACTCAAAAAACAGTTTCTCAATTGTATGTTAGACTCGCAGATTTTCACTCAGCAATTGGTAAGCCCAAACCATCACCAGTTAGGCCAGTTGGCTTCAATAGTTTAAAAACTGCTTTGTTTGGGGAGCATAGCTAAAATGAAAAGCTGACAATATTGACAAAGATGTGTTTCAGTCTTCACTGGTCCCAGAAACAAACCTGATTTTAACAGAAAGTCATACTTCTGCTGTCATGAGAAGCATCTGAGGGCTAGGCACACACCATTCTGAGTCATTGATTTACTTAGAAAGCTGCTATGAAACACAATTACAACAACTTGTGCCTAATGTAATTATTGATGGGACTCTTCACAAGACCATTTATCTTGCATAAAGAGTTCATAATAGAAATTAATGTGACATATACATACAGTACGTATATGTACTATATGTAGTACATCTGTAGTACATGTAGTACATATGCAGTCAAAATCATGAGAGCTGGCAAGTAACATGGATTTAAAAACAATACAAAAGCCCAACCCACCAAAAAATCCTCTACATCAATTGCAGGTAGCAGCTGAGTAACAGCTACACTATTTTACCCAAATGAGAAACCCAGCAAAATAACTCAGTGCCTAGAGCTGATTAACAGGTTCTATACAAGAGACTTTCAAGCTCTTGCTTCCAGCAAAGCCAGTTTTTCACTCTAGTACTTCAGTTTTTTGGACACTGAACATTTACATATTTGATCAAGAATCTTCATATTTCTGTTTTGTTCCGGAGAGTTTTTTTCTTTGTCATGATCTTAGATTGCTCTTGAACTTAAGATTTCAGCAAGTCTTTGCTTTTAGCAGTGTAAAACTATTAGATATATTTTCCTTTACGGCTGTATTTCTAATGATAGCCTCAAGTAAAGGCTAGTTCACAATATGCTACTATGAAGTTTGGTACAGTTGTCTTTGCAGCTTTCAATTTAGTGAAAACAGATTTAAAAAAAAAAAAAATCAAACCTATAAATATAATCAGCTCTTCCAAAAAAAGATGATATAAAATACTTGCCAACATTTTCTTGTGTCCCTCTGAAAAGCATGGTATAAAGTCTGAAGTGATATAGAAGAATGGCAGAAAAGGGAAAAAAACTCCTTAACTTTAACCCCTAATCCTGGAAGGATTCAGAAATAAACTCAAGGCAAACTGAAGAACACAACTCATACACTAGTTAAAAAACAAAGTCAAACCCTGGGGTTTTGAATGTTACTGAGCCCACAAAACCAAGTTGCTCACTGAATACAATGCATGTGTGCCTAAATGATCCCCTTCTTATACCCAATCATACCCCCTAAACTCTCAGTGCTCTCTTCCAAAATGGCTCCTGCTATTTTCTTAAGCAATAATTAGATTTCCCACCATCTGCTTTTTATGGTTAAAACAACTTCACTCTTAGGGCTTCCTCTTCTGAATCTGGTTTTCTAATATCACAATTCTTCCGGAAGCCTCTTCAACTGCTTCTGTTTTCAAGTATTTCTGCACAGTATTTCAGGTGGTGACTCACCAGCCCTTTAATTTCTGCATTATGATTTCTCCAGTCCTTCTGGGAATACCTTATCTCATTAACTTACAATAAAATATCCTTTTTTCTTGACCGAAGCCCTTATTACAGTATCAAGATGCATGATCTTGTACTTCATGCTATTGATTTTCATTTCTTTTATTCTGCTTCCTCAAGATCACTCAGTGATGACAACCCAATACCCCTCTCATCTGGCAAACTATCTACCCCTGTGTAAGACACGCTCATTGGTGCAATATCACAATTTTATATATTTTTTTGGCCATGTTCCTTTTAAGACAGTACTTTGTTTCTTCTACTTTTTATTCTAATGAATATTCTCCCATTGTACATAATACCAAGTGCTTTACTGAAGTCAACATGGGATTTCATGGGATTGAAAAAAAGAAAGAAATTAATAACCAAAGATAGCAATAAATTCATTTTCATTTTATGCTACTCTCATTAACCTCCATTGTGGATTATTCCTTCCTCTATAACTTTCATATCAATAAAGTCACATAAACAGATATGGAATTACTTAAATCACTCTTCTTGCAGTTTCTTAAATATTCTACAGTAACACAACATTACTACAGCCACAGCAAAACTTGGTAAAAAAAGTACTTATTAAACTTCTAGTTGTATCTCAGTTACCTCAGGATGCAGAATATGAAACTGGTGTTTCCAGTATGAGAATACAGCACTCTGATTTTTTAAACAGATTTCTGTGGAGACTTTTTGCTCCTCTCTCCCCCATCCCCAGATCATTACCCTTACTTAAAATTAAAACAATATTTCATCTAGCTTTGAAATTATACCTGTTTAACTTTAAATACTAGAAATAATTCTCCAAAGTGAAGCAATACTCACATGGTCTCTCATTTCTATTGCTGCAAACCTTTTACTACTTTTTGCAGCAGTTGGTATTTCAGACATCTTACGTGCCCACCCTGTATGACAATTTTCTTGGCTGTTGCCATCTCCTTATCATGATGCTCTTCCTACTGCCTACAGGTACTTTGCTTCCCTTGTGCTATTATGGCCCCTTTATTCTGAGAGAGTGAAAAACTGACCTCCAACCCGATACAGAAAATTATAACACACTATTTTAAAAAATTCTGGAAATATACTATTGGTTTCACCATGTGAGAATCACACTGGACTGATGGAGTTTACTGAATAATTCTCTAAAACTGTCATCATATTATTAATGCAGCATTTAGAAGTGATGTCAAATGAGAAAATATAGCCCACAACAGCCCAATAACCAACAAGAAAAACCCCACCCATATTTTCAGGTGGATTTAGAGCACTAACAAAGAAATATTACAGAGGAAAAGTATTAAGGGTTTCTGTAAACACCAGCAAAGGTCTGAAATATCCATTAAGAGCAGCGTAAGATCTGCTCGGATATACTCAGTGTCACACAGCATTGAAAATACAGTATTAATGCTTTTTTCCTCCCAAAATAATGATTTCCCTTGTCTCTACAGCCATTTCCTGGCTTTCTTGTCTTTTTTCCCCTTTCTTCTTTGTGTGTGTGTGTGTGTGTGCCTAAGGTGCATACAACAATCTTTTTGAGATCATTTTTCTCCCCAAAGCTCTGACATTGCCACTGGCTCTTTAGCACTCAGACTTTCCCTTCTGTAGCCAGAGCAGACTTCAGTTGTACACATGAAAAAAAGCAGCGAAGTAGGATTTTTGTCTCATGTTTTGAACTCAAATATGAACACACTAATGTAGTGTAATTGGTAAACAATGTGGAAGCATTTTTTGTAGCCAGTTCACCAGTAATTGTGTTACTATCATCAGTTGTAATAGGCCTCAGATCTTACAGCAAGTATGCCCCATACTACCTCCACAAGAGTGCCAGCCTGCTGGACTTGTTATAAACTGCAAGAACCTCCTGGGTGAAATACAGTCTGACACCACATCTCTTTTTGTAATGTACGGTTTAAGCTCAGAACTTGTGAATATGGGAAACAGCTGAAAACAGAAACACCTGAATGACAATTCACCGATTGTCAGTTATTCATCACTGAGCTGCTATTGAAAGAAAGAAGCAGCTGCTAAGGCAAGCAGGATAAAATGGTCAAGCAACAGGATATGGCACCAGCCCCGAGCACAGGGATCAAGGTCCCCCAGTGTTGCACAGCACACAGTGAGATGGTAGAGTGGTGGACCAAGATCTGTCAAGAGACAAAACCATCTTATAAAAGAAGAAATGAAATTCAGAGGAGGCAGCAGAAAGAAGACCCTTGCATCAGCTGCAGCTTCACTTGCTGAAGAGTTCTTGAGCCTCACCACCTGCTTCCTTGGGGACTCAGACCACAAAGTGCTGAGCTGACTGCAGTGTGTTGTACACTTGCAGATAATTTAGGGTGTAATCGTTAATAACTAACTGCTTTGAATATGCAGTGAGAGTGGTTAATAATGGTTCAGAATGAACTGTTAGCATGAAATGACAATGAATATCAGTCTAGTAGTGTTTAAAACAGAAGTTTAAAAGTGGCCACATTTATCAGTCTTCTACCCAATCTCGTCACTCTAAGTCTCTGATGTATACAGGTAGCAAGACACAAGTCTACATGTAAATCTAAATGTACTTTCAGCACCTTCCTACCCATTAAAATTAAGCTTTCTTACCTTCAAGTGTCTATACATCTGCCCAATGCATTCAGCATTTTTTAATTGCCTTTTCCACCTTTTTAAGGTCCCTCTTGCAATTGATTTCTGCATAAACCATTTGATATCTCTTGTCTTTCAGTAGATATCCACATTTTTCCCCTACAGAGTATATAATTTTGCTTTATTCTCACTTTCACTTAAAACATCAATAAAAACTTCCATTAACATCCAGACATTTATACCCAGTTGACTGAGTATGAAATTAGAAGTACTGGACAGCTTTATCTGAATCCTGAACTGTTTACATATCTGTCTACACCATGTTTAAATAACACATGGCTCAGGGACTGCACCAGGTATTGGCCATGATCTGCCACTTAACAGGATCACCACAAGATGATAGACAAAGCAAGCCACTTGTACGGACTACTGGCATACTTCAATATCATACTGTAAACTGAAGCGCCATTTTGGTAAAAATGTGCAAATATTCAAACTCTTGCTTGGTATTTGATTTTCTAATTAATGCTTGCAAAACATGCATGTATTTCTAAGCCATAAAGAAATAGAGTATTTCACCTACTTTTTAGTATTTCATGGAATAATCACATCTTAAAATTACCTGTCACGTAACACTACTGCACTTAACTTACAGCCACAAACATTAAAGAGATTATTTGCAAAACATAACAGTATTGCATATGTTCCATTGGCTCTTAAAGCCTTATTTTTTGTATTATGAAATGCACTTACCAAAAAAAACCACCGCAAAATAACAGACAAGGTACAAGGAGTTGTGTTTAACTACTCATTTTCAGTAAGTTAAATTTATTATAAAATCGCTCAACTTAGAATATGTAAGAAAATGTCAAATCTGCAGTGTGCTGATATAGGACTTGTGTCTCAATAGAGCAAGAGTTGTGGATCCATTACAATTATAGACAGCAGTGCAAAAAACAATAAATAAACATAAAAATGCAGAAATATTTGAAGGTTTTCTTTAAACCACATCACCACGAATTTCCCTGTTCAAATATTCAACGCTGCTGGTATGCTATCTTAAATACTGGACTGGCACATTTTTGTCTTAAATGATACATTTCTGGTAAATAGATACAAACTTTTAGCCTAAGATTTTCAAGGTTAAAAGCCAACTTATTTTCAATTAATTTTAAAAAACAGTAGCCACAAAATAACAAGCTTTTTCAGTCTTGTGAAAGAATCTCTTTTACATAACTTAGAACTTGAAAGACTTCTAACCTAAGAATTGTCTGAATGGACAAATATATACTTTGTAACTTCCTCTATTGCTTAGTACTTTACCATATTGCAAAATTAGTAGCTAAAACCACTACATACTTTCTCAGTCTTGACATCAAACAGCAAGAAAAAGAGATGACTTTTAAGAATTCTTCCATTTACACAGCAGTATCTCAATCTTCTTCTTCCATATGGAATTCTTTGTCATTACTTTGCTATACTTCAGTATTTATTTTAAGGCTTTACAATTCAAATTTCTCGTTTGAAAGCTAAATCAACTCAAAATTTAAACTCCTATTACTGTTTATTTCTTAAGCCATAAAATTTTGTGGTTTCCATTTTGAGCATCATTAATATAATCATCATTATGAGCAATCTATCTCTGTCTTTAAGAATACAGTTGCTTTTTTCCACCAAGGAAAACACATTCTTTTCACTTGATATAGGGAATGCTTCGTTTGTTTAGCTGCCTCTAGACTAACTTATAAGAGTATTCAATAGCTAAGGAAACTATACATTGGCTTCTCTACCATATAAAGGACAGGTAGTAACACACAAGTCTACATGTAAATCTAAATGCACTTTCAGCACCTTTCTACTCATTAAAATTAAGCTTTCTTACCTTCAAGTGTCTATACATCTCCCCAGTGCATTCAGCACTTTTTTTAATTGCCTTTTCCACCTTTTTAAGGTCATAAGATACATTCGATACTTTTCTTGGGTGGTGTCTTGATATGCAGCCAAGTGGCTTAGAGGACAAGAAACTAAAAGTTCTCAAAGCTGCAAGTAATAGAGTGATTTTCCAGTCAGCGGACTTCTCAAAATGGACTTCTGGTTTGATAGTAAAACTCCTGATTATAATTCATAGGCATCGTTCTTGAAAACTATCATCTGAGGTAGAAAACTCCCATACATAATATTAAAAAAAAGGGAAATTAACTTTGCGTTTCAAAAAAGGAATTCTTAAAGAAAAAAAACTAAGATAAAACCATTTCCCTGTTAGCTCCAAATATTTTTGAGGTAGATTTCTGAATGGGCTACCATTCCATAGAATCACAGAATAGTTTGGGTTTGAAGGGACCTTAGATCTTCTAGTTTCAACCCCTCTGCCATGGGCAGGGACACCTTCCACTACATCAGGCTTCTCAAAGCTCCATCCAGCCTGATCTTTAACACCTCTGGGAATGCGGAGTCCACAACCTCTCTGTGCAATCTGTTCCAGTGAGTCACAAGCCTCACTGTGAAGAATTTCTTCCTAGTATCTATTCCGAACCTGCCCCCTTTCAGCTTAAGGCCATTCCTCCTTGTCCTATCACTACATGCACTTGTCAAAATTCCCTCTCCAACTCTCTAGTTGGAGACCCCTTTAGGTAGAGGAAGGTGCAATAAAGGTCTCTCTGGAACCTTCTCTCCTCCAGGCTGAACAGCCCCAACCCTCAGCCTGTCTTCACAAAGAGAGATACTCCAGCCCTCTGATCATCTTCATGGTCCACCTCTGGACTCACTTCAACTGGTTCATGTTCTTATGCTGGAGGCCCCAGAGCTGGACCCAGAATTCTAGGCAGGGTCTCACATGAGCAGAGCAGAACAGCAGAATCACCTCCCTTGATCTGCCCCCCACCCCTCTTTTGTTGCAGCTCAGGTTACACCTTGTGGTTGAGATTACCCCGACCCAGGTTCAGGACCTCGTACTTGGCCTTGCTGAACTTCATGAGGTTTGCACAGGCCTGCCTCTCAAGCTTGTCTAGGTTCCTCTGGATAGTGTCCCTTCCCTCCACTGTGTCAGCTGCACCACAGAGCTTAATGCTGTTGCAAAATTGCTGAGGGTCCACTTGATCCCACTGTTCATGTCACCGACAAAGATGTTAAACAGTGCCAGTCCCAATACCAGTTCCCCTGAGGAGCACCACTCATCACTCACTGGTTTCCACTCAGATCTTGAGCCGTGGACTGCATCTGTTTAAGTGTGACCATTGAGCCAATTTTCTATCCACTTACTTGTCTATCTATGGAATCCATGTCTTTCCAGTTTATAGATAAGGATGTTGTGCAGGACAGTACTCAAATGCTTTGAAAAGACCAAGCAGATGACATCTTTTGTCCCTCATCCACCACTGGTGTAACCCCATGATAGGCGGCCATCAAATTTTTCAGGCACGATTTGCCTTTAGTCAAGCCATGTCATTTGTCACCAAACACTTCATTATTTTCCATGTGCTTTAGCCTAGTTTCCAGATGGATCAGCTCCGTTATTCTGCCAGGCACTAAGGTGAGAGTTAACAGATTGTAGTTCCCTGGGTCTTCCTTATTTGCCTTTCTAAATATGAAAGTTATGTTTCCTTTTTGCCTTTCTAAATATGAGGGTTCTGTTTCCTCTTTTCCAATCAGTGGGAACATCACCAGACTGCCATGAATTCTCAAGTATGATGGACAGTGGCTTACCCACTTCCTTGGCCAGTTCCCTCAGGACCCATGCATGTACCTCATCAGGTCCCATGGACTTGCACATCTTCAAGGTTCCTTAAATGGTTGTGAGCCTGATCTTCTACAGAGGGTGATTCTTTTTTCTCTCAGTCCCTGTTTTCAGCTTCTGCAATGAGTCTATTTCACACTATAAGTCTGCTATAGGAACTTAGAAATCTCTGTCATCTGCAAGATAGTGAAATCATCTATTGATTTTGGTGCTGATTGACTGTAATAGAGTATGGAGTAACTCATGAAGTGTGCAATGCTTTCTGAAAGCATAGAAAAGCAACCCAAACAAACACAACAATCCTGACGGCCTGAAAATAAGTGCCTGTGAATTTGTGACCCAAATCAAAACAAAAACCCAAGCAATGCATAGCATAAATATATTATTTAATAGTACTGAGAAATTTGCCATTGACTTAGAAGTTCTCTAATAAGAGAAAACCCCTTTCCTTATGACAAATAGAATGCTTACGGCATATATACTAATATTTTTCTCTCATGCTGTCCAAATGTTTTTAAGTGTTATAGGTGGGGCTGTCCTATTTTTCATTAATATAGTTTAAGCGTCACATTTTCAATTTGGTTCCTAGCTTTTTTATTCTGAAGTGAAATTAGTTATCTATGGAAAAAAGCTAATGAAGTTTCAAAAAAGAGAAAATGGATATGTTACTTGTAAAGCTGTGATGAGTTAATGTCTTTTAGAGAATGGAAAACCTGCAGCTTTATAGTGTTATTACAATATGAAAGACTCAATACACTATTACCTGTAAGGTCTTTGTAAATTAGAGTCAATCAAGTAAAGCAGCAGCCTGGATAAATGCAATATAAATCTTTACAATACCATAAAATAAGAAATTAGTAAATTGTACTGAATTGCCAAAATATTGCTTGTCTGGAATACTAACAGAAAAGCAGGGAAGTCCTTAGGTTTAAAAGAAAAGACAGCTTTAATTATATAAATCTTCAGGAACTGTCATATCTGTAAGCTCATTAGCTGCAATGAAAGTTCCTCCTGCTGATCTAAAAACACTTAGAAAACAGGATTTGTTATACTTCAAAGTAAAAAGGTATCTTTAATTCATGTACTGTAACAGTGAATTAAATCTACCTCTAGTATTACAAAAGTAAAAACTAAAACTTTAGCACACAGTGGAAAAAAAAAAAACCCACAAATTAAATACCTTAAATACCCTGAAGCAAACTTCAGTTGCACAGGTCACGTCCCTTAATGTTTGCCTCTCAAAGTTAGATTTTAAAAAAATATTTTTTCCTGCAACAATTAATTTACATACTGTGAATATTTAATCATTTATAAAATACTAGAAAATACGGTAGCTTCACCATTAACTTGGTGCAGTCACTGGTAACTGCTCTTGAAGTCTTACAAGCTGTTTTAATAGCTTACTGAATGATCACTAGACAATATTTAATGAAATTAAAGAAGCAAGAATGTTTCTTCTGAAAAGGATAAAAAGAAAATGAGTTACTGAACATTGTAATGTTCTAATGTTCACCATTTTGAAAAAGAAATAACTTTTAAGAGAAGTTTTAAGAATGAGCAAGTACAAACCAAAAAAAAGATACAAGGCATTCTACAAATGGGCTGGGTGATACAAGGACAGTCATGTCAGGAAGAATTCTAAAAAAAAAGCATCCTTTAAGTAGCTTGTTTTGAGAAACCTGAAGAAGACTCAACAATTACTTGAAGGTGATCAAGCCAAAACCAGCAGGTGCACAGTATAGTTCCATTTTTTTGTATAAATATGTATGTTCAACTTCACGTTTTCTGTTAATATTGTTCAAATGGCATTTACACATCTTCCTACCACATTAATTTTGATTTATAATTTAAAGGACACCTGCAAATAATACTTTCATTTTCAAAATGTGAAATTACTGTATCTGAAGACATGAATATGCAGAGAGCTAGTAAAACCAGCTCAATAAAAACTGGCTTGCAACAAAGGTACAGGAGAATAAAAGATTCTTATCCAACTTTACTGATTTATTCTTGGGAATAACTTCTAAAGATTACTTCAGAAAACAAAGTTCAATAAAACCATGTAGGGAATTTAATTCCACCACCTGTACAAGGCCCTAACCTTTGCCATGACAAAAGCTAGAGAAAAGGATTTTAAAACAAGTACTGGAACAAAATACAACCTCTGTGGTTCAGGGAAAAATTGAACATTATATTAAAATGATACAAAAGCAGAAAACAGTGATGTTGTCTCCTCACCCAACAACTTTGAGGAACAAAGCAGCATATATGTGAATAGAGCCTTTCTACTGGATGACAGGAGAAACCCAGGCTGACTTCCTCCCTTTGGCAGCCTGTAATCCTTAGACGTAACATTTGGATCCAGTGGTTTTCCAGATTTATAAGAAGCGTAAATTGCCTCCCTGAAACGCAAACCAGGATGGATTATTTCTGCTAAACCCTAACTTACAGTATCTTGGGATGGAGGAAATGCTCTATACCCTCAGTACAAAAGTCCTGTTCTACACATTAAGGGTTTTTTTCTGGAATATGCCTATTTGACTATATAAAAGATTTTTGATCACTTCCCCTCTATCACTGTTCCTAGTAGCCATAATGATTGCTTGTAATATCTGCTATGATTTCCCAGCTCTCTTGGTCAACTTGTTAGATTTCATTAGCCTATCAGTAAGTTACATGAGACCATTATGGTGGATGTGACTGAACAGATTCACAGACTTTCTTTTTAACTGACGTTTTGGTGAGCTCAAGCAAAAATAGCCACTTCATTAAAAATTTACTGTACAAAAGTCAGTGCATATTAAATCAACTTGCTTCATAAAAATGTACTTTTGCAGGAGTACTAAAAGGTTCAAAAAACCTCCCCGAGTTACAGTTTTTGGGTTTTCCAAAATTCCAGTGCAGCAGGAATCCTTCAAAAACAGAATGGAGTTTTTCAGGTAGGGAAACAAGTATTAACAAACACACTGATACACCAATCCGTTAAAGATATCCTAAGCCTTTGTCTTTTTCATACAGTAAAACTGAAATGTAAAATGCATCTCATAATACACTGAAGTAAATTCAATATATAAACTTGAAAACATGATAATTGATTTCCATGCTACCTCATACTGAGTGAGATCAAAGACTCAACTAGTCATTAGCAGAGGCCTAAAACAGAACAGAAAGCCTGGGCTAACTGATAATTTTACTGGCTACTCTTTGAATGGTCAGTGACTTAGATCTCTGAATTTTTCCAGAAAAGAGTCAGCAGTGTCAGACAAGATGACTGTCTACACTGAAAATAGTGCCTTCTAATAAGGATATAAAAAACTCAACCACAATACAAACAACAATATATTAGTAATGAAAAACAAATCAGTGATGAGTTAACACAGAAAATAGTACCGAACACACCAAATTTATATACAGCAGAAACTAATTCTATTACCAGTACAAACAGGTAGGTGAAGGGCTTGAAGCATTTGACAGCTATTTAAAAATAATTGAAATTTTATGGGTTATAATGCACCAAGTAAAATTGGAAACTTTAAGAACCAGAAAGTGAACTCTATGTAAGGGACTACTATCTCAAGTTCTCTATCAGAGGCAGGTTTTGCAAAGCTGTAATTTGTGGCAGGGAGACTGACTGATGCATTAGAGTGACACTCAACAAAGCAATATAGATAAACTGTGATATTTTCCAAACTGACATAAACTAAAAAATTTTTAACTGAGACAGACCATCCAATCATTTTTTCCTGCAAGAGTAGGACAGTGCTGAGGTAGCATCAATTTCTCCCTCTATGCTTATTCTGTTTAAATTACTTAAACTGATAAAATAGGGAAAAGACACTTTTAATTGATTAATTGCAAAAAACTCCGCTGCTGTTCATATGGATATTTCCCATATTCTGTATTGAATGATGAAACAGCACAAATTTTTCCAGACTTTCAATGCTACTGTTGCATGAAAAACATACATGTAGGGAAGACAAAACTTCTCCACGTTTTGAAAAAAATAAAATAAAATTAAGTGATGCCATGACAGCCTTCCTGCATGTCTGAATTAGAAGACAGTGAGTGATACACTTACCATATAAAAGATTGAAAATTGGAATTAAGATCTCTTAACAGAAAAGAACTTTTAAAAGAAATCCAGTTTGGAAAATGGTTCTAGAAGATATGTTAGAAGAAATGTAATGGAAGTCCTGTAGTAAATGTTAGAGGACCAAACAATAAGTATCTTCAAGACCATTCACAGCAGCTCAAATTACTGATCTGTGATATTGACTATTCATATCTATTTTTTAAATATTGTTAGTAAAAAATAAGCATCATCTCACACACAAGACACTGTAATGTGTCAAAATCAAAATTTAGTTAGCCACACAAACCTTTACTAGCTTTATCTAAATGCTGAAAATCCTCAACAAAATTCAGGACATCCTGATAGCTTTCTTCACACACTTCTACGAGAAAATGGAGCAATGTTGTTTTCTGGTCTGCCGACTTTGTGTCCTTCAGCTAGACGGGGAAAAAAAAAAAAGAAATGTAAAAACACTGAGAAAAATTTTATTTCTGATCATTTTAATAATTAATAAATATTAGTAATTATTCTTCCAGGAAAGGAAAGAACAAACTGTTAAGAGTAGTACCTTTTTTTTAAAGACAGCAATGGGCTGTTTCATTTCCCCTCTTTTTAAAAATCCCTAGAAAGACCACACTAAATATTTTTTCATTCTATGCAATATTTGCTTTCAGTATTCAAAAACAGTACACATATTTCTTTCAAAAATGTAATTATGTTAACAATACAGGAATAGTTCCAAAACTGTGACTAAGCACATGGAAGTGTAAAAAAAAAAATCAAAGTTAAATCAGCAAAATCTAACTATACATAATGCATGTATCCACTGCATTACATGATTTCCCTCCTTATGTATGAAATCAAAGGCTGAAAATATTTACGTAGTGGAACCTACACAACCTCAACATGCACAAGTTCTTCTAGGTATCAATTCTCAATACAGTAAATAAGAGTTCATAGGTCTCATTGTTTAAAAAAGTTGACTTCAATAATTGTTAAGCATAAACCTTTCTTTCTGGACTCTTTATAGATATAAAATTATTTTCAAGCCTGTCCACTTTAAAACTTGCAGCTATTAATGTAAAAATGCTAACAATTGACAACTGACAAACACTTCTGTTGTAGTCTTCCAGCTAGCCGATCTTTTAAATCAAAGAGATTTTTATAAATAGAAAATGACATCATGTATGAAACTATCACATTCTTCATTACTTAAGAACTATTTCTACATAAAAAAATTTGCAGGAAAAATATAGAAGCATGTAGGCACAAAGTAAGCATGCGTACAGAAAGGGCTGCCACACTGCACAAAGACTTCTGTACATATCAAGGCACAGAGTCCTTAACACAGTATTGATACGTCACAATTAACTGTAAAATGTCTGGTTTGTTTTCATAGATCAAAATGCTATTATGATGAAACATAGTCTTCCAGAACATGCATGCTTTCCTTCAGACAAGTGAGTTAATAATAATGTGAAACACAGTTTTTCAAATAAACAGAAAACAGAACACATATAAATCAAAACACAAAAATGTATTTCAGGATCCTTACTGTATGCAACGTTATAAAATATGTTACTTCCACTGCATTGGGAATCTCAGTGAAAGATGTCTCAATAACGCCACAAAACATTTCTACTTGACACTGTGATACATGTGATACACTGTGATACATAACAGAAATTAGCTATAAATATGAACCTGTGTTATAAACATGCATATAATTTTAATACTTCAGTATTTAATGAATGATTAAGTATTAGCATATCAATATCATATCTCTCTTCTGAGAATACTCATGGCTGCTCTCTGATGTAGAACTATTACAGTCATTCATTCTGTACTTTCATTATCTGTATACATCAATTCTCTCTCCTTTATCTAGTACTCCATGGCTATCTTCAAAATCTTCACATTCTAGATCACACTAGATCTTAATAAAATATTTTGCCAACATAAATTCTGACTTTTGATCCTGCTCTGCAAAGTGCTTATATCAATTACCTCCACACTATTTTCATACATGTATTTTTTGTCCTGTGCATTAAAAATACAGAGAATATAACCAGACCTAGGACAGATTCTTGTAAAATCATACTTAAGTAAATGCACCTAATTGGAGAAAGAACCTTTAGCATCTTCCTTCTGAATATGTTCCTCAGCAAGTTGTATTTTTAACTCAATCACCTCATCTACAGTGTATTAACTCTAGGTGGATGACTCATGCCTAATGTTTACTTTAGACTAGGGGAAGTATATAACTTATTCTCTATGAATATTTATGTCACATGTATCACATTCAACAGTCAAAAACCACAGTGAAAGAATTCTTCTCAAATATAGCAGAATAAGGGTGATTAGTTTCATGAACGTAGAAGTTAACAAACTGTTATTTTCTCTTGTGCAAAAAGATAAAGAAACAGAAAGACAAAGACTACATACAAAGTTTCAAATAACTCCTTGCTTGTAAGAACTATATGTGCACTCTGAAGACTTTGCAGTAACCTCCCAGAGAGCACAGGAAAAAAAGTAACAGCACTAAATATGGGAAAGATAATAGGCATTCGAATGGATTATAAATTAACACTCAGAAAAGTATAGACACCTTATTCTATATACCTTATACACAAGTTGAAGGAATGAAAATTTAAGAAAAATTAGAAGAAGCAAGAAACTGATGAAACTCAGCAACATAAGAATAGAATCACATAAGGAGCAAATTCATGTCCAAGAGAAAACATAACTGTATTAAAACATACTAAAATGTGATAGATGTCTTAGAAGTGCTCAGACATGTTAAAATTACAAAATTACTATGATCACAGTGATAAGGCCCTCACATAACCTTATTTAGTTTGGGTTTTTTATTATTCCCTCAAAATAGAATCACTTAAAAGTGATAAAATGCAAGACAGTCTCAAGATGACTCATGGATTCATGGATTAGCTGTACTGTTCAAACTATCAACTAATGCTAATAATAAGGAAAAAAATAGTAAGCAAATAATTAACTTCAAGAAAAACATCAAAACCAGAGTATTTAAGAAGCATAATTAAGGAAAAAAAAAAAAGTGAACATAATACTCAACATGGACATTTCAAAACTCACTTTACATAGCGAGCTGAGATTATATCCAAAGGTCTGTGCATTTCGAGAACCTGCATTCATGTAGTTTCCCATTAACAACACTAGTTCCAGCAGCTTGCTAAAGCTTTTACTCTTCTTTATCTCTTCACAGGCAGCACTGACAGCCATGATGTCAGGTCTGATGTTGTTCACCTGCTCCTCAAACTGAAGCTTAAAAAGAATAGCACTGAGCCGTGGCCGTAGTCTCTTCACGTTGCTCATCTGATTGAAAAGAAAAATAGAAGATTCCCTTTAAAATTCATGGTACACTTTGGCACTGTACAAATGCATACGCTCTGGAATGATTTATTGGTGTGACAGGCTTGAAGAAGCAATATATCTGCTAACTGATAGCAAATGAATGAATGAATGAGAGACACTTGGGTAAGCAACTGAAATCCCATCTTGTGGTTAATAGGAACTGCCCCCATCCTTTCCAAATAACTAGTATGTGTAAGCAATAAAAGATAAAGTGTCATCATATATCACATCTGTCAACTCACATACCAAATCCTATAAAACTAATCCAAGTTTATGACCCAGTAGTTGCAAAGGAATGAAAGTAGTTCACAAATTTTGTCTAACTCTGGATGTACCAAAACAAGACAAATCTCATTTTCTGGTGAAAATATTTGAAAGCTGACGTCAATAAGAGCTTATTATAAACTTGCAGGAAAATAACAGTTTTGAAAAATCTCAGCTATGAAACACTTAATATAGCATACAGTAATATATACCAATAGTCATACCCCCTACGCTCCTGTATACTAACCTAATGCAGTTAAGTAGGTGCAGCTGAATGCTTCCAGGAACACAGCTTCTGTAGATCATATACAAAAGACTTGGCTTTTTCTATGGTTTACTGATCATGTCTTTTCAACAGAAATTCTGATCTTCTTATATACTAGGTCACTGAATTCTCACTCCAGACATACTTTGCACACCGTTTACTACATCCACACTAGAAACACTAAAAAATTATTTCATGAGCAGCTTATTTTTCCCTATCCCTGTTTTCTCATCAGTTTCATGAATTCCATAAGATCTCTTTCTTCATCCTTATCTTCTTCCTTCTCAAGGCAAGATTCAAGACAGTAATCCCTTGACAATCCCCAAAATGTTAAACTAAGTTTTGTTTTGTTTTGTTTTTCTTAATAAGGAACACATTATTGTTTCCAGCTATCAGTACTTCTCAATGCAAGAAAGAAGCAATAATATTGGCACTTCTCCAACAAAGCAGCAGGCTTCGTATAGTGGCCTTAAACTTTTGCCTTTAAATTGGACGTATCTCCCTCCAAACCACAGCGATACCTAAGGTTTTAGAGTACTTCTCCACACAGATCTAGTCTATCAATATGAAAATTCCTCTGACAGTGCAACATGCATGAGTCATATGGTACTTATTATACCAAGAGACTCAGTGTAAAGGATAATGGTGACACTCCATCCATTTTCAGAGTAAAGTGAAACTGAAGGCTGTCTAATCCAAAGGGTTTGATACAGAAGCAGAAGATGATGGAATTTACAATCTATTTTATTGGTTTTACTGTGACAGTAGAAGAAAATAAAATCAGGTAGAGTTAACATTTTATGTTACTAGGCCATTTCAGAAATGCCTGCATAGCTGTGCAGCCATCCGATGATGTCTCATTGAAGTAAACATACCATTTGCATTTTAGTTCAGGTAAGAAATCTTGATATAAAATAAGAAATCCTTTCTACTAACCATACTTTGGTTTTCATCATAAAGCAGAGCACATAATCAGGATGTCTTTCAGATTAAACTAGGCTGAAAATCAGCTCTTGCACTTTAGTCCACAGACTGCCTCCGGCCTGGTCTTCAAGTAAAACACTTAAAATGTACAATTTGAACATTATTAACTCAGTACCAACTGTAGGCAGATATTCTGTTCTCATCCTACATGAAATAGCATCCAACGAGTGTTGTAAAATTCTTACTTAAGAATGGGTAAATGAGGACAGTGGAACTTGAATCTGAACAGGGCATTTCACAGCAAAATTAAGAAATACCTAAAGTCCACATGAAATTAACACAGCACCCTTATAACTTTATACCTAATTTAAGAATAACTACTTAAAAGAAAGTTAAAGTAGTGGACAAAGTTAAATGTTACAGATTCATTCTCCTAGCTCTATCAGGAAGAATCACTATTAACTCCTTTTCCTCAATTATCTTACTAAATTTGTATATGTACTACTACTCCCCAGCATCTTGAAAACAATGTTTTTAAGTTTAAGTTTTGTCCTGAAGTTAGCCAGGAGAAATTTGAGACTAGACTAGAAAAAAAAAATCACGACACTCCATTAAAATTATCCATATTTTTAATATTTAATACCCCAGTCAGGGTGCAATAAAGATGATCATTATTATTAAACCATAGAAACTAAAAAAAAAATGCAGTGTACGTTGCATTGATTTTAAATGGTACTAAACTCAAGATACTACAGAATGACCAGAAGAGGTATCATTTATTGACTCTTGGCTTTTAAGACAGGCAGATCCTTTAAACTGAAATAACCATGCACTTTAGACCACAAAGATGAGTTGCACAAACATGAGCACGCACATCTGCATAAAAGGGGCAGTTTTCATCAGAACCACTTGAACTACAAGAAATTAAGACATCCGGTATGTAAGTATGTAATTCTTAAGGATGAATGCAGAAATAAGTAATCTAAAAAATTAGAAAAAGGAACACATACCAGAAACACAATAGAAATACCACTGGGATTGTTATTATTGTTATTACTATTATTGCTGTTGTTCAAAATGCTTTGAAATCCATGCACAATGCACGTTGTTGGTATTATTTCTTTACCTGTTTGCTAAGTCAATAATTGAGAAGGGAAGAGATAGAGTTCCCTCAGTATTATATGGCTTTCTTAGTGACATGTAGTCAACAGTTATACTCAAACTGTAAAATCCATACACCCTACCACAAGAGATACTAAGAATTTAAGTGTCGCAATGCTGACCAGCTTACGTTAACATTGTGTATCTTTTTATAATCAGCATATAAGGACGTAAGTTTACTTCAGTCTTGATAGTGGAATTCTGAAAACAACCAATCGAAAGACGTAAAACGGGAATTTGAAGTAGAAACCTATATATGTCAGAGGACTCAGTGTACAGGTAATGAATTGTTCTACTTTTTAAGTAAAGTCCACAAGAAGAGTCTCACTACAAGCACGTCCAAATGGGAACTGACTTATGAGTTGTGCTACCCGGTAGTAGCTCTCACAGATCTCACATCCAACAGCAAAGACAGGTTTTTCTCTCAAATACAGCATAAATCACAAGGCAACTACAAGAATGTGCAATCTGATATATGTGTACCTTCACTATCTTTTTTGTTGATGTCAAGTAAGGGAAAGCATCTCAGAAGTTCCACTGACACTACATTTTGATCACCGAAGGGGATTCATTCCTGTCACAAGCTCATAGAGAGAAACACTGCAAGCACTTCAGTTTCATGCCTTCTTTAAAAGGAGCAACAGTGCTGAGGCTGTCAGACCACCTGAAAATGTTCCCATCCAAAAAGTAAAATAACAGTTACAGCCAAGCTGACTAAAGAGAGCAAACTGGAACGCCATTCCCTGTGGATAATGTATGGCTTTCACCACTGCAGCATCAGTGAGATCTTACGAGTGTGGAGGTAAAAATGGGGAATTCCTGACACTTCTCTTTCGACCCAGGCACTTGAAAAACAGAAAAAGAAATCAAATAAGGAAGGACTGATACCTTAACAGACATTTTATCATGTTTAAAGAAGATAAAAGAATATCCTGCTCAATTTGAAAAGGACAGCCAGCACACCTAAACCTTAGTGAAAAACAGAAGCATTCTGGAAAGATAAAACATTATCTCACAGTAGGGGAGGTCAATTCACAATAAAAAAACAGTGTTTTTCTTGAAATGTTTTCATGGATATGTGGAAATAGTACATCTTTCTTCACCTTTGACACACTCTTTTTCCTCAAGGAAATGATAATAAAGCCAAAAACTGCCAACACAAAATTAAAATTACTTAAGAGAAATCAAGTCTTTATTTTTATATATATATATACATACACATATATATGTATACATTCAAACAATTGAACTAATGACTTTTCAGCCTTATTAGCAGTGATAGAGAGAATGTCCTGTTACTCTGTTTCTCCAGCCTGAATTATAAACAGCTTGAATTTGCACTACTGACTAAATTTCTTGCAAATCCAAGATTTTCCTAAAGGATGTTCAGGTCAGAATAGAAGGTAGTGTATTGTAAGCAACATGGGGACAACACCTATCAACTACCTCCTAGCTGCACACAGGCAGCCTTCTCTTGTCTTGTGCATGACAGTGCACTGATCCACAGCGCAGAAAACCCCTGGTACTGTTTTGGATTGCATTATGTTCAACAAAGACAGACCGGCAAGGTCAGTGAGCAGATCTCAGAATTGCCAATGGGGGCTACAACACAGCTGTCAAAATAAGCTGAGCTTACAGTCTTCAGGCTGAAATTCACAGAAAGGTAAGTTCTATGAAAAGAAAGTAGTCTTTTGTTTTTTGCCTTATCCAAAAAATACAATTAGATGTACTGACAACTTGATCAGTATGGAATGCAGACAGTTTTTGTTTTTCCACGTAGAAACCAGACAATGATATTTTCCTAAAAAGGAATCTTCCAAGAAGGGGAGGGTTCAAATTTCCCAAACTCTTCTATTTTTAGCAGGCCTAACAGATGTGTGAAAGGCTATTTTCATTAAAAGACACATATGGAGCAGATGCTACTAGACTGAAAAGCTTTCCTCGTGGGAAACCAAGTCAAGAGTTTAGTACAGGTAAAAAACCTCTGTAAAACCTCTAATCCATACAGGTAGCAAAAATAAACAAATTAACACCAGAAATCAAGGGCAGATGTCATTGAGGAATTTAAAATCAAATAATATAATATCAAACCAAATGGAGAAAAGTTTCTAAAAGTAAATCAGATATAACTGTATTCCAGATGGAAAAAACTGATAAGCCTAATTTTAAAATAAATGCCTCATTTTCTGTCTGGCTACTACCAGGAATCCAACTCCTAATGAAAAGTAAGTCTACTATAAGGAATATCCTAAAACAGAGGTCATGAAGGTACAGCCACATGATCAAGGTCTGGATGAGAATGTCTCAAAACCATGACAGCAAGATTAGTACTTCCCATCAGGTTGAACCATGTTAACAACTCCCATACAAAAGTGAAATTTGATGTTACATAGCTAGCAGCTGATTCTGATGTCTTTGACATGACAGACATGACCCATTTCAAGAAAGCTCAGGCCTCCAGCAATTCATATCTGGTATCATCTTCTCTACTGACCCAACAAGGTGTGTCCAAGTTAATTTCCTAAGAAGGAAGATATGTGTCTATGATGATGACAGTACTGGTAAGGAAAAGACATTCCACTGTAGAGCTTCTGTAGTCCTGTCAATAGCAAATTCAGCAATGACTGGGGAATTTTTATCCATATGGTTATTTGGTGTATTTGGAACCAGACTTAATCTGTGGCAAAAACAGTCTGACATGAAATGTCACATAAGTGAATGCTGTAGAAGACAGTTTGTATGTCTTGGAGAAAGTTCCTCAGTTCTACAAGATCATCACAGGAAAAGCAAATCCTACAGCACTTGAAGCTACATTGAACTCTAAAGTCTGAAGCTGGAACAGGTGAAATATCTGCACAGTAATTTCAGGATCTAGGGATTTAAGAGGTACTGATCAGCCTCAATACACCAGCCAGTCATTTGGATACCTCACTCAATTTAGGTGACTAAATTACAAGAAACCCTTGAAGTTGCTGAGTTAAAATGACAGGATCATGGTCCTTACTCAAAAGAGACAAGTTTTCCTATGATGTGTAAAGCATGACATGAACATTAGAGGGTTGCTTACATTACTACTGAAGAAAAACATCAAATCGGATTCAGGACAAGCTCGTTAAACATTTACAAGAATGTGCAAAGTGAATGGCTGGAAGCAAAGATGGGGACCCACCAGAGAAATAACATTCCTGATCTGAAGCTTTAGAGATATCTGCCAAAAAGAAAACTGAGATAGCCTATGTGTGTGCTAGAACAAACACCACCCTCGTCTAGCCAACTGAGTTAACATCAGACAACAGTAAGACAAAATTTTTTAAACTGTTCTTTAGATTTACTACTCAAAATGGTTATACTGGAACTAAACAGATGGCACCACAATCTTTCACTGATTTTCACTGGAAAGGAAGTAACATAAGCCAACCCAATGGCAATCGCAAAGAGTCAGATCAGTGCAGATCATGATGGCCACTTTCAGAAGGTACTTCTGGAGCTTTGTTCTCCATCCTTATCTAGTTTCCACGTTTGAAATACATCAACATTACAGCAGTTAAGGATGTTCTCCTTCTCAACAACATAGGTAACTTGACTGCAACTTGTCATGAAGATTTTTTAACTCTCATAGACGGCATAAAATAGAAAGTTAATCTTTGGCAACACTCCTGAAAGGCTGGAAATACTGATAAAGAACACTGACAAGGCAGAGCAGCAGATACACATGACATCTAGAAGACACAGAGGATAACGTTTGCAGATAGAAATTAAGAGAATCAAAATATCTCACAGACCAGATGCACCTCAACACTTCTGAATTTTAAACAGACTTAAATGTCACTAGGTATGGCTGTGTCCAAGCATCAAGTATTATGAAAGGCAGAGTATGCCTCTGCAGAAACAGTGATAGTATGATATTTTCCAGACAACACTGAAAAAACATTAATACATTTTGAGTTATCCTCAATGAGAACATACAGGTGAAACTCTCAGCTGAATATGGAATTGATCAATTTAAGTGTCTGCTGAATTATTTAAGACAATCTAGCCTTCATCAGGCCTCACTCTAATCTTCGATTTACTCTAGTGAAATCTTTTGCTTTGGTACGAACTCATTAAAAACACATCCATCAATGAACAAGCTGTGAAGCCACATGAGGATTGCTTGCCAAATTCTATTTGGGTTAGCTGTCAGTGAATTTCACAAGGTCTGAGCATTAATTATTTCTGAAACAATATTTTGTAATTCCCTCAATTTTATCTTTGAGCAAATATAAGTGATCAAGGAAAAATCTGTTTCCTTTTTTTTACTACCAGACAATATGGAAACATCTTTCCAAATGTTTCAGGTTATAAGAAAAGAAGTATAGCAGGAGCTATCACATGTGGCTCTTGAGACAGTATTCTCATATGTCAGAATACTAGTAAACTTGCCTACACCTCAGGTCAAATGTCTACTAATAGCATCCTGTCAAGTATTAAAACTTTTTACATCAGACGTGTTTATAAAAACCATCAAAACTGTAATTTCTTAAATGGAATTGCATCTATTGATTTCAAACAATATAATAAATTTAATATGGTCCAAGACCATTTTATACCACAAAGAAATACAGGCACTGACAAGTGTACATCAAATCATAGAATGGAATTCTATGAAAATTCAGAATGTTCAAATTCTTAACAGCTGGAAGATGCTTGTGCACAACTTCCTTATTAATAATATATTGTCCAGTGGTATAGTAATAGTTCAATGAAAATCCATTAAACAGATTACTGCACTCAATAAATCAATAAATTGATCAAAAAATCTAACTAGTACTTATTATATCAACTTCACTGAAAACAAATGAGGTTAACATTACTAAATTATCTACTCCTTAAACATTTCTTTGATATGATGACAGACACTACACCAAAAATTAGGAAAAAATATTCTTTAAAACAATACTTTTTTCTTAGTAGGAAAGAACTACCCACAAAACAAATCAACATTGCTAAAAGTCCTAAAGCAACATAATATTCATACTGTCCATTGAAGAAAGCACCAGGTAAAAAATGTAAAAACCACCAAAACACAACCTTCTGTCAACAGTCACCAAGGTAAACATCTAGATGAAACCCCATTCATCTCCAGTGGGTTTTACATTGCAAGTGTGCTGTCACAGGACTAGTCATTCCTGAACACAAAGATAATCTTCATCATTAACAAGTTTTATAGAAGATTCAGCATGGTGCTAGTAATGACAAGGTTGTGAGTTCAATCCCTATATGGGCTATTCCCTTAAGAGTTGGACTTGATGATCCTTGTGTGTCCCTTCCAACTCAGAATATTCTCTGATCCTGTGGTAATCAATAAAACCTCCAAGAAATTAATATGAAGGTTAAGGAAGTTTTAGAAAAGTTAGGGGAAGTTTATTGCAGAAAGTAAAACCAAGTACAAGACAAGAACTATGGTAAAACAAAATGCAATCGAGTATTTCTTTTTTGCCAAGCACACGCATAGTTCATCAAGACTTTGATCAAAAAAATACAACATTTAGTATAACATCAAGTTAACAATAGTAAGCTAAGTTTTTAATAAGATGAACAGAATTAATGTAATTTTCATAGAACAGTTAATGAATCTGTTCAAGCCCCTCTCTGTCCCCTTCCCCCTCCTCCCCCCAAAAAACCCACCACCCTAAAACAAAAAACAAACTCCACAGTAATAGGTGATAATATCTGTGCTCTGAGACATCAGCCTGGAGTAAGTGAAAGAAAGAACCTAGAGGAAAATAAAGTAGTTTATCTAAAGAAAACCCAAAGTCTGGAAGAGAAGATAAGGGCAATAAAGGATTTATTTTATAAATACTGCTGAACGAACAGAAAATATAATAATGATAAATAACTTTTAAAAAGAGAAGGCAGAAACCACAAAAGCAACTCATAGAGTCAATACAAAGAAAACAAATCTTCACAACCGTAAGATAAAAACCTTAACAAAACCCCAAAACCACAAGCCACACTCATGAAGGGAAGCTGAACTGTTTAGAGTCATGCCCTCAATGTCTTTAAGCCAACAACAAAAGTTAATTAACTTTGCTTGAAACATACAGTACTGTAACAGTCACAGCAAGCCAATATTTCACAAAGTGTCTTGCTGTTTCTTTCAGAGTATCAAACCTTGACTTTCAATTCAAAGCCTGAAAGATAACGGGTTTCCATGCTAGAAAAGAAATTATCACACAAGTAGTAATTAGCCATTTATTCACTATTTAGGTTCTTCCTTAGGAGTCAAATAGTTCAATCGTTCCTTTAATCATAACTTTAGAGCAAATTAACATGGAATCTCCTAATTCTCTGAAAAAACGTAACTATAAAACACTACTCATCTAAAAGACTTTAAGTCTTGTATTTCATTTTTAAGTTTGATTCTGCTCATTTAAAACAGCAAAAAATGAGGCCTAAACCAACATTTTTAAGGAAAAATAAAGAAAACCAACAAAATCAGCAATAATGTGAAGATTTGCATTAGCAGCAACAGTGGCTTCTAAAGAAATGAGTAGAATTTCTCAGCCTGCTCCCTGGCCAACAATAAAAGAAAAGATACAAGAGAGCCAGATGGAGATTGAAGAACTTTGATGAAAAGCAAATGGATGGGATTCTATATTCAGAGAGTAAAAAAAGTGACTTACTCAAACTTTCCCCCTTGAATAGAAATGAAAAATGTTTTCTGTAATAACCATTGTAGCTTGTTCTCTGAATTCTGCTCTACTACATGCATAGAAGTTGTGACAGGAGAGAAACTGTGCTTAATGATGGGGTTTGGTCTTGTTCGTGGACTTTGTTTTTCAATGTTTTGCACGGCAAACCAGGAGACGCATGGAATTGCACTTCCCAGTGGGAAACTGGTTGTTGCTTCAGAAAAGAAGCTCCACAAATTTTTGAGATAGAAGAACTCTTATTACTTTGTCCATTTATTTTATTTTTCTGAGTTATCACACTGCTTCAACTTTTTAAGACAAATTTGACAGAAAAGTTGGGCTACATAGAGCAAAACTCTACCTACACTGTTACTGGTCTAGCTCTTCTCATCAACTGATAGTTCCATCCAACTGAGTACGTATTATTCCCTCAGGGGAAATTCCCTCAGATAAGCATCTTAGCAATAACCACCTTGGGTTGAATCTCCAGGAATGGACAAGAAAAATCAAAGAACTCTATAGATATATGCACCAGGAAACTATATAGCGTTACTCTGAGTTTGTCTGGATAAAGTAATTACCAGTTATGAAGTATGAGCTATACAGAAATTATATGCAAACTGTATTTCCACAAAAAGCATCAACTGCCAGCACTGAATCAGCATTTTCTTTTTTTCACTTCCAGTCTTCCTTTGTGAATTCAGCCTGGAAGATACTACAAACACATCTTCCCAGTGGGAAGGGAAAAACCGATTATGTGTACTCTTAACAGAACATGGTATAAAACACAGGAGGCAGGAGGCAGAATAGGTTAACATGATCGCTATGACATTATTTTCTTCTCATTTGAAGAATAAGAATAGAAAAAAAAATATTAGCGTAGAAAAATTCAGTGAAAGAAAAAGTTAAGATTTATTAATGCAAACAAATAAGGCCAAACCATTTTAGCAATGGAAATTCAAATATAGCTCCGTATATCCCAGTGAAACTTTGCCACAGAAAATACCAAAGTTTTTATGGTTTTGGTTTGGTTTCTTCTGCAAATGTAAACTACTTTTTTAAACAAAGAGAATCCAAAATCATTCCAGAAGAAATATTTCAACAATCAGGCCTTCCACATCCATGGATATGTTCAATAAAAGTCCAACTCAAAGGCAGCACTTATACTCTTCTCCCAGCCTGGAACCCCTTCACTTTTAGGAAGAAGCAACCGTCGATTTTTTTCTATAATATTATATTAAAACTGTATTTCAAGAAAGGACCAAAACAAAAGGTGATAAGAAAACAGAACTCACCACAACTCCAAACTGCTCTGGCTCAGACAAATTGTTATACTCATTCTTGAACTTGGACAATGCATTCAACTGTTCTTGTTCAGGGAGGTGTTTTATTAAATTCTATAAAGAAAAATAAAAAGAAAAATTAAAAATCCCAGATTCTATGTTGCTTGTATTATTGTAAACAAATGGGTTTACATATGCATCATTACCATACATTCCAAAGACAAAACTCTTCCCTGGAGACAGCAGAATGCACACAGCAAGACACAAATTAAAGTAACTGAGAGTATAAAAGGCAAGTGATACAATACTGCCAGCACCTGACACTGATTCTACAGACACTTCTTGTAGACTTTTTTTTAAGCTTTTTTTAAAGAAAATATGCTTGATAGGCACTATGCAAACAGAACACCTTGAAGCAAACAGAACAGAATTTCAAGTGTAACATAACCATCCAAAGGATGGCAAGAATTACTAATGCTAGATGAAAAGTATTTTGCCAAAGAGTAATTTATTTTCTAGCATTTCAAAACAGAAGTTTAAACCCATTACACTTACTTACACTACTACTTAGCCTGAAAACGTGCTAGAAGTAGTAAATCAGAGGTGAGATTCAGCTTCAGCTGAATTCTGAAGTCCACACAGGGTGGTTGGACACATATTTTTCTAATTTTTAGCAGAACAGCAGTCATATATATCCTTGCCACTATTGCATTTGGAAAATATTTTTGTAAAAAAGACTACGTTTATTAATTATGGGTGAAGATGTCTGGCACTAAATCAGTAACACTGAGCAAAAATGAAAGGGTACGAAGTGTAAAAAGATACATTTTAAATTAGAAATTCGTAACACACCTATCTTTTTTTTTGATATTGAGCATTCACATAAACAGCTCTAAATATAATACAATTCCTTAATCTTAACTGAAATTAAAATGTTATTGTTTGATGCGGAAATAGTTTTCCTATGAAGAAAAACTGCCCACAAAACTTCAAAAAAAAAAAAAAGTCAAGTGTTGGATTAATATTTTCAATACTGAACATCAGAAAATTTAAAAAGAAAAAAAAAAGGCAACCAAAACTGAAGGAGCAGCTGATATCAAAGCAGCTTTTATGGTGTTCAGATAAAGCTTTTGAACAGTTACAGATGAAACACATTTTGAGTATCAAACAGAGAATAAGCAGGAGAAAGAACTTCAACTAAGTCACAGGAAACATTTCAATAATTAGTCAATGAGTTTTTGGATTACAACATGCCTTGGATTTTTTACATTTTTCAGCACTACATTTAATCTCTAACTGAAGCAGGGTGGGGGGAGGGGGATAGAGACAGACAGAGAGAAAATACATTTTATTTAAGCATAACAAGAGTTGGATTAAGGACAAATTTCCAACTTCAGAAACAGTGATATTAGGACACACTAAACAACACTTACAGCTAAACAAGAAAACCTGCTGAAAGCAAGAAATTCCTAGAAAGGAGAAGTACCATACTGTCTAAGGTAACTTATATGAATGAAGAAAAATAGCCATATGGTTGCAAACCTATGTATGCTTTTTCTTTTCTCAGAATGACAAAATACACAGAACACATTTTCATAGCATGGCCATAATGCATGCTTGAAAAGGATTTTGAAGGTAGGAATAGAGACATACAGCCGGATATTTAAATTTATTTAGTAGCCTAAGTATGTATGAAGGTGGATACCAACTTTTTGAAGCAAAGAGGAACACTGTTCTACCACTTTCAAAGAAAGGTGAGTGTCTTAAGCCCTTTTTCAAGTTTGAACTCAGTCCCTTTTTCAGAGTTATTACAAGGTTGTTTTACCCAGAAACAAGCAACTTGGATGAAACTATTTGATAAATTTTATTACATTCAAACTTGCAAACTAAATTTGCAGCCTAAGTTCTACTGAATTTTCCACCTGATTTAGGTCTTCAAGTGATTAATCACTTGGCAAAAAAAATGCTGTCTATATTCCTGAGTGATTTATATGTCTGCGCTCGTACAGGATATTGTGAGCGTGATCATTTGTATTCCATTCCACTGACTTTTACACAATCACGGCAGCTGCTAACATCACTGTACGCTTGTAGGATATAATTTCTCACTTTTGGCTCTTCAACGTCTCTTACCTTTTTCTTAAATAAAATTGTTCATTCCTCTCCAAAAGCAAACACAAAAGGGCTCAACCACTGTCAAAACCACTTTGGACTCAATTTTGAGGCCAACTACATAGCGAGGTTACTGGATACACTGACTTTCAACATACTTTACTGTTAATACCAATAAATAGAGCCAAAAGATTATCAGCATAGTGTCAAAAAGTTATCTCCTATTATATTGTTACTGCATAGCTCCAATGGGGCTAGGGTGTGTTAGATGTTTTAAATATATAGAAAATTAGGCATTTTTTATCCCAAGGCATATACAACTATAATGACAATAATAGTCCACAGGAGAAATCAAAAAGAATGATAGAAAAGCAAAAAAATTATCCATGAAAATAATTTTCCTCAGCTTACTGCAACTTCACAGAGAAGTTAATTAACTACAATTAATTAACTACCCATTAATGGTTTGATGATTTTTTTGTCCCCAGAGCCTAAATGCAAAAGTAAGTTTTGCCTTCTTTAAATAATACACACAGAAATTATCAAAATGACAGTTTTTCATAATCTTGATATATAGTATTTACTTATACAGGTTGCGTCCTATTACTGTTGAGGACCTAATTTTTCTAACAAGCTAAATTTTAACTGTTGAAAAACAGTGCTAAGATCAAATAGCATGAGAGACTCAGAGCAAGCATGGACTATCAGAGTCAGAGTTCAAGCTGAAATAACAGCAGAGCATACTCCATCTCTCAGTTTTTCATGCTACTGTAGAGAATTTCTGCTATTATACCAAATAAAGACACACATCACACTGCTCTTGAGCATGAAGAAAACCTTGAAAAAGTGATCTAAGTCCAAACTAGACTAAAAAAATTTTAGAAGTATAAACTATGTTCATCCTAATAACCTTAAAGTAATAGTTTCAATGCCAATATTAACTGCATCATTGAACAAAAGAATGAGAATTATACAATGACTACATATACTGTCACTGAAGATGATGGTTCATGCTTGCTCCTTCAGGTATTTAAGAGAAACATCTCATTCTTCAATGAAGAAGGGAAAGTGAAGTCCAAATAGCTATAGAGACATTAAGTATCTTTGAAATCCAAGTGACAAGAAGGGAGGGCAAAATTGCACGCAGGAAGAAAAAGGGCATGCTGAGCATTGCACAGCCTCCTCAGTGGGATGTTATTTTGACATTCTGATATGGTGGAAATTTATTTTGCAGGAAAACCATACAAATACAGATTTTACTTGTTTTGATCGCTGAATACGAGTTGCTATGTGTTGCAGTACAAGCCACATCTGAATTTCAGTAAGCCTTAATGTAATAACCTTAACCTAATTTTATGACCCCAAGGCCTGTATTTGTTTTAATTAATCAACATTCCTGCAAAAAGAGTATGTTTCTAAAAAACCAATCTACCTTCAACTTTCTTTCATGTTTCAATAGGGACTGGTACCCGTGTCTGTAACACACTTTTAAGTACACTGAAGAGATTACTATCTAAAACCACCACCATTACTAGTAGATAGATAGCACTTATTAATTATTGATATATTATGTTTTGACATTATGAGCCACAATAGCAATAATTTGAAGTTCATGACAGTATGCCAGAGTCCTGTCCAAAAGACATATAATTTTTCTAAAGGCAGATATTTTAAAATTTACGGATGACCATGAAGATGACTCAGGAATATGGCACATGACAGGCAAGGACAGACTGAGACAAGTCAGTTTGTTGAACTCCAGGAAAGCAAGCCTCACGAGCACTTAAAAGTGTGCAGATACCCAACTAGAGGGTACAAAGAAGGTGCAATTAAGTTCCTCTTGGAGTTGTGAATTAGACCAAGGTCACAAGTTGTAACAATAAAGATTCCAGTTAGATAAACAAAGAAACATTTTCCACCACAAGTGTTCAATATTGGAAAAGGTGTCCAGAAAGCCTATGAGGTCTCCAACCTTGGAGATACTAAAAATTTGATGAAAAAGGCCCTAATCAAACTGCTCTAGTTGACCTGGCTTTGAGCAGAGCCTTGGCTCAAATGACTTCAAGACACCCCTTCCAAATTATTTTTCCCACGGTTCTAAAATGATTAATTTGTATTTATTTCATTAAATTCTTCAGCTTTTCAACCCTAAAATATCACTGTATGTAGAAGAACTTCCATTTTCTTTTGGCTCCACATAGAGTCACTGGCTTTGTGTTTTAAAAAACAAATATTGAAAGGGAAGACACTACCTAAATAAACTTCATGGAAGAGAAGTGGTGAATGCTGCACATGCCCTAGGGCAAGATATTGGATTGTTACAGCTCTAACAAACAAAAACACCCAAACCAAACAAACAAAACAGAAATTTGTGCAGATAAGACAGAGGTAAAAACAAGGCAAAGAAAAAATTGGTAAGTAGGGAAGAAACAAAACATCATATGTACCCAAGAAAAAGTCTCTATTTAGGTATGGACAATATGGAAAATTTAGAATATAAATTCAGCTGTGTTTAATCCCATCCAGCAACCAAGCCCCAAGCAGCCACTTGCTCACTCTCCCCGCAGTGAGATCAGGAAGAGATTGGAAGGGTAAAAGCCAGAAAACTCACAGGATGAAATAAAAACCATGCACAGAAGCAAAACAAAGCAAGAAATTCATTCACTGGTTCCCATGGGCAGGGAGGTATTTTCTGCCATGTTCAGGACAGCAGGGCCCAATCACGTGTAATGGTGACTTGAAAAGATAAACACCACCACTCCATCCCCCTTCCTTCTTCTTCCCCCCAGTTTATATACTTAGCATGATGCCATATGGTCTGGACTGTCCCTCTGGTCAGTTTGGGTCACCTGTCCTGTCTGTGTCCCCTCCCAACCTCCCAGGCACCCCCTACCCCCTTGCCAGCAGGGCAGTATGAACAGCAGAAAAGGCCTTGGCTCTGTGTAAGCCCTGCTCAGCAATAACAAAAATATCTCTGTGTTATCAACCCTGTGTTCAGCACAAATCCAAAACACAACCCCATGCCAGCCACTGTGAAAAAAGGTAACTCAATCCCAGCCAAAAACAACACAAGCTGCTTTCGTAAAAATATTAGCATTACAAATTTTTTAAAAAATCTACAGTTCACAGGAAAATAAGATTCTTGCAGTGATTCGTTAGCCAAAATTTTACATTAAGAGGTTTTTTTAGCTATGGGTTTCTATTTACTGAGAAGCTTCTCTTGAAATACTGGGATTTTAAGTGTCATTTTTGTTACCTGAATCATGGACTCTGAGAGCTGTGTTTCATCTACTTCCAATATCATCATTTTGATCTCTTCATAAGGCACTCGGAAAGATCCAAGGAAAATTGCTAAAACAAAGATTCCACAAATAATGAAGAAAGCAAGACAACAACTATCTTGCTTCTACTTAAAAAACAACAGCAAAATAGGTCATAGCATCTCCAGATCAGCAAACACTATGTCAAGTATTATAGGTAAGAGACAACAATTTTTAATGTATTTTTAATTACTGTTCTCTTTCAATTCCAGACTTCTCCATATCCATTTGTTATGTACAACATCCAGCATCACAGACGACCTCCACAGGCATTCAGAGATAAATCTACTCTGCAGAAGAGTAACTGCTATTACAATATTTTGTGCTGAGGTGGCAATTATAATTTTTTTTAACAGTCTTGTCAGAACTTTCTCTTGAAGAAGCACCATGATAAACCAAAATCATAGAACCAGAAAACAAAATGCTCTTAAAAGCACTCTTTATTTATTTACCACAATCCAATTATTTCTTTTTTAATCTCTGATGGCATTTAGGAATCTATTCTTCCTAGCACTCCTCTCCATCAAAACTTTATCTTCTTTGTTTGCATATTATTCCGTAATACCAAGTATTGCCTACTTTCTGTAAAGTTCATGAGATGGCCAGACATCCTGCACACAATCATCCTTCTTTTGACAGGGGGTGGGGAAATACAGGGGAAGGGGGGCAGCCAGTATTCCTTGATGAATATATTGAAAATACAAATAGATTAGATACACAGCTGAATGCTCACACTTCAGTATATACAGCCTTGAACAGGAATAATCTTTAACTGCTTTTGGGGTCTTGTTAGGTGCTTCAGCTGTATCAACTCACATGCCTGGGCTTAAAAACAACATGCACATATTTAAACACATTAAAACAAGAAGTGGTTACCAGGCAATCAGACAATAGAAAAAGGCATTTTTATGGAACATTTATACATTACTTTGCAGAAAAAAACCCCCAACAGAATCTACTTACACAGATTCTGTGCAATCTTAGGATCCAAAACTTTTAATTCTTTGATTCGTTTCTTAATAGATTTCTTTTCTTCAAAATCCTCCTCCTCTCTTTTTACTGCAAAGTAAACACAAATACAATCATGGTTAATTCTTAATAATTAGAGGAAACATTCATGAATTCAGAAAGCAAATTTGCTTTCAAGCATAGGAAATTCACAGAGAAAAGATGACAGAAAACACAGACAAAGAATAGAGAGGTTTTGCATGTCTTGCTTGTATTCCCAAACTTTTGCTCCTCAGTCAAATTTGTCAGCTTGTTAGCCTTCCATATATTTTTTAATATATGGAACCTGAATAAACATGCTAATATTAATTGTACAAATTCAGTCATATTTAAAATATCATGCAATGTGCTCCAGTTACCCTGGCCAGGCTAGGACTATGAATTCAATTTTAACAATAACAAATCTTAAAAAACACTGCAATATGTCTCAACACTGAGACATTCATCTATTTTTGTGATTGCTTTTGTCTACTTGTATGCACCAAAATTATCAAAGACCACTGGCTTATTAAAAACTTAATTTTACCTTGGAATATAGATGAGTTGTTATATACCTATATAGCATAAAGATTTATATATATATAGATCTGTTTTCCTTCCCCCTCAAAAAGATGTATTTTTAAATATGTGATGCAATCACATTATTAGAAAATACCACCAAGAAAAAGTGATTTGATAAACATATATTAACACTGCTGGAGATTTTGGCTTATTCTTTCTTTTCAGAAAATTCATACAAATAGGATATCCCAAATACATTGTGTAAGCTGAATTTATTTCTCGCTATTCACAGAATGTCATAAGAATTTCACTTAAAATAACAACATAGCCTCGACAAGGTAGTAGTAGGAATTATTATGCAAACAAACTAAGAAACAAAAACCACACCAATCTTTCCTTAAATACAATCTGGTTGTACTCTTTTCTTAACTTTTCCTTCTTTCTCCCCCCAGCACAAATCTTCACTGTCAAATGTTATTTACCAAATGCATTGCTATCATCTATCTAATTCGATATACTATTTTCAAGAATGAAGTTAGTTTCCAAACTTTTACAGTATGATTGTTCCAAATTAAGTTATACATGCTCCAAATATTTGAGAGTGGAAAATATGCTACAATAATATGATGTGCTACTGACTTCCAAGGGAGATAGATATAGATGAGAAGTCATGTCAAGGAGACATAGGATTAAAATTTCTAGCTCAGTGATGATACTTGACAAAACTAGACATAAGCATGAATTATCAAGAGGATTTCCCTAAGCTGAAATTATTTCAGCAAATGTTAAGAGAGATATTTAAGAGCTACAACATTCTTTAAAAATGTTTTTCTAAGCTCAAAAAATTTTGCCAAGGATTGGGACACAGACTAAATGACCTCTTGAGGTCTTCGAGGTCTTTGAGCTTTGTTATCTAGAATACAACCAAAGAGATAAGGACTTCAAGACCTCACATAGGGATTGAATGAACCAGATTCAAGTCCCTTACAAGTAGGTGGAGACACAAATTTGAATCATCTCCTAAATCACTTTTGATACTCTACGTCTGCTAGGCTGCATGATGCTCCTGAGGACATGCCACAGTGCAGACAAGAACCTGTATTCTGCAAAACTGAAATCACTATGCTAAGACATAAAGCAGTCCTTAGAAGAGGGACTGATATCCAGGGTCCTGGAAAATGGGTTACAAAGCCACAATCCTCCTCTTTTGTCTGTTCCCACTCTACCTACAAAGCTGCTTGGCCTTGAATTTCTTTTAGCACAGATTTAACAGAATGGCTAGCACCCTCCTGTACCAGGAAAAACTACACACCCTGCTTATTCCACATGAGACAACAAAAGTAGGTTTTCACCACCAATGTGAGAACTCTATAGCCCAGGTTCCAAAGAAACAGAACGACATTAAAGCTACTGGATAACAAGAAGGTTACCACTTAAAGTTCACATTTTCTGATTATGCTTGAAGAAGAACCCCTACTGAAGGTATGTCAAGAATCACATGACTCTTTTCTCCAGCAGTTACACATTTTAACAGACCTCTCATATTTCTTAACTTCTTCAGCTACACACTGAAAACAGTGACTCTTAAAAACATGCCTTTGAGTTGCCTCAAAGTCTTGTCATTGCTAGAATTGAAGATTTCACTAGAAGACCTGTAGATTCCTGTAGCACAGGTTCCAAGCAATTTTCATGCCTTAATGAAAATACAGTAAAATGCTTTATGGCTACCTTGGAACTTTGCAAAAACTTTACAAGAAAGAAAATACTTTCCTTTGTAGTTACAAAAAAAAGAAGTTAAATCATCTAAGTTTATTAATTTGCTTAAACTTGCCCTGACAGCCTCAAACTGGACACTAATAGGGGCAGGAAAAAAAAAAAAGTTTGCCTCTTCCAGGACTAGATAGCAAAATTTATTCATTACAAGTCTTAGAGATAATACAGAGATACACAAACATGCAAAAAAATTTAACAGTTAAACATGCACCACTTCATTCCCTACTTAAAACAAGAAACTATGCTGCACATGAACTGGCTAATAGCGTCAGGAATTTTCACCCGGGGCGGGGGGTTATGCACAATATTACAGCACTACTTAAGGCATCGCAGCACTAAGGAAAAGCATATAAGCATAGAACGTATCTACTCTAGGAAACTCATGCAGGAATTGTATCAAGAGTTCTACAATTACGTAACAAACTAAATTACTGCAAACTTACATGATACGTCCTCAGCAGAATTCAGGTCACGTCCTTATGTAGTTGGCAGCAATAAGAAGCAGAGGACACGTATGACTTTTCTTGCTGGTTTGAAACACTGTGCTTCCCACTGAAAACTCTGATACCTCCTACTGCCCCTAGAAATTTTTACCTCCTTTGCTAATTTCCTGATTTCAGCCAAGGACACCAATAATTTTTCACAGGAGCCATGAGGGGGCAGAGGCTGGAGCCGTGTGGGCATGGCCAAGACACAGTACTATTTAATCCCATCTCACCTCATGGCCAGGGAGGAGGGAAATGGGTCTCTCTCTTGCTTCCTGAAAAAGAGGGGGAAGGAGGGGTCCTTCTCCAGGGGACCAAGCAACAAATGGAATGGTGGGATAACGCTGGTCCCGACCGGACAGTCTGTCTGCCATGTTTCTCATTGTCTTGGGCTTGGGGGAAAAACATGGGGGCAGATGGTCTGTCCATCATTTTTTTCACTGTCCCAGTCAGTGACCAATTTTTTACCTGCAGATCTTTTTGTAAACTTTTGTTATTAATATTGTTGCTGCTAGTGTTCTTATCTCACTGCCATTTCCAGCAAATTGCTTTTATCTCAACCCATGATCTCTGTCTTTTTTATCTCCCACTGAAGGTGGCATGAGGCCACTAAATGAGGGCATGCTGCTCCTAAACCATGACAGGTGGCCAAAAAACAAGAGCCCCCAAATTCCCAAGAAACACAACTATTCTCTATTTCCATCAAGAAAAAAGAGAAAAAATCTCACAGCAGAGTGGAATGAATAGAAATATCTGAACAGGTGAAGTAAGAATCTAGACTAAAAGGAAATCAAAGAAAATAAGCAGTTAAATTTTCATTTGTGGAGAGCACTGGAATACAGGGGAAAGTATATAGAAGAAAGAAAAAGGGAACGTCTGCTTACAGTGGAAAAAAAATAAAGTAGCCTAGTGGGAGCGGGCAGCTGCTGCAGAAAGGAGGAGACTATTGAAGGAAATAGATGTGAGATGTTACCATGCCAATGAGAGAAGAATCAAACCAGGCAATCACAAAATAGACAGTTCCCATGGCTCCAGAAGTTTGATCTTACTAAATCATTAACTTTTTCAAAATCACTTTTTTTTCTAGCTATTATTCAACAGAAAACCACACACCCTTAAAGTTCTGTCTGTACACTAAATCTGTCCCACTGCGGGACATACACACGGCCCTAGCATCCGAGCTGGACAATATTTCGTCAGCAGTGCCTCATCGGATGCTCCTGCTCTGCCCTCTCAGGCTGAGACACAAAGTGCTAGAGCGCTTAGAAACACACAGAATGCACCTCCCGCCCGTAGCAGTTCCTCTTCACACCCCATAGCCTTATTAACAAGACTAAAATAAACAGATGTGGTTGCCAACATACACACACACAAATACCTCAAAGGAGTTTTACGTACTGGACAGATGTCTTTTACTGTCTCCTTCAAATTCAGATCCATATACACATTCAAATGTAGTCAACTACCTCCACCTGTGGCAATGACCTGACTGAAACTAGGGTCCTGAAAAGGGTGGTGACAGGACTGTTTTACAAATATTACAGTTGGAAGCCTACAGAATAGCACTTCATAAAATTGTGGACTGGATCCTATGGAGCTACTCTGTAGAACTCTGAAACAATTACATTCTTGGTAGGTGCCACTGAAATAATCTACATTCATGAATTGCAATACACATTTCTATTTCTGGACAGGTCTTGATATACATCTGCCACCCTCAATCTTTGTAAGAAAAATCATGTCTGTGCATCTGTATGCTAGAGAAAAAAAAAAAACTTCTGAAATACATCATCCTAGTGAAACAAAACAAAACATCCTTGAAACACAAGCTTCAAAAGGAGTATCTCCAAACATTTAGATCTGAACATTTATTTTTAATAATCTGAATTCCTATTTCAGGTGAAACTTGAAAACTACATTACACAGAACACTCAGCGGAGTTATGTTGTCACTAAGTAACAGAGCATACAGAAGATTACACATGACCTTATACTTTTCCTAAACTCTTAGCTAAGACAAGAGTCATCTTGCATTCTCTCTTTACTGAGAAATGAAAGAACAAGCCTTGGGTCATGGACTCAAAGGATGTACCCATACCGAGTGTCATGAAAGTAGATGCCTGCTTCTCTGTATAGAACTCTAATTCTTAAAAGTAAATTATGTCTTGTGTCCTATATAGCAGGGTGTTCAACTGAAAAACCAGCAGTCTTTATCTCCTGGAAGTTATCTGGAATCAAAGGAACAGAGTTTTAGTAGAAAATGAGGCTGTACCTAAATAAATCCTGCATAACTTCTTAGTTATTCAAAGCTAAAATGTGGAGTGTCTTGGTATCAACCACTCTTAAGGTTGGAAGTGACTTCTGTAAGTCATTTGGTCCAAGCCCCTTACTCACACAGGGCTATCTACAGCCAGGTGCCCAGCACTGGCTTTTGAATATCCCCAGGGATGGAGGGAGAGTCCAAAACCTCTGTGGGCACTCTCTGCCAGTGCTCAGTCTCCCTCACAGCAATAAAAAAGTGCCTTGTGATGTTCAGGAGGAACTACCTGTGTTTCAGTTCATGCCCACTTCCTCTTGCCCTGTCACTGGCCACTACTGGAAAGTGTCTGGCTCCATCCTCCTTGCACTCTCCCTTCAGGTATTTATCTAATTGGCAAGACCCTCCTGAGCCTCCCCTTCTCCATGTTAAACACTCATGGCTCCCTCAGCCTTTCCACACAGGAGGGAGTCTTAGTCCCTTCACCATCTTCATGACCCTTTATTGGGACTTATTCCAGTACATCCATGTCTCTGTTTTACTGGGGAGCCTTGAGCTGAACACAGTATTCCGGGTGTGGCCTCACCAGTGTTGAAATCAAAGGCTGGACAAGGAATATGTGTCTTTTGTCTGACAGGACAGCAATTTTTGAGGACTTGGATTGTTTTAACAGCTTCATGACTACCATCCCATAGTATGACACGCAACAAAAAAACACCAAACCTTTAGTCTCAAAGGGGAAAAAAAAAAAGAAAGGGTACCTGCAAGCCTATTACCTAGACCATGACACTACACAGGTGCCATCAGCTCCACTTGCACATTTCAATTGTTTTGTTCACCAGCACAGTTATTTGTGACAATCTGCTTTAAAATACGAAAGAAATTTTGAACTACATCTAAGTAATTTTACAATATCATTGAAAACACCTCCGTTCTTTTTTTTTAATAAAAACAAAGATAAAGTGAGGTTACCAGGCATAGCCAGTGGAAGTAGGAAGAATGCCCAAACCCTGAAAGACCAGGAAGCTTCCTACCATCAAGATGTAGCTGTTTGGGCCTTATAGAGCTGATCCATCACTTGTCAAAGGCATCAAAAGCTGAATAACAGAACTGAGTGCACTTTTGTACCTGAAGTGACCATAGTTGATTCAAGAAACACCACATTATTGATTGTAAATTGGAGTGGCAACTGTTCACCTCCACTATGTGGTGTCCAGTAGTTGCCTTTCAGATGTTGTCAAATTCCACAGCAAAATCTTTTCATTTAATAATCCTAGACAGATTTTTCTTCCACACATTTGTGTAATTGCTTTTTAAACCTAATAAATTTTAAACATTAAGTCCTTCAGCACGGAGTTCCAGTTCTTAATTATGCATTGTACAAAGAAAGATTTTATTTTTATAATCTTGATCAGTTTTGCTGTACCTATACTATACTTTTCATTAGTAAGAGTACAGGACACCACAAGGTATGCAGGATGTGGGCACAGCTTGAACTTTCACAGTGACACTTTTATTTATTATTTTGTTTTCCTTTCCTAACAGTTCCCAAAAACCTATTTTGCCAGTCTATCAGTAATTTATTTAATTGTTAACTAATTCTGTCATTTATCAGTAATTATCTATAATATGTCCACCACTGGTATCAAGTTCAGCAGTTGTAGATATTCAAGCCTTTTTAAAAACAGTCATCACATTTGTCACCTTGCTTCCTTTCCTCTGATGCTGGCATAAGTTCAAGTAATAGTTTACACAGCACAGGTCATAGCTCAGCTGTTTCATCCTTCAGTTCCCTTAGAAGTCCAGGGTGAATACCAGCTGGTCTTAGCAATCTGTTACTGTCCACTTTATTGACCTATTCTAAAGCTTCTTCTACTGACCATGGGAGTTGTGCTTCTTGCTCCAGTGTGCTGCCCCCCCAAAGTCCAGCTTGGAGGTAAGTTCATTATTGGTCAAACAGAAATAATTCAGAGCTTTAGCATTTGGAAGCAGGAAAAAAGGGTTGTTAGTCTTTTTATTTTTTTCCTTTGGAAGGCAGATATGAAGTAGTAAATCATACTTTTGTACAGCGTTTTTATTACTTCTTTATCCATGCTCAAAATTCAATAGCATGAAAATTTTAACACCTTAGCTCTAAATCAGCAAAGCAGTTACAATCAGAAACCTACTGAAGTCCTCAGAATTAAAATACAAGCATATACTCTTAAGTGAAACCTGCATGAAAAAGAGTCACTCAAAGGCATGGCTTCTCCTGCTTATAGATTTTATGTAGCATCTGTTAAATATGTTAAAAATGCTGCAGTCTCTTTATTTCCTTAACTATGCTCTGGGTTTTTTTCAGGTGAGTCTACTAGTTAAACTTTTTTTAATCTTTTAATGAAAAATTCATTACTTTGATTGATATCAAAACTCTTTAAACTTCACTAAATAGCTTCTAGAAGCTGGACATGGCTTGTTTCTGGACCAAAGTCCAATATACAAGCTAATTTTAGTTCTTACTGTGCAAGTTTTGAAAACGTTGGTAAATATTATTTATGTACAAGAATAAGTAGAAGTATCTTCTTCCTTTTTACACCTTAATTCACGACACTGTCAAAATTGTTTCATCATAATCTTAACTTTCAATTTAAAACAGATGTGTCCAGCCCTTGAGTTTCAAAGGCTAGAAGTCTTTGAACAGATAGTAATTCAAGATTTTTCACCTTTGGAGAAGGACTTGGGGATGCTACTAGATAAATGACTGGAAATGACCTGGCAAGGTGCACTTGTGGCCCAGAAATCCATCCACATCCTGGGCTGCAGCAAAAACAGCGTGGTCAGCAGATCAAGGGAGGTGATTCTGCCCCTCTACTCCGCCCTGCTAAAGCCCCACCTGGAGTGCTGCATCCAGCTCTGGGGTCCCCAGCACTGGAAAGACATGAACCTCTTGGACCAGATCCAGAGGAAGGCCACAAGAACAATCAGAGAGCTGGAGCACTTCTCCTATGAAGACAGGCTGAGAGGGCTGGGTTTGTTTATCTTGGAGAAGAGAAGCCTCCAGGGAGACCTTCTTGCAGCTTTTGAATATTTAAAGGGGGCTTATAGAAATTAGTGTCTGTTTTGACAGGACAAGGGCTTTAGCCTAAAAAGGGTTGATTTAGACTAGATAATATAGGTGAAATTTTTTACAAAGAGCGTGAGGAAACACTGGAACAGATTGCCCACGGAGGTGGTGGATGCATCATCCCTGGAAACATTCAAAGTCAGGTCAGATGTAGCTCTGAGCAATTTGATGTCGTTGAAGATGTCCCTGACCATTGCAGATGAGTTGGACTAGTTGACCTTTAAAGGTCCCTTCCAATCCCAACTATTCTACAATTCCAAAAGTCACAGTATGAAGATATAGCTAAGCACTTCTGCTAATAGATGGGAGTCCATTCCTTCCCTTACACACTCTGCTTTTCTCTTGCTTGCATATTCCTAGAATTTATTAATAGGCCAGCATAATAATCAATGTACTTTAAAAACCTCCACGCACAGCCACATAAACATTATCAAACAAGACAGAGAATTGGACTCCCCCATCTAGCAGCACCAGATTTGCCTGCCACTGAAATATGGCACAGAAGAAATTCATGAAACTTGCTAGCATGTAAATTATAAACAAAAATTACACCTTTTCAATTAATAATTTGTTTTTAAGGGTCTTTTCTCTCGGAATAGTACACTGTAACTGATAACAGAGATTTTTCATAGTTGATTTGATCTTTTTTATTGTAAGATTTAAAGTTAACAAGTATCATTTGAATGTACACATAGGTTGAAGATGCATTTCTGACAGAAAAAGTTTTCCATCAAGATCTCATCTCCTTCCTTTAAACTGCAGGGTTTACTTCACTTGTGTGAAAGTGTTGTACAGCCTTGCCAGCACCCAGCTCTCAAAATCAGTTTTACTAAATATCCTTACAGATGAACAATACCTCAATTCACAATAAAGACAATTTTTATTAGTTACTATGCAGAAGAAATTTCATTGCAGAACATATATTGCACTATAGGTTATTCTTCTGTAAGTACTTTCGCCGAACAGCTTTATAAAGGGTACTCTATGTATTCTAATGTTATTTTTAATTCTTCTATTAACCTCTGATATTAACTTAGAACAATCCAAGATATTGCCAGCAGGGAAACACCGGATCAGGCTTTCAACTTAATTCTTTAAGTGACCATACAAAAAAACCCCAAGACATGGAAGTAAAATAGATGGGGTAGTGCAAGGGCAGGAATGAATGATCTGACATAGGAGGGAGAAAAATCTTACTAAGCTACCACTGTCACCTCATAGCACTGTCAGTGCCTCACAAACCACAAAGGCAGGGGCAGTACCAACCTGACAAAGGACTGATCATTAACTTGTGACAAGAAACAGCAGAACATGGGACTCCAAACTGAAAGGGCAAATGGATGAGAATAGCAAACTGGGATTACTAGGGAGGAGCAGGTGTATCCTGACTGAAACTGAATGAGGAGCCATGGTCAGCAGTGGACTGCCAAGTTACAAAGGCAGCAGGAGACCAAGGGTATCAGAGATAATAAACAGCACTCCCACACCAGCCCCCTGAACTACCTCAAAGCACCTGAAGCATGTCTGGAGATCAGGATGGGATACTTCTACCAACCTAAGGCATGAAATACTGGTTTATAACCAGGCAGTGTGACTAGATCTCCAGGATGATGGCATTAGATGAATGGCAGCCTGAAAATAGCAGTGGCCTTGCAGGTCAAATGCTTAAGTTTGAACCTTCAGAGTGAGACTGCTTATCCCCTGTTATAATCCCTGGGAGCTAGAAAATCTGGGGGGCAAACCAAAAACGGGACAAATCACTGTGGATTTCCCATCCTGCAACCCACCCTCTTCCTCACACACCCCTGATAAACCTCCTGCTTATAAACATTTACCTTATGTGGTGTATGGGAGCAGGGGAGAGAAGATAAAGGAATGCAAATCTATCCCTTACTTGTAAGTTTTTGCAGCAATGATACCAACTACAGTGTCATTTAATAAACATAAAATAGGAACTCATGGACCAAAGTTCAGGTCACTCCTAAAACAGAGCACAGCATGTACATTTTTCATATTTTTGTTAGGTCTACCTTTAAAATATTGAGGTCTTTTTCTTAAAGAGGCATTCACAAGGTAAGTGTGCCTGAATATCTCTGAAATACTTGTCTGGAACCAATCTGCAGTTTAAATTTATTCATAACTACTTTTTACTTTTTTTCTCTTGGTTGAAACAGTTCTTTTCCCTTTTTAACACTCTTCTTAAAGAATAAGAAAATATCTTAGCACTACAACATGATCTTTGCTTTTTTTAATTAAATATTTCAAATCCATTTAATCTGTTCACGTGATGATACCAGCAGCTTCTACGCATCTGTGATTTAATCTGCCTTGAGTCTGGGACAGTAGAACTCAAAGTCACATTACAAAGCATGACTTGTAAACATATTAATGACAATGCTTCCCCACTGGAAACAATTCTGTGAAATCCAGGATTTGTTCTGCTCTTCTTCCCTTACCTTTATATACTTTTTTTTGTAAACAACCAATACATATATACATATATACATAGAAACACCCATATGTGCATAAACTGAAGTAAAAATCACAGATTCTAGTGCTAACCCAGAGTTTGTGTTCACACTTAAATTTCAGGCATGAGCACCTCCACTAAGTTCTGATTCCCTGACCTCAAGGGAAGACAAGTCTATGCCATGCTCTTACACAATATCAAATGTATCGGAATGGACTGGAAAAGCGTTAGCTTGTTTCAGACTGATTCTTTCTCAGCTGTTTAATTACCAGGTTTCTTTGTTTTCTTCTGATAAAGCTACACTTGCACTCACACTCTCCATTCCCAAACACCACCAATACTCTGCCACCTTGTAAGCAGTCAGTCAGCTACTATAGGTCTCCATAGCCAACTATTAGCAGACGAATGCCAGCAAGGCCCTGCAAAGCTAGTAACTAACTTTTTAGTGCCTGCTACCTATCTTCCTATCCTGTGCTCTGTATCAGCCCCCCTGCAAACTTCATGTACACACTGGGGCCTCAGTAGCATGCTGGTAAACACCAGTTAGGCAAATATACTAGCATTTAGCAATGTGAACAAGGGATTGAATACGTTGAAATTTCTTTGTTATGTGAGAAAAGTTCTGTTTAAACACAAACAAGTGAAGTTACAGTTAAAGAGTTTGTATGAAAGAAGTCCTATGGTTCTGATTTTGTAGATCCTACATGTAGTATAAGTATCCTAAGATTATTCGAAATGCACTTGAACAAGCTCTTTCAGAATTAACAGGACTTAAAAACAACATAAAATTTTCCCATCATTCTTAAGTATTTGGCTTTGTTCTCAAATTTGTTCTTTCTTCTACTCATCCAGCTTCTGTAACATCCTACCCTTCTTGAATCTGAAAATGCTTCCAAACCCTGCCAACCACAAAGTCCAGCCTTCTCTTAACATATGCAACAAATCATTGAGACTATTTAATAAAAACTATTCCCAAAACTGATCCTTCAGAAACTCTACTAATAGCCTCATAGTGCAATGCACCCTTTTTCAATATTCCCCACATCCTCTTAAAATTACCTGTTTTACAAGTCTGCAGTTAATCCCACTTTTCATTAATATTGGTACAATGGCAATCCTACTGTGGTCCAGAGGTTAAACTGATCATATTTATTTTGCATAGAAAAACTGTCATCTTCTCAAAAGAACTAAAATTTTATCAACTGTCTAGCATAATTTACTTTTCATATGCTGAATCTGACACACACTTCACTCTCCTTTTTTTTAATCTACCTCTGTGTCTTTGATTATAATTTTGGAGAATAACTGTTCAGTGTTTCTGCATATCATTGATAATGGACTCATGAATCTACAAAACAAAGTCCTCTGTCATTTTTGAAATTAACTTAGAGAAAAGGTCCTGTCTTCTTTTCCCAGCAAAAATAAACCCCCTCAGTATTCCCTTGTTATAACCTTGTTATAACTAAATGATGCATGATTCCTTTGCAATCATCACTAAAAATCATATACACTGTTTCTAATAAAAACAATGAAATGGATTTACAAAATTGAATAAAGAAAAAAACAATAATGGCCCACAGTATAAGTTAAATTCAAGGTCCTTACGTGTACAAGCACCTCAAGGATTACGCTGAAACAAAATAGGAATTTAGCCAACATTTTTTGTTGCTAAAGCAAGAGCTGTCAATCAGCACATTTGTTTGCGTGGTCTCATTAAAGTACATTGCCTCAATCTCAACAGTCATAGTGAAGAATGTTGAGAGCATAACTGAGCGTAACTGTATCTACTTAACAAGCATTCATGCATCCTCATTAATTTTTTTCATCTCACTTTCAAGCATGACATGGTTCATACCAGAACAATAACTTGCTGATAATTGTTTGAGACAACAACTGGACAGGAACAGTGCAGAGGTGAACTTTCCTATAGATTACAGTGTGCCTCAGTGAATTACAATTAGTTTTAAAAGTCATCTGTCCTGTCCAGCAGCTTTCAAGACACTTCATTAGGAACTAAAGAAATCCTAGCGTATTTTACGCTTTAATGACCCAGTTGCCTTGCATTTTCTAAGACAGAAATTTTTCCACAACACACGACAAATACCAAAATATGTGAGCTCACAGCTCAATAGTACTTATCAAATTGTCACATGATATAAACTGAAGCTTAGCTTGCCATTCATCAATTTAAATGCTAATAAAATAACGAGAATAATTTATACAACTCCAAATCACAAACCACCTTTACAAAATTCTGATAACTTTACTGTACTCCTCTGCAAAAAGATCAGTGTAATATTTAATATAACAAAACAATTCAGATAAGTACAAATAACTAAGGAAAACAACTGTATATAGAGTTGTGTAATTGTATTCCATAACAAGCTAAAGGAAAATAGAGCTTAGTCTTCTTAATACTGTTCTTTCTCTTGGGTAAGAAAAAAGCTATCCCCTAATTTTCCAGTCTCACCAAAAATTCCAAATATTATGTGCTGTAACTGAAAAAGGAAGTATGCATGAAAAAATCCAAAATACATATGCCTTTCTGCAACAAAATACTAGATATCTACCTAATCTATGGTTATTATAATGTACTGATAGTAAAAAAAACCAAACAACCAAACAAAAAAAACCCCCACACCATAAAACCTAACAAGATTACTTATAAAGTAGTGTTTAAAAAATCTTTCAGATGTCTAACTCTCTTAATAAACTGCTATGTGCTGAACCACATCAATGCTGCATTACCTCTTGCTTTTGCTGCCGCAAAACTCAAACCTTTTTGGAAGTCAGAGAATAACTTCCCCTACATTTATCTCTCGTTTCACAGGAAATTGTTGAAATGAAAGTGTTCTATTTCAGCAACAGAAAAATCTCCATAGCTGGAGAAACATTATTTCTTAAAAATTATGCATAGTTAGAAGGCTGCCTTCCTAATAAAAATGGGTTTTGTTTTTACTGTTATTATTAAGTGACAGATATCTGCAGAAATTATTCACTCTTTTTACTAGGATAAAAAGAAAAGTTTGGTGATGAAAGAAGAGCTATAAAAATGAAAGCAGATTTTCAACAAAAAGTCTGACTTTAGATGCAGAAAAGAAACTGCATTGAAGATCCATTAGAAACCTATATCCTGACCAAATTCTTCAATTTGAAACAAGTAAATACATGGGCCTCCAGCAACAGCTAGTGATGTCAATTTATATAGAAGGCAATTGTGTAAGGAACAAAAATTCAATTAAAAAATACCAGACTTATATTAAAATTTTCCACTGCCTTAGGAAAAGACCATACATAATGACAGTGTGGAGACAGACCACTGTGTCTACTCTAAACAGCACCCTGGACAAGCATCATTACAAGCAAACAAAGATAGGTAGCGCAAGACTTACTGTTCTGCATCAAACAAGCGAGGAGCCTTCAGGAAGCAGGAAAGATTTCAGGTACAGTTTAAAACCAGCTGTTAATCAACTAACTGTTTTCTGTAGCACCTAAATCCCAAAGGCAGCACTGAGAACAAATGCAGTTAGAGTTTCTTGCATAAGGGCACTAGTACACCTCAGTCTTTGAGCCACTGCCATTTCTTAAGGCATACATTGTCATCGTGGTCTTCCTCAAAGCTGAGGATGTTCCCATTCAAACATGGCACAGGAACTTTACTTTCAACCTCGTATATTCAAAATAGAAGTTACATCCGTACATTTGGTAACATGCCTCAATGAATTCCAATCACTGACAAGCAACCTCTCTCTTGTATCCAATTTGTTAGGCCAAGCCATATTTGGACTTGTGTATCCAGGCATTCATACTATGCTCTACTCACGTGTCTGGAACAGCACCCTGGAGTTTACAGAATAAATATCACTCTTTTAAAAGCAATATGATGCTTAGAGATATCAGCTAGAGAGTAGCTGGTAAAATCATAAATGCACTTGAAGCAACCAACAAATACACTATTATCATAAAGTTCTCTCCATATAGCAATCAATGCTTATTCATCCTAAATCCCACCCATTTCCCTTGTAACAATACCTGATGCATCTGCAAACAAAGTCTTTTGGGGCCTCTACAATACAGAATTTGACACACAACAGATAGGTTGCAAACATGATGTTTTGTTTTGGTTTAACTAGACCAATGTAAGGCAAGAATGGAGAGAAAGCTGTTGGAACTGTTGGCTGTGTTTCTCCTGTGGCTTTTTTTTTTTTTTTGGGACAGCTGATGGGCAGGTGGTGGTAGTTTTGTTTTCCCAAAATTGTCATTTATAAACATTTTACTATCTACTTAAGCATTGTTTGTCTATAGTTCTCACACTTTCAACACTTACTGGAAAGAGTAAGTTCAAAAAGCTCCAGGAGTTCCCACATTTACTCTGGAAAATGGGATTATGAACAGGTGAAAGCTAACAGTGCTTATGGAAGCACTTTATGGAAAAAAAAAAAGAAAGTAGATGCAATTCTATCTACCCATTAGAGTTATTTTCTCTCCTAGGACTCCATGGGACCTCAACTGCATCCAAAGATGCCAAGACACATACCCACCACAATTTTAGATGGATAAACTTTGGCAAGGGAATTTCCCCCAGAAACCTACAGCAGAAAAAAAACCACTGCCAAAAAGAAATAAATATATATATATAGTGTCTGTACATTCTGGATGGATAAACCTTTCTGTAAAGAAAAAAAAAAAAAAAAAAAAAAACAAAACCAAAAACTTCTGCACATGTAAAAACAAAAACAAGTGTCATGAAAACATCGATGTAGGAGCTTAATTTTACCCAAAATGAAGTGCAAGAATGGGAAAATACCATATATTCATAGGGAGCGTTTTCTGGTTTCTGCCTTCAGAAATCGAGACTTCTAAACATTATGCAGTCACCACTGAAGGTTCTTTGTCAGCTATGCTCCTGCCCTGCTCTCCCTCTTTTCCCCTATCAGAGGTACAAACACCAAATACCTGAAGGAAAGGAAGTGGTCTGAGCTCGGTCCATAGCCAAATACAATGATCTGCCTTCATTATGCAGGGTGGACATGCTCATACTTCAGTTCATGAACCTCTGAAGAAAAGGTTCTCTTTTTCATTTCCTTTTTTATAATATACTTTACAAAACTTGGCTTAGTGATTTTAAATTCAGGCTAAGAACAGATAAAGAGATACTGTGTCATAACAATATACTCATAATGTCATGCTTTATAATTGAGGTGGGGTGTTTGAGAAGAACTGGCTTGATCAATATTGAAAATCAGGACAGTAATTCCAACTTGTATTTTTTTATCCACTCTAAAAAATTAAGCCTTTGTTCCTCAGAAAGAAAATAGGAAGCTGTTGTCTTTCTGAAATTATTCAGCAGTTGAACCCAAAATGCCTTTTACCCAGTCAACCTGAAGAAAAATGTGGCTGTATTTATACTGCTCTATAAGAGGAAGAAGGGAGGTTATACAGCAGCTTCCCACTTCCAAGTAGAGCCTTCAATTTTTCATTACTACTTTAAAACTGCTCACACTAACACAGTAGATAACCAGGACTGTATTAGACACTTTATTAGACAATGAAGAAATGCAAAATTCTTCTTCCAAAGCTTTGCAGTCCCTCTTAGCTGTACTTTTTTCCATACTGCTTCAAATATTTGAAAAAGTAAAACACATACGTAAAAAGGATTGCCGAACGTTTCAACAGTTAGGTCCCCAAATACTGAGTTTGTACCACTGCAGTGTTCAAAATTAACACTATTCAGTACCAAGTAAAACCAAGCAGTGATGTTTCTCTACACTATCCACTTGCAAAAAATGTGACATTGAGATTAGAAATACACAAGCTTACTCCAGCTGTATAAAGTTGATATTTTTGTTGTTGTTGGTCAGCAGTACCAACATAACTGATTCATTATTAAGTGATTGGGACATGCACTTCACAGCTACAATTTCCCTTACTACCATCCAGGTTTTCAGTAGCACACACTGAGACTCTGCACAATAATTCTACTTACTAAAGCTATTTCACACAAAAATGATCCAGAGTTGCCTTCTTGCATTTACTTTCTGAGAAAAAATGCAACCACATAAGCTACAAATCAAAAAACAATAACAGAGCTGTTCAACTTTTAAAATATTCTTTTTTTGTGTCCACTTAACTTCAAATCAACACATAGATCTAGACTGACTATACATGGCACTCAGAAACATCATTTTAATCCTGTCAATAAATATGCAAAGCTATTGTTGTTTACATTTACACTAAAATACTGTACATATCTAGAAGCATAATTATTTCTAAGCTATGACCTGTATTTTATCTGAATGTTGGTAGAAAAAAAATCCTTTTTTATGTATTAGAGACATTTACAAAATATTTTTATGATTTTATCTTGAAACTTATCGTGACAAAAGCCTTTTCCAAGAAAAACTGACACTTTGGTATAAGATGACATTGCTTCATTAGAAACTATTAAGGTAGTATTTTTGTACATCTCTACGGGTATATTTAAATCTACAAGTTAACTATAATAGACAATACATTAAAAAAAACCTGCTACTGTTGCAGACTGGGAAAAAAATGCATACTTGAAGCTGCATAGCCATTATTTTCAACACATACTAAAAATGGTATTTTTAACCAAGTATTTTTAAAAATCAGTTCTAAACAGCAACACAAAAAGAAAGAAAAATTTTAAAAACATTCTTTGCTTCCTGATCTCTAAAACCATAGCATACATATCTATTTATCAAAAAAGCAGAGGTTGCAAGGTCTACAGAGAAGCACATATTAGTAACTTATCCAATATGATGTTAAGATCTGGTTATAGTATGAATGTAAGATGAGTAAAGTTTGGAATCTTTTGTACATGTAGAAAGGTCAAAGTAATATAAGACATAGTACGTATGACAAAGACATAGTACAGGCAGAAAAAAGATTCAAGAATATAGTTGCTATGGTGAAGAGAGGAGGAAGCAGAAAGTCAAAAAGACATGCATAAATAGTTTCTAAAAAATATTTGGATACGTAACAAAAAGATGTGGTGCAAGAATGTAACACAAGACATTACAGTGATTTCACATAATACATGCAAAATTAAAGAAAAACATATACAAAGACAGAAACATACACTGAAAACCTACTGAGAAATCTAAAGCAGTACAGAGGCAGACATTTAACAGATCATTGCTATTTCTACTACAAAATGTAATATTGTATAATTCTTATAATAATGTAATAATAATGTATAATTTGTGATCATTATTTTTTGTTAGAAGAGAATCTTGTCGATTATAAAAAGACTGCATACATGAAGTTTTTTTAAATCATATTATATTCATATGACATAATCATTACTCAATAATAAAGTGTTTGATTTAGTTTAAACCACTTGAGATCTAAGGTGACAGAAGTGTTTATTTAATTTAAATTATCTCAGCCATTAAACCATCAGGCAGATTTAAACATGCTAAAACTCAGAAAATTTATCATCTTATACTTAAGCAACTGAACTATCATTTTTAAACATTTTCACATCAAATAGCAACAGTAATAGCAACAGCTATGATTCTGATCTACCTGTTCTTACAAGTATATGTAAAGTCCTCAAAGTAAGCAATTGAGGTTTAAAAACAAACTAGAATTAAGGAAACTATGATGAACAACAGAAGTACATTTATAAGAATGTTTGGTTTGCTACATTCCATCTCAATTAAACTTAGCACTGTGGAAACAGACACCATCTGAACTGGAGAGAGCAGACTGTTTGCAATGTAGATGCACAAAATGTATAGCTACTGTACTATGAGCATCTTAGAAATTTAGTCTTGAATGTCCAAGAAATAGGAGAATATCTTTTCTCTCTGAAACACAGACTATAATTGCATGCATGTACAGTTTTCTGAGAAAAGTCTCTGTGAAGGAACTCAACCTGGCATTTGAAGCTTAATATATACCTAGAAATCTGTTACAGGTGAGTGAGCTCTCAGTTGGCACAAGGGAACATTCCACTTGACAAAAATATGTCAAAATAGTTTCTGAGAAAAATCTGAACGAACCAGATGATCTGCTTACTGAAAGCAGCATTAACGTAACTTTCAAACTAATAGAAACCAGCAAGTAACAAATTAATCCATTTTTAAGTATACTAAAGAAATCGTGTTGAACACCAAATCTCCAGAGTACAATGGAGTACTTGCATGATAAACAAGTTACAGAGTTCTATAACTAAAGCCAGTGTCAATCAAGGTCACATAAAATCTCCATGTGGCTAGACTTGCCATATTTGATAAATAAATCCAGTATTATCAACAGCATTAACTTGTTAATATATGAATACAAACAACATAGTCCACGTTCTGTAGAAAAAAAGTTAATTAAGAATAAAGAACTACCACACAAGTCTGTACTGCAACTCCTCAATAATCTAGATTAATAGCCTTAATATTTTGCAGGTAGGAATTTATTAACTATCACAAATACTAGGCTTTCAGTCATACAATGAATATCAAAAGTAGCTTTCTGACAACAGCCCAAGCACTTCAGACCAAACACTAACAATTAGTTTATGAGATGTTCTTTAAATTCAAGAGGTCACTCATACTGAAAAGTATGCTGAACCTCAGCAGAAGTAGATAAGAAGGGAATTCAGTCACCCAAACTTTATTCCCCACCTTGACCTCCACACTCTTTCTAGTGTGTTAACATTACTAAAAATATTTTCAAAAGAAATGTTTTTAAAATTAAATGCCAGCTCATACAATTAATGCTGGCTTCAGGTCATAAACATCAGAAATTATTCTTAAGTATTTCTATATTAATTTTTGCTAAAAAGTCTGATAAACTATTTCAACTTACTTTCAAAGTACGTCTTTAAAAAATATTAGAAAATTAACTAGTGAAAGAGAGTAAGTGTTCCAGAGAACAAGGAAAGGCAGGTCATTTGTGGGGGGGTTGTTTTATTTTCTTTTTCTTGGAGGAGGTGCTTAACAGTCAAGAAACCATAGTAATTCCTGAGTCTTCTATAGGCCAAGAGATCTGACTAACCTCCTATATTCAAGCTGGATACAACTGGATCTATCAACACATTCTAGATTAGAAGTTTCTATTTAACACTCTATAGTTTACATCAAATTGTAAGATCACTTTAGACATATTTAAGGGTTGCCCAGTACATTAAAAGTAGGTAAAGTAAGACATTAGGAATAGTAAATGAGGTTTTAGAAGTTTCAAGGTATTGTGTGTCAAGCAAAAGATTACACTGTTACAAGGTATTCCCTTTAAGCTCTTGAGTTACACTGCTAAGAATCTGTGTGCTCATCATACAGAACACTAAACTCTCGTAGTCTCAAGCCATAATGAGACTGCAAATAAAGGTAAATGGAGCATACCTTTATTTAGATTATATGCTTTAATATATCCTGTAATAAGCAAATTATTCAAGTCTGTTCAGAAGAGTGCCCATTTTAACGACATTATTTTGGACAGGTCTGATACAGAAAAATTCTAATAAAAAGTATTGAGAAAAACATACAGAATGGGGAAATGATTATTTATTTAATTTTATGACTTAATACACTGTCAATAAAGTTCTGCTTCTCTTGAAAAAAGTCTCGAAAGAGAAGAACACTAACAAAGCCAAACAAGAGGGAAAGGAACATCTAGGGACTGCAGCCACAAGTCAATTTATCAGAAACCGTAAGAGATAAAATTGCTCTATTCATAACATACTCATGAAGGTATCTATGGTACAAGGAAGTTGCATCACATACCTCTAGACACCAGATTATTTAGGTACCAGATTATTTTCTTTCCTTAGGGATACAAGGACTCTCGTATGTAATGCTCAGTAAATAAGTCATAACTTCTTATTGTTGAAGACTTATTAAGTACCATAAACCAATATTTTTCAATAGCAATCTATAAGGAAAACAAGCCATTAGAACTACCATGATTGATACATAACAATACACTTATCAATATATATCTGAACATAAAACAGAGAGAGGGTTTTAGGTTGATCTAGTTACTTGCAACAAATAACGTGTCCTTCCAGATTTTAAAAATAATAAAATGAAAAAGGGAAAAGTAACATAGTGCTCTCAGTGCTGCTGCTGATAGTTATGCACCTATCCAATCTCTTGAAAGATGCAAGCAGTTTGTATCTTTTTTTCTCCAAATAAATAAGTTTGAAATATCAGTTATATTCTAAAACCAGTAAAACTTGCTTGATTATTTCAAGTCTGCTATACTGCAGTGCCAGAACTAAGATATTGAAACAAAAGTATGTATTTCATTCTCAAAGGAAGTTTAACCTAGCATTGCTGTCATACATCCACAGGCTGATTTTGTGCAAATAGTCCTTACTTCCTCCTATCACTTTACAGAAATCGACATTAAAAAACTATATAATCTATACAAGATACTGTGAATTTCCCAGCTATTGCTTATCTTCACTTGTATTCAGCAATACAGAAGTACCTGGTAGAAATACTTCCAAGAAACTTCATTGCTTTTCACATTTGCATTTATACTGTACTTTGCATAAGTTTCCTCATATTATAGAGTATTTTTTGTGATTGCACTTAACAGTTAGAGCCACATAAATTCTACAAAAAGGCACATGTTATTTACTTGTAGTCAGTGGCATGAGATGTGCAGTAAAATAAAATGTAAAGAGTTACAACTCTGAAACAGGGTATGAGGATTTATTTCAAATCAGAACTATAACCCATTTGTTTAGTTATAACATATACATTATATAGAAAGAGACAAAGTTGTTCCAACTTCTGTAGGAAAAAAAACCAGGATGCACACCAAACGTGTAAATCACCTTAACCTTTTCCTCAGAACAGGAGAGTTTAACTGAAGACTATATGGTAATCTGCAGCACAGATCCTTTTCCAAGAACACATCAGTGTTCTAATCTTAGAACAGTTTTCACAATTTGCACATTAAAAGCTTTTAATCACTACAAAAAAAAATAAAAGAGTGAAGTAAATTTAGTAATTTAGGTACATGATTCATAATCCACAAAAGAACATTTCCCATTAATTCACAGTGTAAGCGCTTAGCAATATTTAAATACACTCAAAGATTTAACATTCAGTGTACTATTCTATATAAATAGCAAAGAAAATGCTACCATTTTCTTTAAATTAAAAAATTTTAATTAAAGATTAAAAGCTCTCTTTAATATGAAAGAGAAGTATGAAAAACTGACACAAACAGGAATCAATGAGGCAATTCGATTACAAGACAACAAGTGCTATTTCACTGAAAATAAATCTTGTAGGAAATAACACTGACTTCACTTTTCCAAAAAGTACAAAAGTTTTCCAGTTAAAAGCAAGGCTATGCATTTTCCAATTACAGAATCACATTTCCTCTGCATTATTACTGATGTACAACTGACGTCACTTGCAATGTTTGTATTTCTTAGGGTTTCCTCTTCTCTTTCACCAAACCTGTAACAGCTACTCAGTAATACAGATCATTTACTGTACTATGAGACACTCTTGTGGTACATTAAGGAATGAAGTGATGAGCCAGTCATAAACAGAGAAAGATTCAAACTCAGAAGGCATCCATTGCAAGCAAGCTTTAAGAACGTTCACCATTTTAGAATATTTTATTGAAAAGCAAGCGAGAGAGATCTGCAGCATTCATTCTCACTAAAATGCTGTTCTATCTGACCCACTGTTTGACAGAAGCTAAACAACAGAAATGCTGGAATTGCAAGTGAATTCTTGTCTGTTGGCTAGAGAACACATTAATACCACATCACACTACAAAACTGAGTGTAACTTCATATTTTAAAAAGGGTATGTATTTCTGCGTTAAAAATAGATATTTGATAATTTAATGTATCTACCTAAGTTGGAATATCAGACAAATATACTGTGAATATAGTTTTAGGCTAATTCTAATTAGCATGCATTTAAACCTCTGTCCAGAAAGCTTCTCATTCCTCCAGCTATTCAGGCAAAAAAAATTTGTATAATTTAAGCTACTTGAATTCCTGCTCCTCAAAGTCTGTGCTACAGTTTTATGAGACTGAAGATGACGTAGTCTCTATTACAAAGATTCTGCATAATTAGTCTAGTATGCAGATTTGGATATTGAACACATTTTTAATGAAGAAAATGATAGTTTATCATTTGAGAATAATAATAGTATTTCTTTACTATCTCATCACACATCTTTTTATTAGCCACAAAATGCTGGAAAAAGACAAAAAGGGAAAAATAAGTCTGTTTTGTACCAGTTGGAGTCTTTTTCATATTGTTTAGTTAGCATCTCCAAATGCTGTAGAATAGGATTTTAACCCTCTCTTCCTGTTACATTCATGTATGCATAATAGTTGACTACCTAGTCACTAGACCTTGCAGACTTTTGAGGAATTAGTCTAATCTTAGATGCATGAAAATTATTTAGTAGTTCTACTAGTAAACAGCAACAACGTATTCATTCTATTTGACCTGACCATCATTATATGTAAATATGGTTCCTGCAGCAGAATTATAATTAGATTAAATCTAAATGACTTCCCTCTTCCCCCACCCCGAAAAACACCGAATACAAATATTACCCTGAGTAAACAGAAAACTCCAGCTGGTGATTACAGAGTAAGCCTTAGCTACACAGTCTGGTGTGCCATAAGTACCAAGAGCTATATAGACAGGCCAGAACAAACACCAAGAGTGGCACAAATTAACAGTATTTGTTATTATTTTTAAGAAAGTTAAGCATAATACAATTTACATTTTATTCTAAAAGCAAACATGAGTTCTAGCAAAATGAACCACATTATTTTCTTTTACAAATCAGAGATACATTAGCTCCATGACACAAGGAATGATTTGTCCTTAATTTCTCTCATTCTTTTCATACTGACTTATTTTTGCCACTGTAGTTTCAGGAGGGCTTTATATAGTTCCAAATATGCTTCCTACTTTGAGTTTTGGTCTGTACTCCCAGGTTCTCAGCAACAGAAACCTGGACATCAGAACTGTCTACTTCCAATGCATACGAGTATCCTGTTCTCAAAAAGCTATTTTTGTTTAAGTGGTTAAGATTCTTTCTATTTATTATAAAGCAAGCATCTGCACAGCTCAGCTTACCTCACCATTTGTCCCCACTTGATCACTACCTCTTCCTTATTCTGCTGAATAAGGAAGAATCCCAGGTACATTCTGAGAGTCAACTGCTAGCAGCAAATAGATTCTATTTTCCCCTTTTAAAGTTTGAACAAGTCCATTTATCACTACTGTGTCTCTTCTATAGAGCATTAAAATAGCACTTCAGTTCACGCTACTAGATTAGTACTGAAAATAAACTTTCTCTTTTGGCTTTTTGCAGTTAAGATGATCTAGCCTGGTTTGGTTTTAGCTACATCTATCTGTATTTGTTTCTTTTCACAGCAATGTTACAGATCTGCTGAACTACAGATCCCAAGATTTTTTCTGCAATGTGCAACCATGCCTTGAATCCCAGTTTCTCTTCATGCATTCCAGCTATAGTTACCTTCCATTTTGTCAGCTTTGGTAGCAGCTTTTATTCAAACAATCTTGCTGAACACCGATTTGCTATTTCCATCCTCCCGCTATTTCAAATAAATGACCCAGTATTTCTCAAGATCTTACACTGAAATGCCAGCAACAAGAAAAAACATTCTGTTTCATATATATCAAGTACATTGCAGCCAAATTTTAAGTGCCACAAGACATTACACCACACAGTGTAGGAACTGCAAAGATAAGCAGTCACCCTAAGCAGGCTCTTTCTAGCTTCTTATCCTTGCCAGCTATACATATGCATTTACAATTTTAGAAAAAGGCATTTCTATATCAAAGGACAAGTCAGATTGCACAGCAGGAAACATTTAGTCTTTACAACTGTTAAGCTGAGTAACAGAGCAGATGAAATTTCTAAGTTTCATTACTCAACTGATATTAGAGGTAAGGTTGTAGAAGAACTAGTGAGTTAAAAAGAAGAGTTCCACTAACTTGTAAAAATAGGAAGAGTGGAACAACAAAGCCATAAAACAGAAATAAGAAGCTCTTAAAAGCTACAGGATATGCTGTCCATGCCCTCATTCTCTTAAGCTTAAATGACTTTGAATGTAACAAACTGATCCAGGAGAAGAATGTACCTGAAAACACAACTATTTCACTGTACATATTTAACTATTGTGCCAGCCAACAGCTCCTACACTGCAAACACATCCTGCCCTATTATGAAAGTTTTCAGAATGTGGAACTAGATTATATCCTATGTAAAATAATATTTTGTTAGAACTCTGATTTAACCGCCAAAAAAATCCTACAATTTCAGATCAAATAAATTCTCTCAATTCTTACATCACCTTCAGAACATAACTGCTCTTAATGGGGGGTACATCATCTATAGGACATTTACAAAAGTGATTCATGGTGATGTGTATTTCAGAAAAAATATTGAAAGAGCCCTGTTAAAATATTTGTCAGCAAACTATCATGGCAAGGTATTTAGAGACTAGAAAAATCTATTTAGAATGAGGAAATTGTATGAGAAATTTATCATGTTGAGATCATGCAGAGAACAGCAGCCCATAATGGAAGCATGTTTCACAAAAGTTCATACGAAGTACTCAACTTACTGGTTTTTTTTAATTATGACCTCACTTTATTAAGAAAATAAATTATTTACTAGATAATGCCAGGTCATACTTACACAAAGTTAGTAGATAATGAAGAGTATGTAATCTTAGTGGGTAAGGAAAGAAAATATCTATAGCCAACTTTTATATATGAGTAACTTAAAATATTGTTCCAGGTGAACCTGATCAAATGCAAACAACCAAAGGCTCTGCCAAATATAATACTGCTCAAGTCTGCACGGCATACCAGTACCCAAGTACAGTCTAACAGCTGCCTAATTGGACATCACTGCTCCATCAACACATAATCTCCCTGGTTTTTTTTTGTTTTTCAAAATGAATTGTCCTTGAAATGAATTTCCTCTGAAACAAGCCATTCACTGAAAAACTAAATGATAGATTTTCTAAAGGACAAAAACTAGTGCTCATAGAAATTAAAATGCTAATAATTTTCATCAGCAGTGACTTTGAAGGTTTGCCAAATAAGGTTTGTTAAACATTTCTTGCATGTAAATTATTTTGCTCAGTTCACAATGAAAAAAGGCTACAATAAAAGCAGTGCTGTAATGAAGATTTTATTACACTCAGATATAGTGTTACCTTTAGTCAGATACAAATGCTTGCAACATTAGATTTGAAATTCATCAAAAGCACTTAGTGTATAGACATGTCGCAAAACTAAATAGGAGGTAAAAACCCATGAAAATAGGTTTGTACCAGGTGTAGAGTTTTATACCTCCTGTGTGATACAAAACTAGCAAATTAATTCAAGCAGAATCCTTGCCAGTATAGTGACAATTATATTTAAGTTCTTAAAGTGAGTATTTTCTATTAAATAAACAAAATTATTAGACTGAGCAGGGGCACTGGGATGACTTTCCATAACTTGCATGTCAAGTTCCAAACCTGTTTTGCTATTCTGTTGGTATGTGTAGTTTAGGCCTTATGAAATTGAGGAGATTTTTTGATCTCTGGATACATGAAAATAATATCTATCTCCTCTAAGATCGTACTCGTTCACAGTGTGGAAACATTTTCTAGTAGAAATCAATAAAGGAACACTTTTATTGCTTCTAAAACATGAGGCCTTCAAAAGCTTTTCCTACCACAGTGATGGGAAATGGGAGTGGAGTGCTTTTGTTACCCTGAATATACTGTCATATTGTCATCAAACGTGAAGTGTCTGCAGACCGATACTGTATTTTGTGTAGAAATCAACTATTAAAAACCAAAAAAGAATCAACTGTTTGAAAGAAAAAGGTAAAGGTAAAGGAACTAAAGGAAGTACTCTGTCCAGACACTTCACTGTGGAGAAAAGGCAAGCACTCAATCGGGTTTGGAGCTGACAGGAAATAATAGTCTGTGTGCAGAAGGTAAGAAGCGGTCGTTTAGTAACAGCACATACTACAGTTCTGTCAGAAAGAAAGAAAAAGGTAAAATAAATTAAAATTAAGGTAAAGTTAATACTCTGCTTAGGTAGATGCTTACAAATGCTGTAACAAACTCTTCAATAATATCTTTTCACTATCTGACAAAGTAGTTCCTAACCAAAAACATACATCAAAGTACCTTATCTAATAACATTTTTTCTAATCCTATTTACAACATCTCCTGATACACTGACTCTTTCCTACAGTCCTACCAGAAAAATTATCTGATGTTACTCATGATTCTGACAGATCAGGGCACTGATGACACAGTCATTCAATAATTAATTCATTCAAGGGAGAATTCATCCTAAGAAATTGTCAAAGAAGGAGATTAAAGGGGACAACATGCCACAATTTTAGCTTCAAAAAGGATCAAACTACCAAAAAAATGCTATTGTCAGGCTATTTTAACCACTGCTATGCTAATTTTTTTTTCAGGTTTTCTATTTTTTATTTGCCACACATTCATGGAGTTATCTGGATACCAGAGTCAGGTTTTAGGAGTTATTCACATCCCACTTCTTTAACTACATTTAGCGGTCTGAACAACTGAATGCTTCTCCTGTTCATGACAGGATATCAGAAAAAAATAATTTAAGTTGAATTAATTTTCCCTACATTGGGTCTGTTTTGCTGTGACAGTAATTGGTAAGTGATCTCCCTGTTTTTAATTCAACGCGCAAACTTTTCCATCTTATCAGAGAGCAGTTGGGTGGGCATCTGGCAGCCAGCCAAGCTCAATGCACCACAGAAGTATATTCACTCACTGATTCTTACACATCAATCTCTGCACAACAAATATGATTTGGTACAAATATTTTAAAAGAATAAGAGCAGATATCATTCTATTTGCTAAGAACAGAAACTACTAATATAGTTACTACCAAAGCAACACTAAATACACCATCCACTCTCTGCATGTGAAGATTATATACTCAAGATGCAAGATATCACTGACATTGCAATGCTTTGGTTGCTGTTCCTTGCAAATGCTCATAACTTACTCCTGCCTTCTTCAAAAAGAAACTTTTTTTCCTTATTTCATTTTATGTGCACAGATCTTTTTGAATAATTTTGCTTTCAGGATGGTTAGGATGATACTGAAAGGCAGCCAAACAAAAGTGTAGCAGGCTTTACTTCTACTTTACCTCTACTGTACACAGTTACATTAAAAGATAACTCAGGTTACTCAGTGCTGTATTATAGCAGAAATTACTAAACTATATTGTTGGCAGCCATAGGTTTGTAATAATAAGATTCTACAAGAAGTACAAGAGGAGCTACCTCTGATAAATCCTCTGGAGGAGGAGAAAATTACAAGGATAGCAGGTTCCACCTAATCTTTCAGATGGATGACAGCATTATCTTTTCCTTATGCAAGGTAGCTGTGGCATGTTAAACACAGCACTAAACTGATTTATATTGCTAATTTAATCTTCTTGGTAGCATTTACTCTCTTTTCTGGTTTAAAATATTTGAGACTTAATTGGCACTATAGCACCTTAGGTCTTGATTTTTCTTACAGAGCATACAGAGGAGAAAAAAAACAAACTAGAGAGAACTATATTGACCTTTTCAAGACAAGTGCCAACAGAGATAGTACTCCCACAGAAGTGCTTTATTTCTGAATAATCAAGTCTGGCAGGAGCTCTGGTGTGATGGGATCAGACACTGCCATTTCCAATAAGATTAGGATGAAAATCTGTCCTAGTTGATAAAAAAAAATAGAGAGAGAGATCGTGCAATCTTTCTCTCTTGAGTTTACTAGATCAGTTCCCTTTGATATCTAGAAAAGAAAGAAGAGAACATTTCTAATTTTTTCATGCCATCTCCCATTAGCTGCAGTTACCTGCATATTGCTAAAACTAAGGAAGAATTTACAAGTGTTTTCTTGTATGTTTGATGTGCAATTTCTAGTCCTCATTTGGACTTTATCACTTTAAACATAAGAGTCTTTGGATCAAGTCAAATCAACTTATTGGTAGGATATTTATAAATACAGCACATTAATTATAAAGCACGTATTTCATGAAACTACTAGCTTTCTTACAGTTTGCATACGTGAGATATCTAAATTGTCGTTTTGGATTGAAATGCTTCAAGATTTCTTTTTTGGTTAGGGGTTGCCTTCCTGTGTATTCTACAACCTCCTAAGTCTTGGAACCACCTTGGCAAACCACTTCAAGCACCCAAAGGATTACTGTAAGCAATATGTAGCTGGTTCTCTCTTGTTACCCTGAACACATATCCCACATTATGCCTAAGCACTACAGTCTCACTACATTAATTACACTTACACACACTTCAGCAATTTACTGCTATAATCTTCTCCACACCAGTACTCTTCAAAGTATCTCCACAAACCAAGAGTTTCCATGTTAAAATTTACCTTATTTCAGTATTGTAAGTCTTAAAGCTACTCCAAGCAACCTGGCACTAGTATCAATAATTAAAAAACAAGAACTGCAATAAGAGATGTTCCTAGAAAAGACATTATGCCAGCCTTACCACTTCTTATAATCCATTCTCCTCACTTAGCAAACAAGAAAGTTCCTTCCTACAAATACAACCTTTCCTATTTCTTTTGGACCATACACCCCTGAATTTTTCTAATGTTCTTTGAACCTGCTGAACTTTAGAAGTTGTCTCCAAGTGGTCCCACCACTTTCTCATCTAACTTAATTTTCAAAAAATTAAATACACATTTCAAAATTAGGTGAAGGGCCCTTTGCAAGAAATTCAAGATTCAAAATGAATATGTGAAGAACATCCTGTTTACATTTATCTAGATATATTTAATGAGTTTTCCCATTATCTTCACACTTTTACATTTTTAATGCTAACTTTTTTCTTGCAATACTATCTTGAACTTCCCTATCAAGTCACAAGTTTTTTTACCCCATAGCTTTAGCTGCTGGCAATTTTTCTGTATTACAATCCAAAGTTTACTCAAATCTTGGATATAGTTAAATCTCCCACTTTATTATCACAAAATTTTCAGCTTCTCTAATATTAACATTTTTTCATCATATGCATCATGTGATCAAAGAGCTAGTAATACAATATAATATTATTAGAAGGAATTTCCATTCACAAGGTTTTGCACAGGAGGTTTCTTTTACCCCACAAGATTTTCATTATTCTAGAGCTCATGCTATTTTTTTATGCAAAGTGTCACTTCCCTGCCTGTACTTCTAATAATTCCAGCAAAGTTAGCAGCATGTTAGCATCACAAACCAGTGATTATTCTTCCATCAGGCTTCCAGTGCATTACAAAACAGTTGTCATTCAATCATGAGCATTTGTGTTTGTTCATCTTATCTCTTAGGATTAAGATAATATAAAAGCACATGTAAGCGCCAGCTCTGCTATTCAGTATTTCACGTATCAATTAACTTTAAGTCATATACTCAGTTAAATGTTTTACAAATATTACAGTAAGAGATTCCTTTAAAACCATTGTTGTCAGAAAGGCTTTATACAGATTTTCTTCACTGGTCTGAGATCATGAGGATAGCCCTGGTTGGTAATTCTTAAACTCTTGATATTTCTTTTTATTTCTTTCTCTTTCATGTCTCTTCTAACCACCCCTCATACCAGTCCTTCTTTTTGCCTTTAAAATGTATCAGATAACCAAAGATCACTCATGCAAACCATTCACATTCATCACCTTATTTTCAGAACTTGTCAATTTCTTTTCCTTCCCCCCAGCCAGTGAGCAGTCATGGAGCTGTCAGAGGTACACAAACCCAACTCTACTCAGGTAACCAACTCACAACCAAAACCAATGACTAAAACAAATCCACAACAAGGGAAACCATGATGACAATCCAGTGACATTTCAGAGGTTAAAGGTTTGCTGTACCAGTCAGGGATATTGCCACAACATGGACAGGAATAATGACTCAAAGTACGCGCTCATGCACTGACACACACAGAGCCCTCTCGCTCAGGCTTTTATGACAAAGGAGTTGGTTTGCCATTATACCCTTAACTAAATTCAGAATCAATGAAAAAAAAAACCCACATTTCATCTTCAGTAAGTTGTTACCAGAATACCATCAACAGCTGATGCTTTGATACTTCTCAGTGTTCATCTCAAGGTTTTATTTTTATAAAATATGTTGCTTTCACAAAATGATTCAACTGTTGAAAAGTGACAAAACCAGCTGTATAACACGCAAAAGAAAATACCCTCTATTACCCACAGTCTCTGTGGACTTTCCATTATCACCATCACCAAGCAGGATAGTGAAAACATTTCGTCCAGTAAAGTACCAAGACTGCTGCCAGCAGCAAGTCAAAGGAGTGGTTATTTCCCTCTACTTCCCTTCTCAGGGAGATACTTCCCCACTCTCAGGGAGAAGTACCTGGAGTATTTTGTATGGGTTTCCCCACTTCAAGAAAAATATAGGTATTTTGGCATGAGTACAGCAGAAAATCACCAAGATGATTAGAGGGCTGAAACATAAAGATGCAGACAGAAAAGTTGAAAAAGTTGTCAGTCCTAAGAAGGATAATAAAAGACAAGGGAACACTTATTGTTGTCTCAAATGACCTGACAAAAGGCTGGAAATAAGAGGGAACAAGCATTCCTGGAGGTGCACAACAAGCAAGAGGAAATAGGCACAAGTTGCAACAAAAGATATTCCCAAAAGATATTATGAAAAAAAAAATTCACCACAGTGACAAACATGGGAAAAGGTTGTCCGTCCCTACATCTCCATCTTTAGAAATACCTCAAACTAACCTGGAGAAAGTCCTGAGCAACATGAACTAGACAGTAGAACTAGAAAAGACAACCCTGTACAAAAAGTTGTTGGACGAGATGACCTTCAGAAGTTTCTTCCATGATTCATGTCTCTGAAATGTCTCTGGATATACTCAACAAAGGTTTCCTACACTCTGAAGCTAGGCCCTTTTACTTTTTTATTCTTGCAGTAGTATTTCTTTCATGCCTCCATAACATCTTCCGTTTTTCAATTGCTTCAATGCCCCTTCAGAATCAACACAATTTATAACTCCTATACAAACAGCTGCTGAATCTTCAAATCTATTCTATTCTGTATTCCTCTTGCCAGCAAAAATTCTTCAGTGGATTATTTACACAGACATAAGACTTCCTTTTCTAGATCAACACTAATATACTTTTGGCATATTAGCTGCAAAATGCACCAACTGAATATTTGAGTACCTCAATTTGATTTTACTTAATGAGAATAAAATTCACTTAAAGTATCATTGAACATTCTGATCCCCAGTTCCTCAACTAGATACCTCTTCTTATGCAAAGACTTTAATGAAAAGAGTGCATAAGCAGACCCTCCAGCAGAGTGGAAACCAGCTCATTCCTTGCATGCCATTATTTGGCTACAGAATCGTTTTCAATTTCTCATCTTCCTGGTTTTAGAGACAAAGCTTTAGAAATAGTCAAGGACTGCTCCCAATTTGAGTGTAGTGAATAGCTTGCTGATTCTACAGTAGAGAGCCTGGTGTTAAATCTCGTCAAGACTGTGAAGAAAACTGTTTGTCTCTAAATTTCTTTGTTAAGTTTTCTTATAATCAGTTAGTTAAGTATAAGCTACAAAGAAGTATCCTCTCTGTCTGTGGTCATGAGAACAAAAGCAGTTCCTTTGCTGTCCTCTGTACCGGCATTCATGGTGTCAACAAGAGACCTCGAGATCTGGTCCTGCCTCCTAACATACTTAAGCATTCATAAAAAGTTCAGTAAAACATTCACTTGAACAAAGATGAAATTTAGTTCCATGTTGCCCTTTAAACACCTCCTTGCTGTTCTAAACAAAATCTTTAGTGTCTCCACTTCCTTTGAAAAATTTAAGATGATGGCACACTTACATCACCCATGTGGGATGAGAGAGATTTCAAAACTTAAAAATAAAATAGATTAAGCAGTAAGCCTCACCTGTAAAAAAGAAATAAATTTCTCCCTGCAGACCACAGTCTTTAAATTGCTACACAGACACACACACATTTGGTATAAAAGTGTACTTCACTGACTTTATAGCTGAAGTTCCGGTAACTCTCTTCTATGGGGTTTTGTCAAAACAATGCATTCAGTCCATTCAGTTAAATATTGAAGGATGTTAATCTTGTTAACTCTAATGTTCTTGCTGTCTGTGGAGACTCACAATCCTCTTCTGAGCCATTAATATGTTTGGCCTGAACATCATCTTGTCTCCCAAATTTTACTGTTTAATTACACATAGGAAACTATTTCCTCCAGCGGTTTTTAAAACTTCCAAACTATTAATTGAGGGAGCATTCTTGGGAATTCTAGCATTATAAAGGCACCATAATTAGCTTCTAGACTTATTTTAATAGATTCAAGCAAACATGTCTATGGTCTGTGAGGTTTTCTTGCCTTTTTATCTTTGTACAACATTCTTAGTATTATTAAGTATCAGCAGCAATAAGCTGTAACACTTAAATCAGTAGAAACACAGCTAGGGCATAAAAATCATGCTTTGACAAGAGTGGAATAAAGTTCTTTGTTACGGTAAAAAAAATATTGGATAATACACACCAAAGCATACCAAAAAAAGGGGAGAAATTTGAAAATGCTATGCCACTCTATTAATAAAAATATCAAAATAAAATTTTTAAAACAAAGTAAAAATACAATAACCCCTGTTCAATTTGCAAAGAAATTACACATTACAGCTCTTAGGCTGCTCTAAAGTACTGCATCTCTGATACCAAAAAAGGAGGAAGGAAAAAAATGTGTCAAGAAGTAACAGGCATTTTATTTATGGGACAGAATAACCTAAGCTACTACTAAAACAACGTACTTCCAAGGAAGGAACAAAAGTTTTAAAGCCAGGAATACCTTCAAATATTCTGTTCCTTCACAGTGCTTTAAAAGCTCAGAAAGCTAAGCAATTATCAAAGGAGATTAATATTCCTACAGGTTTATCAGGAAAAAAAACAAACAAAAAAACCACTGAAAGACTATCATCCTTCATGGATCCAACACACACCAATTATCATATAAATTCTGAGGGTAAACACATCACCTTCTGGGTTCCAGATTAGGTTTCAGTAATTTATGAAGGTATTCTGATAAAATTTTGTATTTTTTTTTAAATGTGATAAGTAATATCTGTATTCCCCAGAAGAATTTCTTGGGGTTTTTTCTGGGAGGTTTCCCTACAGGTCACACAATTTTTGTCATGCTTAAGTAAAATAGTTCAATATTACTGCTTTAAGCAGTGTAGGATTCTCAGACCTTTTTCTTCATACATCCCACTTAGAAACAAGAAAACTATTGTAATATTCAGAGGGTTTTTTCATATATTTATTTAAGTCCCAGGAATTTTAAAGGTATCTCCAAAAGCTGAAAATTAAATCCCTCAACTACTTACCCCTTTTTTGACAACAAAACGTAAGTTCCAATTTGCAAAGCATGTCAGCATTCTCATACTTGTCCTCTTGTGCCTTAACCCAAAAACAGGATTCTGTCATCTCCTGAGGCCTGATCTACAAGCAAGAAACAAAACAAAATTTTATTAATTGTTTTGAAACTATGCAGAAACTGTGCTCTATAGAGTCTAAAGCACATTATATATTTAAGAGCTGTGTAAAACGTGACCTTTTAGTACACAACTCATCTTTAGAGTTGTTAATATAGTTCTCATTGAAAATAATAACTGTTAAAATAAGTGGGTTTGGACAAACAGATGCTAACAACGCAGACAACACGTTCTGTTATCTGTCTAAACAGAGCAAACTAGCTTTGGTCTAGATATAAAACTTGGGCAAACTTCAAATAATCTCTGAATACAGCTGTTTTAACTAGATACTAAGTACTTTACTTTTCAGAATGTAGCTTTGTTTATTTCATTAATTGTGAAAATCTCTTTACTGACTTATTTTGATCTGAGTAATTAGAGTTTCCAAACTCAGTAGACTGGTATACTTGATCTTGTCAAAATGGAAAAGGAAAAAAAAAACAAAACCAAAACCAACCAAACCCCAAATTGAGTCTATATTTTGTCAGAAATTAAATTTTTGTCAGTACATTTATATTATGGACAAATGGAGAGACCTGCACTGCTTCTTTCCAGTCCAGGCTAGATAGAGGCAAGACACTTGTTTGGAAACTGTACAGCTGTAAGTAGAATGCAGTGACTGATCCAACATAAAGAGTCTGCTAAAAAACAAGGCATAACTGGTCCCAGGAAGCATAAGAAGCATGCTGCTATCAAGGTTGTTTTATTCTAGACCAGAACTGACTTTTCCAGGCATCTCATAAAGTCAACAGATACTTGCCCAGACGATTCATGGGTCAACGAAACACAGCTTTCACAAAACTATGAAAAACTAAAGACAGAAGGTATTCATATCTTACATAATTTTAACTAATGTATCAACTGCTAATCTAGTCTTACTTCTGACAATCTATCTTCCCCAAGTTCAGTGACAGATTTTACAGTGACAGTATTTGTCATTAATCAACACTACCTTAGACCAGTTGAGTCTTTTCATGGTAACCTCAGGTTTGAATTCTTTTTTAGGCTTCATTCCAAACGGCAAAGCACATGAAGGCGGGGACCACTGTATTCCAGGCAGGCCTGGTAGAGGCGGTGGTGGAGGAGCACCACCAAAACCCAGAGGAGCTCCCAAGCCACTCAGAAGTGGTGGAGGAGGAGGGGGAGGCGGTGGTGGTGGAATTGCTCCATTAGAAGGCAGCGGTGGAGGAGGAGGGGGTGGAAATTGATGTGGTCCGGCAGCTTCCAGTGGAACAACAGATGCATCTCCACGAGGTGATGGCAGAAAACCAGGTGGCATAGAGCCATACTGATAAGGAAAATATTCTTACTCAGTTTCACAGTTTGATCAACAAAATGCTGTAACAATCATAGTTTATAGATTAAATCCAGAAAACCAGTTGAAAGTCAAAGTCATTTGTCTTGTATAGAACAGTCAAATAAGAACGATAACAAGCCCAACGTGCTTTTGATTTCATGATCCGAAGTGCTAATATTTCAAGAGGACATTTAGACCTGAGGGGTGCACACCAAAAATGACAAACTGAAATGGTGTTTTCCACTTGTCAAATTTCACTGATCATGAGCTAAGAAGGGTATGATAGGCATCTTGATGAGATCTTATCAAGACTACCGCGGCTTAGCTCAAATTAAAAAAAAAGTAACATCCTAGACTCTGTTGTTCTTATCCTACAGCTTACAGAGAAGCATTCCAAGTACATAACAGCAGAATCTGAAGAGATAAATAATTCTGTTGAAAACCAGCTATCTTCCAATATAGGAGCATTCTCATTCTACAGAATTGAAAACATGAAGCAATTATGAAAATAAGTCTTTCCAAAAAATAAAGCTTCCTTACACACCAGGTTCTTATTCCATACAGAAATGACATTTATAATGTATCAAAATAGGATTAGCACTTCAACAAGTCTAATAAAATTACTTCTAGTATTTGAAGAACTTCTATCATAGGCCTGCAAACATAAATAAGTATGTATCTGACAAAAACAACAAAACAATAAGTAAGAAATATTTATCTAATGGTGATAGCACTAATTACCTTTTCAACTAACTATGATCTGAAACAGTCCCTTTTATTTTTAGAAAATAAAGGGAAATCCAAAAAAAGCAAAAGATTTAAAATTTCTAAAAGGAAATAGCTGTATATCAATAAATACAAATAAATGCATGCACGACAGCATGATAATGTTTTGGATTTGTGAACACAAGCATTGTTTACACTGAAAAGCAGACACTGAACAGTTAGGCTCCAGAAATAAAGGAAATACATCAACACATAGCAAATGCAAGAAGAGAGTAAATGAATGAGGCCAGAGGAAAAATAGTCATTAGAGGTAGAAGTCACCATGCTAAGTAGCAACTGATGCCATATGGAAGCCAGTTTCCTCTTTAAACAGATTTTAAAGTACCAAATTGCAGTAATCACTTATCTGACATTTACAAAAGTTTTCAAGTATCCCATTAACAACTGGGATAATTCAGGGTATGAAAATTAGTGAGCAGAATCATATTTTATGCTCTCTGTCTGCATGTAAAAAAAGTTACGTTTAATGCAGCAAATAACAGAAAAAGTAAAATAGGGAGGAAAGTGATTTCACTCACAGAAAGTATTTAAGTATGTTTTCAAGATACACAGAGAAAAATACTTTCCTAATGAATGATAGGCCACTCTTACTATATTTGGTTTTTTAGAATGCAACCATTTCTGTAATTGCTTTTGTTTAATGCTTGACTTTGACATTAACAATTAATTTTGACCAGAAACATGAATTAGAGTGACATCTCTAAATAGACCAAAGCAGAGCTAAATTAATTTTCCTCACTAAGAAAATTAAGGAAGCCAATAAATATGAAAAAAAAAAACCCTCAGAAGTATTAAAATAAAACCCTATAAGCATGTCTTTCTGATGCTGTCTTTCTTTAGCCCTTTTTAGACTGTGTTTCTTATTCCAGGAAATAAGACACAAGAAAAATCACTTGATCACACAGTCTCCTTACATAGATTTAAAAGCTGAAGTAGTTACAAGTTAACTCAAGTATTACTCTCAAAAATTCTGCGCTATTCCTCTCCATCATGTTTTAAAATATCTATTTATGCTTGAACATTGAAAATTATCAAGAAATGTTCTTATCCAGCCACAGGTTATTTCTTTCACTGCTGGATATCCATGGTAAGGCCTCAGTATAGCAAACTGCATAATGAGCAATTTCCTGTGGAGGGATAAAAATCACAATGATGAATGCTAATCTAAAAGCATAAGACTTATTACCCTATGTGGTTAATTACTTTGGAAATGTATGACACTAAAAGCAAAACCCAAATGAAACCTAAGAAACTAGTTTAATTAACAGAGCTCAAGCATAAAAAGATCATCTGGGAACTCACAGCTAATTAATGTCACATTACAATTATTTGTATAAAACAGAAATAAAGGAAACTAACATTAATAATAATTGATAACAAAGATTCTTTAAAAAAGCCCTCAACTGTACTATCAGAATCCGAAGAAGATGCAAAAGGAAGTCCCTTTCAAAAACATTTTTTCATAGATTCATTTATATTGTCTTTTACCTGTGATTTAAAAGCTTGTAATTCTGTTTCAAGTTCATTGATTCTCTCCTCTTTTTTTTGCAGTAGGGCCTGGGTCTCCTGATGAACTACAAAATCTTTTTCAAACTAAGAAAAAAGAAAAAAAAAAGAAAATTGTTGGTACCAGTCAGTTCTGCATTGTTTCTTTAAGTTCCAGCTTTTCCTTTTGTGCATGTTAAAACTCACATAATAACAATACTAAGGACACATCTGCTAGTCTAACTTCCATGTGTCTGCTGAGTGGAAGAACCATCTGTATCACCACTACAGATCTTTACGATACGAAATGGCATAAACTATTAATGTATACTAAGTCAGCATTACACAGAGTAGCTTAAAAGCCATGGATGTACAGTAACACAGTCTGCAGATACAAAGGAGTCAATTTTTATTCTCTCACTGTTCATCTCATTAGGGAAACTGATAACTGTTGAAATAAAGTATTCAGTTGGTTTTCTGGCAGAGTTCTACAGGAAAACTTAAATAGTAGAAAGATTCTCAATTAAGGTTAACTACTTTACACCACTTGGCTTCCTAGTCCACAAGGAACCCAATTCCCACTTTAACACAGAACTAATTGTAAGTTGAAGTTAAAAACTATTCAGTTACACCATTCATTAATCTATTAAGTAATCCTGTGTCCATCTTATGATCACATGACGTAAAAAATACTTACTTTTCTGGAAAGTTCAGAAGCCCTCTCTTCACATTCTTCTAATCTGGCTTTATCTACACAAACATCTTGAAAAAAATCAAAAAGCACACTTACACATATGCAGGGAACACAAGATTTCTAATCACATACACAGTTTCATATAAGGAAGTACAATGCTGTAATCAATTCCAAACACAGTACTTACCTAGCAAGTGGCTGAAATTTACATCTAATCTCTTACGATATGTGAAATCTGGGTCTGTTCCACTTCGATGCAACACTATCTGTGACACACACTCTTCAATTAATTTGAAATACTGTGGACTAAAGACAAGAGATGAGCTATTTTATGGCATATTTATTTATCAACCTACACTTAAAATCTTGTCTAAGAACAAAGTACGGTCAAAAGTTTTGGGCTGATTTGTTTCCATAGAAAGGTAGGTGCAAACCCCAAAAGTCTCAAAACAAAATTATGTCTGGCAGTTTATTACACAAAAACAGTTTACAAAAACCCTGAAAAAACAGTGGACCTAAAATAATTACTCCATATATTACAAAATCTACATCTCTCCCCCTGTGGAAATAAAGGAAGGGAAGACCACCTCCTGCTTCCTCTCAGTAAAGAGAAGGCTCTTCCTTCAGCTTCATTCCACTAGTTTTGTGATTTTTCTAAGTACGAGTGCATTGCAGCCCTGCTTCAGTATGAGGAATGAAAAACACCTTGTTCTAAAATGCCAGGGGGTATGACAGCTGGGTCACTTGCCCGGAACGTGCAAGCTGTGAATTCAAACCTTTTCAGGTAGAAGAGGTCTAGCACAGATGTACCCATAGCAGGCAAACACCCTTAACCTTTAAACGTGTATCTGTGCTAGACCTTGCCTGAAATGCAAGGTTATGCAGAACGCTGGGCAGAAAACAGATGGCCCCCGTTCAGTTCATACCTCCTTTCTCCAGTGTTTCCTCAAAGACAACATAAGCAGATTTTTGGAAGGAAAGTGTTTGTCAGCTTCAAACACCTAAAGTTTTATTAACTGTTTCCCTGTAACTTATCTGATGAATTTTCCAGGAGACACAAATATGTCTACACTGTCCTATAATGAATACTGAAAATACTCAATTCCAACCCAAAAGTTACTCTAAATTAAGCATATGTTCAGATTTCTATATAAAGCACACTTCTTCACACACTTGGTTTTGTCCTTTGACTCAAATTTTAATGCTACCACCATGATCTATAACTGATCACGAAATCTCTCCTGATCACTTATACTTGCAATCAATAAGGCTCAGAACCTAAAAAGAACAGTTTTCTATATTTATAAAATAAAATCATACACTAAGCAAAAGAGACAAAAAACATACAGATGGCATGATTGATTCAAAGTTGATACTTTCAAACATGAGCTCACAAATTACAATCCACACAGAAAGACTAAAACCTATCATTAAATTTATGGAAGAAATAATCTATTAATGACTGAATAATAAAAAAAATCCATAATTAGCATTTAACACAGCATTAAACATACCGGATAAAATAATCATTTCTTATCAGCAAAAGATGTTGGAGAATAGAAAGAAAATATCCTTCAGCACTAGTGTCCTTAACTGTATTCCACACCATGTTGTAAACATCATTTACTTCAGTAAAAGTGTTAAGGAGAATAATAAAAAAAACCAAAATATTTCAGTCAAATGTTGATTGATAACTTTTTAAAATGGAAATTACAGCAGAAAAATATCCATTATTATATCCATTAAAGCATATATTATATGCTTTATTTCGTTCATATTTGTCCTGCTGGCATTATGGAAACATTTATGTTGGAACAGACCTCTAAGATGATCAAGTCCAACTATTAGCCAAGCACTGCCAAGTCCAACACTCAGCCATGCCACATCTACACATCTTTTAAATATCTCCAGGGGTGGGGACTGCACCACTTCCCTGGGCAGCCTATTCCAGAGCTTGATAACCCTTTCTCTAAGAAATTTCTCCTATTATCCAATCTAAACCTTGCGTGGTGCACCTTGAGGCCCTTTCCTTTCATTCAGTCACCTGTTACTTGGGAGAAGTGATTGATGCCTACCTCACTACAAACTCTTTTCAGGCAGTCACTGAGAACAACAAGACCCCCCTGAGCATCCTTCTCCAAAATAAATAACTCCAGCACTCTCAGCTGCTCCTCATAGGACTTGTGCTCCAGACCCTTCTCTGGACACACTCCAGCCCCTCCATATCCTTCTTGTGGGTGAGAGGCCCAAAACTGAGCACAGAATTTGAGGTGTGGCCTCACAAGTGCCCAGTACGGGGGAATGATGAGTGTCCTGCTCCTGCTGGCTACACTATTTCTGATACAAGCAAAGATCACATTGGCCTTCAAAAGGATATTCTAGTTCAGATCTAATATCTTCTAAACGATGAGAGAATTCAATCATGTCTTCTTCTTTATGCTCATTGAACACTTTCAGCTGAATATCTAGTGCTTCATTCTTTATACACTGTAGTTGCTGCAAAGAAGAAACAGTAGAAAGGCTTGCAAAATTAGCATTTCCACATGTAAATAAACCTTATCTTTTTAATAAATTCCACAAGTCTATGTTAGTTAAAAGCTTAAAATTACAAGAACACATGAGTTAAGTTAAATACTCAAAAGGTAAGTATGACTTCAGGCTGGCTTAAAATTTTTGCACAACAGTCTGTCACATGTTCTTAAGCAAAGTCATAAAATGCTGAGGAACCAGAATAAAGTTCAGAGACCCCATTTCACCTTTTCATTTTTATTTTAAGGCTGATTCTCGTATCCAACTGGTCTTTCCCAAACTTAGTAAAATGCCTTTGAGAATAATTTATTAGAACTTTTTCTCTCCCGCTCCCCTCTCAAGCTCAAATAATTAAAAAACTTAAACAGTAATGCAAAGAGATTACGAGATGCTTACTGGCAATATCTCTTTCAATCCACTGCGCATAAATTCATTTCTGATGTGAAGCCTAAAATCCAAGTCATCAGGAGATGTAACGAGAGCATTGATGAGCTGCATGCAAGCTACCTGTAATAGAGTAAATAATAAACTATTTTATTTCTTAGATTTCAATAGGCATCACAATCAAAAAGATACAACAAACTAATAATGAGACATTACATCATTTCTAATTATAAAACTACTGTAATCTTGTAACTAAGCTAAATTCATGATCCAGCTACATGAGCTATAAATATCACTNCTCAGAACCTAAAAAGAACAGTTTTCTATATTTATAAAATAAAATCATACACTAAGCAAAAGAGACAAAAAACATACAGATGGCATGATTGATTCAAAGTTGATACTTTCAAACATGAGCTCACAAATTACAATCCACACAGAAAGACTAAAACCTATCATTAAATTTATGGAAGAAATAATCTATTAATGACTGAATAATAAAAAAAATCCATAATTAGCATTTAACACAGCATTAAACATACCGGATAAAATAATCATTTCTTATCAGCAAAAGATGTTGGAGAATAGAAAGAAAATATCCTTCAGCACTAGTGTCCTTAACTGTATTCCACACCATGTTGTAAACATCATTTACTTCAGTAAAAGTGTTAAGGAGAATAATAAAAAAAACCAAAATATTTCAGTCAAATGTTGATTGATAACTTTTTAAAATGGAAATTACAGCAGAAAAATATCCATTATTATATCCATTAAAGCATATATTATATGCTTTATTTCGTTCATATTTGTCCTGCTGGCATTATGGAAACATTTATGTTGGAACAGACCTCTAAGATGATCAAGTCCAACTATTAGCCAAGCACTGCCAAGTCCAACACTCAGCCATGCCACATCTACACATCTTTTAAATATCTCCAGGGGTGGGGACTGCACCACTTCCCTGGGCAGCCTATTCCAGAGCTTGATAACCCTTTCTCTAAGAAATTTCTCCTATTATCCAATCTAAACCTTGCGTGGTGCACCTTGAGGCCCTTTCCTTTCATTCAGTCACCTGTTACTTGGGAGAAGTGATTGATGCCTACCTCACTACAAACTCTTTTCAGGCAGTCACTGAGAACAACAAGACCCCCCTGAGCATCCTTCTCCAAAATAAATAACTCCAGCACTCTCAGCTGCTCCTCATAGGACTTGTGCTCCAGACCCTTCTCTGGACACACTCCAGCCCCTCCATATCCTTCTTGTGGGTGAGAGGCCCAAAACTGAGCACAGAATTTGAGGTGTGGCCTCACAAGTGCCCAGTACGGGGGAATGATGAGTGTCCTGCTCCTGCTGGCTACACTATTTCTGATACAAGCAAAGATCACATTGGCCTTCAAAAGGATATTCTAGTTCAGATCTAATATCTTCTAAACGATGAGAGAATTCAATCATGTCTTCTTCTTTATGCTCATTGAACACTTTCAGCTGAATATCTAGTGCTTCATTCTTTATACACTGTAGTTGCTGCAAAGAAGAAACAGTAGAAAGGCTTGCAAAATTAGCATTTCCACATGTAAATAAACCTTATCTTTTTAATAAATTCCACAAGTCTATGTTAGTTAAAAGCTTAAAATTACAAGAACACATGAGTTAAGTTAAATACTCAAAAGGTAAGTATGACTTCAGGCTGGCTTAAAATTTTTGCACAACAGTCTGTCACATGTTCTTAAGCAAAGTCATAAAATGCTGAGGAACCAGAATAAAGTTCAGAGACCCCATTTCACCTTTTCATTTTTATTTTAAGGCTGATTCTCGTATCCAACTGGTCTTTCCCAAACTTAGTAAAATGCCTTTGAGAATAATTTATTAGAACTTTTTCTCTCCCGCTCCCCTCTCAAGCTCAAATAATTAAAAAACTTAAACAGTAATGCAAAGAGATTACGAGATGCTTACTGGCAATATCTCTTTCAATCCACTGCGCATAAATTCATTTCTGATGTGAAGCCTAAAATCCAAGTCATCAGGAGATGTAACGAGAGCATTGATGAGCTGCATGCAAGCTACCTGTAATAGAGTAAATAATAAACTATTTTATTTCTTAGATTTCAATAGGCATCACAATCAAAAAGATACAACAAACTAATAATGAGACATTACATCATTTCTAATTATAAAACTACTGTAATCTTGTAACTAAGCTAAATTCATGATCCAGCTACATGAGCTATAAATATCACTCTAGTTCACAAATTTCCATAAAAATTAAATATTTTCTCACTCCATTGAATTTTGTCATTTTATACATATATCAAGTTCCTTTAGCCAATGAACTGTAGCATATAAAGTATAATTATCAACATTAAAAGATCTATGCATATATATAGAAAGTTAGTGACATAATACAGTCTGTGTACAGTGAAACATACTTTTTTTTTTAAATGCTGATTAAATTAAACTGAGCCTGAAGAACAGAATGGGTTTTGTTCCACCTCTTTTTGAAATAGTCAATCTTTAAACATACTGAGCATTATAGAATAGTTCATGGGAATCACTCCTTCAGCTCAAAAGAAAGCATTAGGCCAACTAGTGAGTAGTCTCTCTTCTAAAAAAATCAAGACTCATCTTGAAAACCCATAGCCAGGAGCAGCAGGAATTCACTGTCCAGATTCATGAGCCTTTAGAATGATGGCAACTTACTGTTTATCTCTAATAAGGATGTAAACAGCCATTATTTCCTTTTTTACCCTCTTTACTGTTTGCACGTCTTGCTTCAGTGTACAAGAAATATGTTATTCAAATAATTCCACCATTTGATGGGCTTTTTAAAAGCAACAGACAATTAGAGTTGTATTTGGAGCTTAAATACTATGTAAACAATTAAAGCAATCTGGTTCAAATGCTTTGCTGTAAAGCCTTTTATAGTCTAAAAAATGATGATGCACCATGCCATAGGCAAAAGGTGGTGCTGGAAAGATGCTATCCCAGTCATCTTCTAAGTAAGTTCCAAGTACTGAATTTACATATGGTCACAAGAACAACTAGATATACAAGCTACTTTGATACAGACTGTGAGAAACAACAGCACTCATTAGGTTTCCAGAAGGAACGTGCTAAGATTAAAAGATAGCACAGACCACAACCATTATCCTACCTTTATCCTGTGAAGAATGTAAGCATGGAAGTAGCTTTATATATTATTTCAGCTGAACTGTTATGGAGGTGAATGACAATTAGCATAATTTAGGCCTATTTGACCACAGCGTTAGTCTATGTAGATGAACTTACTAGCTAACATTCTAGAAGAGAACAGCTTAGTCCTAAGAACAGAGATGTAACAAATGTAAAGATTTTGTTAATGTGAGAGCTGTGAACCTGCTGAGAAAATCAAGTCAAGCAGACTGTGAGCTCCAGAAGGTTGTTAGGGATGAAGCGTTAGAATGACCCAATTAACCATGAGGCATTCTCCACCTAATCCCATAAATTATGGTATTTGGAGTCACTCGAAAAGAGAACCTTGAGGGCCCCCAACTCTGCACTAGGAGTTGGGACCATCTTTTCAGCTTCTGGAGATGTCTGAAAGGAAGAATGCTCAAGGGAGGATGCCATGGTTGGAACCACTGTACTAACCAATCCAACACCTCCTGGATAAAAGCTGCCACAAGAGCATCTCTTCTTTTATTACTCTGTCATACTACAAACCCTGCATCAACAATAACTTTAAAACAGTAATAGAAGGAAGGAACAAGCTTTGCTCTTTCTTCTTACTTGAAGGAAGAGGTGAAATTAATTTCTAGTCCCTCAGAACTCCTATGAAATTCAGTACATGCAAATATCTAGATTTGCATAATAATAAAAAAGAATACTATAGTTTTTATTTTATTGACATAAATAAGGAAAAGCACACTAAATTAAATTCATAAAATTAAAGAATGTCCTGACTGGGAAGGGATTCAAAAGGATCATCAAGTTCAACTCCTGGCCCTGCACAGGGAAGTCCCAAGAATCCCACCTTGTGCCTGAGAGCATTGTCCAAATGCTTCTTGAACTCAGACAGGCTTTGTGCTGTGACCACTTCCCTGGGGAGCTGCTCCAGTGCCCAACCACCCTCTGGGTGAAAAATTGATACCCAGTCCTAATATCTAACTTAAATATTCCCTGACACAGCTTCAGGCCCTTCCCTCAGGTCCTATCACTGCTCACTAGAGAGAAGAGATCAGTGTCTGCCCCTCCCCCTCCCCTCACAAGGAGGTTGTAACTGCAATGAGGTCTCCTGTCAGTCTCCTCTTCTCCAGGCTGAAAAGACCAAATGGCCTCAGCTGCTCTTCATACAGCTTCCTCTCAAGGCCTCTCACCATCCTCATGGACACACTCTAACATGCTGTCTGACGTCCTTCTTATATTGTGGCGCCCAAAACTGCATAGAGGATTCAAATTGATTATTTAAATCAACTGTGAAAGTGTTAAGATAGACTTCCGTAACTTACTCCAGACAATAAACAAGTTACAACATCTAAACAAAATAAAATAACACAAGTGGAGGGGGAGGGGGGAATCAAAACTAACTGATCAAACGTGAAAACGTATTAACAGAGACAGAGAAGAACTTTGAAGGATAATTTGCAGAAAGCATCTATGATTAACATATCTAATTCCTCAAAGATAACAAAAGAAGGAAGACAACAACAGAATGTGTAGGGTCAGTCAAAGACCATGGTGGAAAGGAGTGCCCAAAGAAAACAAAGCAACACAAACAGCAACACTTTGCCAAGCATTCTACTGGTGTGTGAAAGGAGATCGCAAAGTAGAACAGAGAAAAAACAGTTCAAGGGAGGCAGAAGAACTGAGAGAACCAAGCCAACATGAGAAGTAACAAAAGAGCATTGACTCTTCAAATATGCAAAGTTTTTTAAAAAATTGAGGACAAAATAGCTTTACTTGCTATTACATCCAAGTTTATACTGAAATGTATCTTGACACTTAGAAGACGGCAGAAATTATACTCACAATTAAAAGACCATTTTCAGGAAGATCTGGACAACTACAGATCAGCAAGCTTGATTTTTTCAACTATACAAAGATATTTTGTATAGTTGAGAACAAAATTAATGAGTAATATAAAGAATGTAATATGAATAAATGGGCAGTATAAATAAATTACTTTATAAAGCGAAGTCTGATTTCATGAATCAATGAAAGGTGTTTGAAAGGCCCAAGGAGCAGGCAAGAATGCTCCAGCTCCAGTCTGGACTTCAAAAATGTAAACAAGTTTGCAAAGTGTCAAAAAAAATTTTAAAATGTAGGAAACAGCATGCTAAGTAGACAAAACCAAAAATTCTATTAGTACTAAATAATATTAAATTTGTTTTTAAAAAGCTTTTATGGCTCAAAAATTATGTGGTTGTATTAAAGTCTATTAAATGTAATGTTTGCTAATGGCTTCCCCCCGTCTTACTGTAAGTCTGCCTTTGTATTTTTTTTTTTTTTAAGTGTTTAACAGACACAGCAAGGGAATGAAAGCCTGTTCTGGTCCTTTCTCCATATTCTTTACAGTGAGTGCAATTAGATCATCACCTGATGAGTAAAAAAAAATAACCCCACCTATCAAAGAGGAATACACCTACAGTGCTTTCTTTCAGAAAGGTACTGGCATTACATCAGTAGCACTCAGTTTTAAAAGAACTCAGTTAAATAGGAATACAGCTAACAATACCATAACATTGATTGTTCTGCCTTAAATAAAGTATGTTTCCTTGAAAAAGATCTTTTCAGATTTCGGGCTTCTTAAAAGTTATAAATAAGAAACAACCCGTGGTTATTCTTCTCTTCTTATAAAGCTGCTAAATTGATAACAATTTGAGCCTTTAACTGTCACACTGGATTCTTCATCTTTGTAGTGCCTGTCAGAACAATTCTTATTATACTTCTCCTCCCTGAAATGTGTTATTTCCTTCATTTTATACAATTTACTTCTGTACTTATGTCTACAGTATTTTAGAAACTTGAGGGAGAACAGGACTTTGTTAACTTACAATTATTTTCTTCAAATTCAAACAAAACCTCTGTATTAATCTTGAAGCCTGTTACTGTGCAAGTACTTTTCCCTAGGAGTTACTCTAATATGTTACTGCCAAAGCATCACTCTACACTAGGTAACAAAGAAGGGTGCTAACCCCAGAAAAGGAAACTACAACTACCGAAAGATAAATACATATGATATAATTCTCTTAGATCTAAACACCGACACAAGAATAACAAAAATCTTGAAACCACCTAAGGTGCCCAGTCCACTTTTCAGAAGTAGACTGAATAAAATTTTACAGGAATTGTCTCAAAAGCACCCAACAGAGAAAAGAGGTTCTGCAGCACAACCAAGTACTTTTGGACACAGAAAAAACTCACCATATTGAATATTTGTCTGTAGTCCTGGGCAACCTTGTTCAGGACATGTGGCCTTGCAACCCACTTATTTTTGCTAGTAACAGGCTACAGGTTTTGTATGAAGCTAACACCATATGCTTCCAGACCTTTCACACGTGGCTTGCATGTCTGGAGCTCAGTTTTGGCTTATTTAGTTGCAACAAGATTTGTCTAGTAACAGAATCACTATCACCCCACAAATTGTACATTTTTCTTAGCCTTGTACAAGTCTCTGGCACAAAGTTTACCATTACATACATTTCTGTAACTAGTGGATAGAATATGACCATAAATAAAATGCAGCAAAGAAAGGTATAGGCATGACATGGGAGTGGAGATGTGCTAACAGTACTGAGAGCAATTTAATTAGACCGCTAAGATTTCACTTAGACTAAAATTAAATTCTTGTCTTTGAATACCTGGTGTATTCTTTAGGCCCACAAACTACACGTTACAATGTCACAACAGAAGAACTTGGATGCAACAAGTGCTAGAAAATGCAGGCAACCAAATCAGTTAAATTTAGTGCAATAAAACCTTACAGAATATACTGTCTTATTATCTAAGTATGGGCTTTATTCGTAAAGCTTTTTGTATTTGTTTTGGTATGGGCCCTCTTTATGAGGATTTGTCTTCCCCTTCAGCAGCCAAGATGAAAATTTTTACCTCCCCTAATTTTGATCTTATTTAGTTGAAACAAGTTATACCATCTCCAGTTCATCTCTCTGGAGTACTAAATCTTTCATTCAACTGCATTTTCTGGATTCAATTAGTTGTGCCATTCAAAACCAGTAATTCAGTGCATTGAGAGCTGCTTTCAACACCTATTCTCCTGTTAACATCAGTGAAGCATTTCAATGACTGTAGACTTCACTGGACAACACTACAATAGTCAGTACTAAAGTACAGTACTACAATGTTACATTTGTATTTCAAAATAAGTCAAACTCCATGTTGTTTCATTATATATAATTTGGAACCTTTGTCATTGTTAACAGCAGTTTAAAACACAGTATGTTTTCCTGCAAAACTCTATGCGAATGGACTGTTAAGCAAGGAAACAGCATTTATCACAGATTATTTGAACTATCAGTGAAGAGGCAATCAGAGACTGCAAAAGTACTACTATGAAAATCCTGATCAAGAGCAAACTACAGTTTTATCTTTGAGATAGACAGGGCAATTCCAGTGAAAGGATGTCTAGAGATGTAATTGTTTCCAAAAAAAAAGATTATTTTCTTTTAATTGCCGAATCGACACACTACATTGTGCAGATGTGCTATTCAAATGCAACAGAGCCAGATATGACAATGAAAAGCAAGAAACTCCTCTGTAAGAAGTACTGCTATTCTAGTACTTCTAGTCAAATTTGATCAAGTGGGAATTCAATTGCAGTTTATAACAAGAACATAATTTAGCCTTCCTGGAACAAAGAAGACAAAGATTCATTGGGTAATATTAGCAAACTATTTATTTGTTTAGGAATAGTGAAAGTCCCAAACAGAAGTCTACAAAAAGCAGAATGAGAAAAAGTTATACAAGAGGAAGGAAACAAGTCCAAGGAAGGCATTGCTTACACATTTAGATTTGAGTAAATTCAATCACAAAATCTTTTTTCTAAGTTTAAAAACTTTTTAAAGGACTAATGATAAAGGCAACAGCAAGAACCTGATAGTAGATCACAAACATTTAAATCATGCTCCAAGTGAAATTACTTCAATACCTAGAAGTTAACATAAAATACTTAAATCACACAAGATCACAATAATTTGAAATTAGTTCATTCAGTCTTGACATTAAGGTAAGGTAAGCTTTGTTCTGATTGACCCTATTACATAAGCAGTTAAGGAAAGGACCTCATTAGCACAGAGCAACCAAGAATCATCAAGTTACTCAGCAAACCAAAATGTCACAGCCATCTCACATCCTCATATTATTAAATGATAAAGAAAGATTAAATAATATTCCCTGACAACTGAAAATACTGGGAGGATAAGACTACTGATGAATACCTAAGATCTTCTACTTTGTCACAAAAATGCTTCTCCTAGGATATGCATGAACCTGCACGTTTCCACAGGCATGAGCGGTGCTCATTTTCCAGGAACTTGACCAGGAAAGGAAAAACTGCACCTTTACTTCACCATTGTACCTCTTCTCAGTCCTAACTGCAAAATTAGAAGGAGCTGGCATCTGCAACTAGATCTGCAAGGAAGAAGAGCACTCTTCCATTAGTTAAACCACCTGCTTGAGAAGCAGTGGTGAAAGATGATTAGAGAGTACAAGCACTCATTTGATTCTATTAGAAAAATGAGAAGTAGGCAACAAACAAGCTGTTGTTGTTTTCATCACTTTCTTACATATCAAAATGGGTTGTGCCAGAAAAGGTGTATTTCCTGCCTCCATACTTGAACAAACAAAGTATTAGACTTTTCAGTTGTCATCCTAAATATACAAGGTACCGGATTGCCTTGTATATATTTTAGGATTAAGATGTTAAACTGCATTTACTTTAACAAAACCAGAAACTCGATATTACTTCTGGCTGTAGTTATTTTCCTAGAAAAAGACCGCTAATCTTGTCTTGAACCAAAATCAATTAAGTATGCTTTCCATAATTTTGGGTTTTATGAAAGATAAAGAGAGAATATCTTTTGCTTTCAACAAATGCAAAAAATAGACAGAGCCTTCACTAAAAATACAAAAATCACCCTACTGAGGCCTTTTATGTATTCAGTCTTCTAGTAACAGAAATGTTAAGTCAATTCAAAATTCAAAAGGTCAGTTGTTAGTGTCAAATTGAACTGCCACAAAGCAAGCATACATACATCAAGCAGACAATCAAGGCAAGTATGCCAAGTAACTGACAACTGTAAACTTCTGTCTCATTAAAACACTGTCAAATTAACCACCAGGTCAATGTCATCGTTAGAAAAGTTTACAGCTGATTCACATGAGGAATCTTGATTTTTCAGATCTTAAAAAAAAGAAATCTAGCGACCATTTATGAAGTCTGAAAAAGTAAATATCATAAAGCATTTTAGCAGAAGGAACATACTCTAATGAAAGTTTAACTCAAAAAGAAGAAACAAAACAGAAAATAACTTTTAATGAGTTTCCATGTCTACAAAAGATACAGCAAATGAAACAGCAAAACATTACCTATTTGCAGGAACTTCAGGCTAACACTCTCAGCAAAGCCAAATGAATATATTTAGCATAACTATTTTAGCAGAAGTATTGCAACTGTAACATTTAGAGTAAATTCTCATTTTTAACAATGCTTCTATCTTCCATATCAGAGTATAACAAGATACCAGATGGAGGTATAGCCCAATTGACAGAAGGCGTAACTGGTAGGAACAAACTTTTTTAATATCTGAAGAGTAGTCCTAGAAAAATAAAAGTTGCTACTGCACAGGTAACTCAGCTGAAGTTTTCTGCACTGATTTGGTTATCTCACCAGTGGTATCTTGCTAATGGAGCTGAGCTCCCCTGCAAACAGTGGGTACCCATCATGGGTAAAAGGAGAGGTACAAAGGATTAACTTAATTTGCCTGAGGCCTCAAATAAAGTAATGGGCTGCTTTTAGGGGAGTTTCACATCCATTTTCAACTATAAAGAAAAGGAAGTTACAGATTTTTCCTTTATCAAATCTACAGCAGTTTTTTTCTTAGTTTTTTAGACTAATGATTTATAATGATCATCCAAATGCAGTGTAATACTTTGTGCCTTCCTGCAGTAAACTCTACATCCAAGTGAAGCAAATTGAAAATACGGTGAAAGTTTTCTTTCCTCAGACTCTCTGAGTGCAATTTTATTATATCATAAAGTGAGCATGAGGGATAAACCTCCCGATAATTTAAAACATTACTTATAAAATGCAGTTGCCTAAAAACTTGCTTTTTTATTAATCTTCTGCTATTAATCTTCAGTTTCAACAAATACTGCCAGAAGTGAGATGATCTTTTTGCATCCAAACACGATTTATCCTTTATTTTAAATTTATACTGTCTTTTAACTCACAAAGGTAAGATCTGAGTGAACAGAAATCAACAAATTAACCTGCAACACCCCTGTGTTTCCAGGACTGAATCTTCCCATGGTACATTTTAAAAGACAAAATTATAAACAATATTCCAAGATTTGACCCCAATTTGAAACAGTATCCCTACTCCTTTTTATTGTAATGACTTGTTCAGTCCAGAAAAATACGCAGTTTTATTTTTACTTGTTGCAGTGGCTTGTTAAAAAAAATAAATATTACTTACTTGCAGCTGAACTGAGTTATCCTGAAGACCTTCTACAATAGGAGAGAATCTATCAACATTCCTTTCCTCTGCTGCTGCTGTTACAGCTTCCAAAATTTTTTCAAGACTGTGAGAAAAGAGAATCTTTTCACTCAGGAGAGATATTTACACTTGTTCATTTGCTATCTGAAAAGCCATGTTGCCAAATCATTCACCTGCCACAATTTCTTGTAAACAAGTTTAGGAGGTTTAAGCAATACTTGTTTCCTTTAGAGATTTTTGTAACCAAAGAATTACTTACTAGATTACCAGGGTTAAGAAAATTATGCTAATAAATATTAAACAAAAGAATTACTCAGTAACTATTTCCATCTAACCAGTACATCCACATCAAAAAGAAAACTCACTGATATGACCACAATAAAAAAATCACAAAGGTATTCTGAAAATTGACAATATAACACAGATATTACTTTCAAAACTAAATTGAATTTTTTTTCATTTCATTCAGATATAACTATAATTTGGGATATTGTAAAATTACCTTACTATTTCTTGCTTAAATACAGTACTTACATGTTTTCCTCTCCAACAATGCACATTGCAGATAGGAGTTTAACTATATCCGTCATCATGTTAGTTTGCTTGGGATCAATTGCTTTGGTCAGCAACAAGAGGCTCCTCTCTTCTCCCAAAATTCTTTCCAACCCATACTAAACAAGAGAAGAACATTTGTAAGGGAAGGAATCCATATGACTATCAAATATGTAGTAATGACAAGGATGGTTCCCTCAAGTAAGTATTTCAAATGACATTTAAGTCTGTGAAATACTTAATTAAAAAAATTAAATGAGAGAAAAGTCCCAAATAGGTCACTTGTTCTATAAGAAGGGCATATATCAGCATCAAAATTTCACATTATTGTCTTGGAATATTTCTGCAGAGAGGAACTGGCAGACTTCTGGCAGACAGAAAGAACCTCACAACTGACCAACCCACCACTTCACCAAATTGCACACTTATACCCATCATGTACCTTATCTAATTGAACTGTAGTATTTAATCTAGAAATCTAAATTAAAATCCCATACCTTATTATTCATGAAGGCTCTCAAACACTGTATAACTTTATGCTGACTCCTCTTCACAACTCTGTCCTGACTGAATAAATCAAAAATTTAATGTAAATAAATGCTCTTTAAATATTAAGAAAAGCTAACAATTTTATATTAAAGCCTTACTTTTTTGTCTCAACCAATCGCTCCAAAACATCCAACAGCAGTCCCAGACCTTCTCGGCCAAAGTTTTCAACCCAGCTAGAGAGAAAGAAAAAAGACATTTTAAAAAATTGACATTTAGAAGACTAACCACAGTGAAAGAAAATCGTCACCATAAATAAAAGCAGATATAACTGGATGGTTTTAAACCCCCAATATCTCCAAGAGAACATAATAAAAATTTAGAATTTCAGCTACTACCAAAGGCATCTTTTGGTGAGGTTAAACCCTTGGCCAGTTGTTTCTACATGAGAAGGCTGCTTCATGGTCCTGTTTAGTATTGCTCAAAACCCCTTGATATCAAATACAAGTGAAGGAACGCTGACAGCAGCACTTACAATTATACTAATAGAAAACTAGATATTTAATTTTTTTTCTTCTATAAGTAAATATATTATGAAAATAGATTTTTTCTTTCTTGGATGGGTGTTTTATTCTGAAACAATTACGCAAATAACTGGCAACTATTTTTGGCAGATCTGGCCGTATCTGTCCTGAAGACAATCCTACAAGATACATTTATTTGAACACTTTGTATTAGCAGAATTATGAGCAGCCATTTTGCTGTACCTCCAGCAGCTGGGGATGTTTGACTAAAATACTGATGTATTCTTACTGCCCTTACCTCTGCTTCCACAAGAGAACAAAAACTACTTACACTACTCAAAGAAAACACTCAGCTTGTTGTCATTCTGACAAAACACTAAGTTATCAGCACCTCTATTTTCAATGTATTACAAATGTCCTCCTAATGAAATTCAATCTGTTGCAACCATTATACAAAAGGAGAAGAAATAGTTGTAGATAACTAGTTATCTGTAATACTATGTACAGCTAGATCACTTGAATCACTTTTGATGAACTGTGCTGGCAACTGTGACATCAAAACACCTAAATTATTTACCTGAAGATTACCAAGATTGTCCTTTCTGAGGCTTTCTTTTTATAGCGATGGGAAATAAACACAGCTTTTTGCAGTAAGCCATAGATTTCAATACCTGTTTCTAAGTACCAGGGATCAAATTACTCAGTATCACTTGATTCAGATTTTCTCTGTGAACTAAAAATATGTTTTACAAAAAAACTAATTGAAAACAACGTTGTAGAACCACTTCTTGAATTAGAAACTGAAATGTCAACAAGATTTAAACGTTACGTTGATTACAGCACAGTAATTGAAAAATCAGGAAAAAAACCCCTAAATTATACATTGTCAAAAATATCACAGCCCACAAGATGCAGAATGACAGGTTAAATTCAATATAAGTACCTTTATCCTTTGTTACTATATATGCACAAAATAAAATCCCAAAGTTTCATCTGTTATTTCTCATTGACCATATCACACAAAGCTGAAGTCTAAAATAATCATGGATTTATAGCAGCTGAACCAGAGCTCAGTATTTTTGTGTTAAAGCAAGTTCTTACTCCAAGATCTGGCTACTGGCCCAAAAATCAAGGTCACGAATATCTGTATCCGACAAACATTAACTGTTGCTACACGTTAGAAATGTGGTTTAAAAATGTTTACTCCATAAATTTTTAGTACAAAAACCAGTATGTTGCTGTTCCATTTTTGCTTTTGTACATAAACCCTACGTAAGAACTTAACAGTTTTTAATAAGGCTATTTTAAAATGCTCTCTTTAAGTCTACTGAGGTCTATCTAAACATTCCTTTTTCAGCACCACTAAATGCACCATGAGATTGTTTCAGAACATGTATGTTCTAATGGTTGTGATCTTTCTTTTGATTTTTCGACTAAAATGCATTCAGGGACAAGTAGCAGAGATTGTTTATTAAACTGCTGTCTATTCAAATACCTCTTCTCTGGTGTTTTTGTAAGCCATAGTCACTATACTTCCAATTCAAAGTTCTCAAATTCAGACATACTCTTAGGCCACACATCGATTAACTAGCACCTCACCAAGATCACAGGCCTTGGTTTGTTTTGGTTTTTTGTGGAAGGGGAAGTTAAGTTTTCTCTTTATGTGTAAGAAAGTGGTAGCAAAGGGAATGACATACAAAAAGATGAAACTATCGGCTCATATCAAAAACAAAGAGAAGAGATTGCTCTAAACAGAAGCTGACACACATTCCATACATGTTGCATTTCTCTTTCCAAGCGTATACCAACAAGCAAAGTCCAGGTTGTGGGTTGTTTGGGTCTTTTTTATGAAGGGGAAGCAATTTTTTATCTAAAAGTAGTTTCACATTCATGGAGGAAGTATATCTTCTGTAAAACCCTTAGTCAGAATAACTCAGGCTACTGTAAAGCATGTTTCTTCCCACATGAACCATGACATAGTCTAAGTAAGACAAGACAATCCAATCCAAAAACAAATTAATAGAAGGAAAGAATCAAATATCCATAGAGAAGACCCACATCAGCAACTCTGCCAAGCCAGACACAGAGAAAAGAAAGTTGTGTAATCCTTTTCTAATCATGTCCCAACATTTCATTTGCATTATTTTAAACTACACCCCAAACAGTTTCCACAAATCATGTATTCAACCATTGTCTTAAATGGTATCTCTAAAACAAAAGAATGTAGATAGAGTAGAATAGAAAAAAATACAATTTTATAAAATAAAGTCAGCATTCACATATCAAGCTGCATGGAACAAATCAGAATTACGACTGATCAGTGATTACTGAAGACTTAACCTTTCTTCAATAAAGCACAGGTAAACAAAGGTTGTACTTTCTTCTGTATAGGTAAACCCTGCAGATACAGAAAAAAAATACTAGAAGGCAGGAAGGAAAAAAGCTTAAAGTAGACTGGACAGAAGGAGTCTCTATTAAAAATATAAATCTTTTAAGGTGAACAAACGTACACCAAGGTCCCTAACTCCCATTATTGATCACCGTGACAAAAATAAGTTAGAAGATCAAAGAGTTAGAAAATATTTCAAATAAAAAAAAGAAAAAAAATTGACTAGTTAGCACTGGAAAACAAACAAAACTGCTTCTGCACCACATTTGATTTACGTTCTTTTAGTATTACCTTGTATAGATCAACCAACTCTGTTAAAAATAATAGACCTACAGAGGATACGTAATCAATGAAAAAAAGTTACATTCACTAATGCATACATACTCATTAACTGGAAAACCTTGAAACACATACATCTACATATCCATTAATTTTAATCCATTAAGAAATTAGAATATGATTAATCTCTTCAATATGTGTTAATGACATTACCTGACAGGATTACTAGTCAAGGACACACGGAGAGATTCTAAGCAAGTGACTAGTCTTTCATCTGTTGACCCAGATTTTAAATCCTGAATAAATTCTTGGGGAGAAATCTTCCGACTGTTCTTGAGACTTCCCTGAAACACAGAAAATACATTTGTTTTTTATTTGGTGGAGATAGAATTTAAATAGATTATTAGTGGATAACCTTCGTTTCTGTCCCTTGAAAAATATGTAATGTAGACCTGTAAACCTGTAACTGTATGGGTTGTAGATGTCTATCTTCTATTTGCCAAATGCTGACTAAATTTGGTCATTTTATGAACACATTTATAATCAGTAAACAAAGCTGCAGGCAAAAAACGTACAAATTTATCACATATGCTCAGTGAAATAAAATTTTTGTATTGAATGGATTCTGTTTATGCATTGCAAACATCTTAATATTCAATTTCAACTGAAGAAAAAATCAAGTTTGAGGTCCTCTGAAGAGATCACAGGGCACATGTCCAGAAGGGTGACTGCAGTCACATTAGAACACAAAGCAAAGAAGCAGCACACCAGAACACTCAGCATGTTAGTGCAGTAACTTCTGCTCTTGCAGAAGTAGACATTCTTGTAGACATTGAAAAATAAGAAGTCTAGTCCACTTAATATCTATTACACATGAAGGATAGATCTGTTTTCCACAAAACATAACTAAACACAAAAAAGCCGGCATACAATGGTGTATAAAACTTAGATTTGAGTTAATTCATTGCAAGACTCCTTTTTTTGAGAACAGAAGTACAATTGTCATGTTGCACAAAGAGACTTACTAAATAATTCTTGATTAACTAGTGGCTTAAGTCAGGAATTGAAGAGAATTAGACTTGCAATGCAGTAATAACTTGAAATTTTTCACTGTAAATAGTGAGGTACTCTCATTACATTATTATAGACAGCTTCATGAAGATGGTGTTTTCTCCCTTTGTTAGATCCTCAGGAAATACTGAGAAATGATCTTTTCTTCTGTGACTTAGAAGATGATTAAATAGTTTCTAGCAAAGAAGTGAAGTTAAAAGCTAGGAAGCATGGTTGACAGACCAGGCTGCTGAGCTGCCATTCAGAGGGACATCAACAGACAGGAAAAACGGGCAGAGGAATTTCAGGAAGTTCCACAACAGAAAACTGTAAATCTTGAACCTGAGGAGGAATAATCCCATGCACCAGCATGGGTTGGGGCTACCAGCTGGAATGTAGGCTTGTAAGAAAATACAGGTTGTGATGGATGACAAGTTGATCACAGGTAAGTGCACCACTGGCTAGCTGAGGGAGATGACCCTTCCTGTCAGCTCAGCGGTGGTGAGACACATGGAGAGTTCTGTCCAGTTCCTGACTCCCCAGCATGAGAGACATGGACATATTGGAATGAATCCAGAAAGGGCTGTGGACACAATTACAACAGAACCTGCAGTACATGAAGAGGCTAGTAGAACTAGTAGAGATTGTTTAGCCCCAAGAAGAGAAGGCTCAGGAGAACCCTATCAGTGAAAGGACAAAAAACACAAACTGAAATATAGGAAATCAGTTAAACATAGGACAAACACAATTTCCCCCTCCTCCCTCTGTTTTTTTAAGCATGAGGCTGGTCAAGCACTGGAACAGGTTGCTCAGGCAGACTGTATAGTCTCCTCTATCAGAGATACTAAAAATGGAATAGATAAGAAGTTTGGAATAGATAAGAAGTTGGATGAGACTATCTCCAGAGGTCTCTTCTGATCTCATTCTATTCTATGACTCTGTGACAATGGAACGTTGGGAGCTATAGAAATCTCCACTCCAACTATATTTCCTCAGACTTGATAACACATGCTCCAGACACCAAAAAAAACCCCCAAAACTACAGCCAGGAATCATCTCAAAAATATAGCATCTCATGTTACATTTCGAAACACTGCATGGAGTGCATGGAACATCGTTCCAAACACGCCTCTGAACTGATGGAGATCCCTACTTGTATAAAAGTATGAGGGAAACTTCCAATAACTCTGTTCCACAAAAAAAGTAGATGAGATGTACAGCAAGGGATAAGGGTTGAGGCAAGAATCTGGAAGACAGATCTAGGAAACCCCGAGAAAATTTGTAAAAATTGGTAACAATAAATGTTCCCACAAACCAAAAGAAATTCAGTATTTTCAGTTTTCTTTCATGGATCTTTCCAGCTGGACTCTGAATAGATGAGATAACAGACTGACTACACACAAAATGACCAAACAAACCCCCAGCAGCCTTCATGACAAAGTATTTAACTAAATGTTACAAGAGAGTTGGAAATTTCAAAATGTCTCAGAAATTCTGCTGGCAGCTCCTGATGTGTATAGACTGCTTGATAAGCACTACTTGTATGCCTAGACATATGGATTAATATCCTATGTGGAGAATCTGTCATTTCCAGTGACTTCTCCCAGCAGTTCCTGCTGTAAAATTGACAAAACTGATGCAACCAAAATACTTACAAGTTGTCAGTAAAATTGTTTTCTTTTGGTGCACAGTCATATAGGACAGTCATATGGACAAGGACATATAGTTAAGACGGTTAGAAGGTATTTTGAAAGGAATTTAATATAATCAATAGCAATGTGTGAAGTGCAAAGATCACATGGGGCAAGAGCCCAACCAGACTAGAAGAATTCACTAGAATGACATTTCAGAAAGCCTCGTGTGACCTGTCTGAAAACAGTGTCACAAGCAGTGGAGACTCACATCAACATTCAGAGAGTAACCAGTCATCCCGTTTCAGACTCAGTTCCCCACTGGAACACTACCCTATGAAAAAGAACCAGTGAACTGTGAATGTCTGTACAACAAACTACCACAGTGCCAAGTACGACTTATTCACAGTTATGCCAAAGTTCTGCAACATAACAAGAATATGATACATCTGCAGGTGCTTAAATAAAATGAGAACTGCATTTGCTACCAATTGTGAAACTGATTATATTAGCTGTATTTCAGCATGGGAAAAGCTGCTTAACTTCAAAATGTTCAAGTTAACTGAGAAACAGAAAATATCTTGAGGCATCAGTGCCTCTAGAAACTTAATTGCTCAACTGAAAAACAACTGGTCTGCGAGCAGATGCAGCATGAAGTCAGCATTAATTAATCTAGTTTAAAAATTACACGGGAGCAATGTGAACAACAAAAACAGAATCTTGAGAAGAAAACTCGCTTTAAAAACCCAGCCTGCGTATTTTGAACATGTAAAATAGCAAAACCTATAGTAGAGTAACATGACAGCAATGCTGCTTTTATTTCCACTTGAGTATTAACCCCATTACATGAAAATTTATTTTCAAAACTTTTCTGCAATTTTCTTTTTTGCAATTTACTATGCAAAGAGGTGTGCTTTGTGATTATTGGAAAGGAGTTGTGCACTTCTAAGAAAGAGAAACCCTGACGCTGTGGTCAATGATAAAGCTTTGACTACGGTAGGCTTTGATCACCAGAGGCTGTTTCATTTTCATTAATTCATTAGAGGTTGTGAATGAGGGTATCTTTCCAAAGGCAAAATATCTTAGTACCCATCTCCTTAAAGTTCAAGAAGTATGAAAAGAAGTATGAACTATCCAAAGAAGTTACTGCAGTATCACTTATAGAAAGAGAGGCCTGAAACGGGATTAGTTGCACACAGTAGTCAGGTGCCACATGGCATTTAAAATGTTCCAAAAAAATATGACACTTTAATGAAGTCAAGGTAAACCAAATGTCAGCCAAGTATTCTTGGGGTGCAGTGCACTATTCTCTTGTCCTGGTTTGAGACAAAATTCAGAGGAATGTCCAAATTTGAATGTCCTCTCTTAGAAGGCAGGTTACAGCCACACCTACCCCACCAGGTTCAGGAAAGAAATATTCCTCAGAGGAGAGTGAAAGGGAAAAAAAACCTACTTATTTCATAAATACACAGGAAAAGAATAATGCTAAACAATAAAGCCTCTCACTGTGGAGAGAACCTGGGAAGATTTTAAAGTCCTTCTGTGGATGTGGTCTCTCACCTCCTCTTCGGAGCTGAGTTGGCATGGGCCCCCTCTGGGCCTCTAGGATGATGTTTTGGTGTTGTTGCACAGTTCCAGAAGAAAAGAAGAAGAAGCCAAAGTCCCAGGGAAAAGGAAGTTCAACTCTCCATCTCTCTCTGGAGAAAACAGAGCCGAGAGCTGGCTGAAAAGCAGGAAGGGTGCTTCCTCCGCTCCTCTCGCAGCAGCAGGAGAACGCAGAGTATGTATCTGTGTCCTTGAACACAAACTCCTTTGAAAAGTTGGTTTGGTTTTTTCCTCTCCCCCCTCTCAGGCTCAGTTTAAAGGCACAGAAAGGCACAGGATTCATTTCTGGGCATAGAGTGGCAGTAGGGGATACAACATCATAAAGTCACCCCAAGACATCTCTCTAGACTCAGAAGGCATTCAGTCAGTCCAACAAACCCGAGGAATGAAAGAGCATGCCAAGAACAAAGAGTTTTCAATGGCAAGGGAAGGAATTTCCCATCCCAGTAGCTCCAGAACTGATCTGAAATCACCTGCAGCACTACTGTATCAAAGTACTGAAACCATGCCTCACAGAAACAGCTACTCCTAGTACACAGCAGGTGAATGTCACTTCCAGTAAGGACACGACCGCAGAAAGAGACTTCAGGAAAGACAAGTCTCCCTGCACGGATTGGTCTTTAGTCATCTCCCACCGCAGAAAGGGGAATATGTAGGCTAGCAGCAGAGGAAGGGAACAGAAATGAGAAAATGCTGTTGGGGGCTTTAGGAAAACACACAAGACAACAGTGTGTGGGAACAAATCACTGCCCTGGGGGAGGAAAGAGACCTATCCTCTTCAAAGAAGTACCTTAAACAGCTGCTCTGCACATAGAGCAAGAAGCTCCATTGCCAAAGCACAAGTGTGATGACATCAAAAGCCAAAAGGAAAATTGCAAATGGCACTCAGAAAGAAGGATCAGCGAGATCTCCTCTGTTATATAGGTTTCAGTTCTTCGCAAGTTTCAAATGCCAAGAAGCAAAAACATGAAAACCTTTCTCTTGAAAAAGAGAGCCTTACCATCACAACCATCAGTATGCCATGATTCCAGCAACAGATATAAATGCAGCAACTGTGCACAGTCGTGTCCTATTATTACATTACTTTTTAGATCAAACAACTGAGGTCTTAAAATACATATGGAGGCTAGGGATGTCAATGATCTATAAACCCTCACATACTATTTTGCGTAGATAAACTTCAAGAATTTGGTAGGATTTACTAGTCTGAAGTCTTTTGATTTCCCATGGAGTATCTCTAAAAATGAAAAACAAGCTAGACCTCATCTTCTGATATTAAGGACCTGTTAGGCTGTAGAAGGACTAATAGCTTTGATTAACTCATCTTAAATAAAATAAACTCCAGGCAGTTCAGTCCTGCACTAGGCATACCTAGCTTCCTAAAAGTGCTAGAGATTACACTAATAAGGTACGTCATTTGAAGCAGACAGTAAGGTAAGTATCTCAGTTAAATTACTATACTTAATGTTTTATTTTCTCAGTATTTCGTTATAATTGCATACAGGCAATTTTTGCTGTTATCTCTAGTCACATGCAGCAGTGAGAGTCCAAGATTCAAATATATGAATTCTAAAACAATCAGAATATCTGAGGACAGGATTAGCTATGCAGCATTTAGCACAGGAGTCAGTTCCCACTCTGCAAAAACTAAGCCATTTTTCTTATGCCAACTGCATCCTTAATTTGGCCCTTACATACAACTCCTTGCACTGCTTTAAAACAACCAGTTATTATCTCTATAGGTAAAAAATGGACAATAATTGATTTTGTGCACAACATTTTCATTATCAGCTATTACGTAGCATCAAACATGAATTCTATATTAAGTCAGGCATGAAGAAGGGTCACCAGTTGAGGAATTCTTTTTAAACAATGCTAGAAAAGAAAATGGTTCACACCAAACTTTTGCAAGAAGTTTCTGCAGAATCTTTCCATCTCCACTCTTGGCCCTACCTTTACCTAAAAAACCTGCCGGTTTGTGTATAGAAGACACATTTCAAGTACAAGTGACCATCTGCCACTGTATCTTGTAAAATAATAAGACAGACACAAAGTTTTTTAAGGGGCACTATGAAAAACAGAAGTTAGTCAAAGGAATGTAACATGCATAAATCACTTCTTCTGTCCAACAGGAAATATTGTAAGCTTTTAGACATTTACTTACAGACTTAGAAGCAGTGCTAATATATTGCATCACCATTTCTTTTTTGGTATTAAAATCCTTTTCTCTCAATGGCATCTTCTTGTCTTCATTTAAATTCATATCTTCCTAGAATGGGAGAGATTAAAAAAAAGAAAAAACAGTCTTAAATGTCATACAACAATAGAATCATCTACATATGAGACTGACTTAAATAAAATAAAGAAAAAAAAGACACAAAAATACAAACAGACAACTGAAAGATGTTAATCAAAACCATAAAAATCCTTATCCATATGCCCTCTGAACTCAGACTGAAAAAAAAACTACACTCAACTATGCTGGGATTAACAAGTGCATCACAACCATTTTTAGGACACACTCTCTTCTTAGAAAAGATCTACAGTTTCTCACAGACATGCACCAAGCTACAGAAAAGCATTGTTTAATACTTCCCAAAACATTTATAAATGTACTAAAACCAGCATTTTTCATAGTTTTAATTTATTCCATAATTCTTTTCCTCCATTCCCAAATGCTTCATCTTAGGCAGCAGAACATGATTTGCACTGAAACTAGTTCACAAAGAAATAATCACCTTTGCAATAAGCAAGGCCCAAATTCTTAAAGATTAAATCAATACCTCCAACTATTATCAAAACCCCATCATAATTCATTCACTTCAACATAAATCCAGAGGTCAACAAGAGCAGAGAGAGACCTACACTCAAAACCACACAAGCGACACTTCTGAATGTCACTAACACTTCTGACACAGGGAGTTCTATTGTTCCAGCCTAGAAATGCTCTGGTCATTGTAATCAGTTGCACATCTGTGAGAAATGGCATTTCCTATCATGGTGTAGGTTAAAGAATAAAAGGAAAAAGAAAAAAAAAAGAGTTTTAAGAAACAATTAACAATTCTGGCACACACATAAAAGCACGTACAACATTACTATGTGCGTTACCCAAGCTTAGCAAGAATTACTGCAGTTATTTTCAGCTGAGACTCATGAGGTGAATCCCCACCAGCTTTGGCAGGAGCAATGCTACAAAATCAGTGGGTAACCGTCGTGATATCAAAGTTATTTCACCTAGTCAGAAATCAAAGACAAACAGCACAGACAAACCTTAGAATTTATACTACACCAAAACTTAAGTTTCCTTGTCTTTCAATAGCTTTCATGCTAAATAGAACAGAATCAAGCACAGCTCCTAGAAACATGTACACTTTTGTATAAATCCAAGCTATGAGAAGTTAGTGCAGAAAATGCTTGACCCTTGTCCTGGTTTCAGCTGGGATAGGGTTAATTTTGAATTTAACCTGAACTAAAAAAAAAACCTTTTCACATTATCATGTAGCTATCTTCTATTTAAAGCAGTTTCCTTCAGACTTGCTCTTTCATGTTTTCTGAAAAGTAGCTTCTAAACTTACATAAAAGTATCTATCTTCTAAATACAAAAAAAAACCCCAAGAATCAAGAAACATGTCAACACAAACTGTATTCCATAAGCCTAGCTATAATAGCAGGTTAATTTATGGGAAATATTGTGTCTGCATGTGCAGTAAAAAGTAATTTCTTTGTTCTTGTTTTTAACAAACAAAACATCATTAAGACAATTAATTTATACAGATTAGAAGTATTCAGTGATACAAGGGGCACAACAGATACTGCTTAGTTAATAAAATATTTTATATCCATCCTTTTATTTCTTAAATAATTGAAATATATTCTACAGATGAGCAATACCTCTTCGGAAAATAAGAATACATCATTTCACATGGATATTTTCCTAATAGCACTAACAAAAATAAAAGGAGCTAAGTGACAATTATTATTTTAACTGTCTGGTTTTATGATTTCTTTCATAATTTTTGCCATAAAAAGCACACAAGACACCACTGCATAAAATATTGGAAGAAGGAAGCCATATGCATCCAGGAAAACTCCAAGTATAATGTTCAGTAAACCCTCAGAATTTAAAAACTTCTCCCTTCACTACTAACACATTGACTATTTTTTTTTGGGTGCAAAATTAGTTCTAAAAGCCTGGCTACAACATTCAAATTGTTCACCAATCCACCCCCCCAATCACTTAATTTGATCAGAACAGCAAACCAGACGCTACAATATATAATTAGCTATGTAATCTACTGTGACTAAACTAGCTTTATTCCAGCCCATTCACACGTGGGTAATCTGAAAAATCCCTTCTGTAGTACATGTTACAGATAAAACAACCCTGATAAAGTAGATTATCAAATACAAGTTTAAGTGCTTTGTTATTCAACGAAACTAGGAGAGCATTCAAATTATCCAGATGTCATCAGTACTTTAACATAGTTTTGCAAAGGAGTTTTAAAATTGGAATTAATTATTTCAGGATCCATGGATATAAGCATTTAAATTAATCTAGACATGCAGTAGTAAGTTTCTGAGGATTTATTCAAAGTTTCCATTTATTTATGGCATAGTATAACATCACAGACTATCCTATACCAGAATGTCTACAGGATGGCAGAGAAATACAATCTAAACACAAGGGGGTGTGTGGAAGGAGGCACACCTTTAAGTTTTATTAAAAAAACTCTCCCATTTCCTAACATTTGAGCAACTATCATTTACAGTGCAATTTCTAACAGAAGCAACACATCAAAGTACACGAAGAAAAAGGAACCATTTGGCAACATGTACAAATACAAAAGTTGGTAACACAGTTAATTATTCCTTTCCTTCACCACCTTAACCACGAAAATCCTGAATGTTATCTCTCAGTTATAGTTCTCAAGAGTTCTACAAAGGCTTCTTCAAAACTAAGCTATCATCACTGAGTACTAGGAAGTACAAATTCCACAAAGGTACTTCTTTCATAGTGCATTTCATTTTCTCCACATGCCAGTCCATGGTAGTCCCTTTGTGTTTCAAGAGTTACTTGTTACTTGCTGTGAGGCAGAGAAAGAAAGAATAATCTAGGCATCATTCTCCTTGTTAATGTTCTCTTGTGCTCTTCAGATTTCAGTCACTCTCTTCTCATGGCCATTCCTTGTTTCATTATCAATTGCCCAAAATGTCATCATCACAACAAAAAGCTCAACCTACTGAGGTGCTACCAATGCCACACGATCTTTGTGACTGCTCTTTTGTAGTGCACTAACAATGAAACTAAGGAAAGAAGGAAATTTTCAGACAAATGCTGCTTTGGAGGCAAGTCTCTTTTTTGCGCAAGAGTGACACCACATATAAATTCAGAACTAAATGTGGCTGTGACATATGAAGGCATAAAATCTCTTTGTAAAAGTTTCAGATCATCTTGAAAGGAAGAAGGATCCCCCATCTCTTGTTCCTCCTCAAAATGTGTTGCATAATCTTGCTTCTAATTTCTATTTTAAATATACTTGGAGCAAAGGATTGCAAAAATAATTCCAATACTTTATTCCCTGAGAAAAACCATAATAACTACATAATTACAACTCACAACATCAATAACATTAATAATTCAGGTAAAGATCACAACACATGCTCTAAAGAATACGTGCTCCACCTGTCACTTAGTCATGTTGTCATTCTTTAAGTAAAAGAAAGTGTAGGACTCTTACCATCATTTTTTCAAACAGTGCTATGATTTCTCTTTCTGACAGTGGTTTTGGAGCAAAATCCTCTGGGTCCACGGGTGTGGATGACCAATCTGTAGAATGTGACTGCTTCATATGTGGCAGAGGAGGTCTTTCTTTTTTACTTCTTGGAATTCTTATACTGGCAAATCTATCCAACTGAAAACACAAAAGTTGTACATATCACATACTGCTTCCATTCTCTGTAACCCTTATTAAGATGGGTGTTCTTAGAAGTTAAACATCCTTATTTTTCTGTGGTAGCTTACCTGTTATTTAACTGCCTTATTCTAAAGGGTTTTCCTAAAGATACATATGATGGTCAGTTGCCTAGCACTGGAGTTAACTGACCAGAATCCCATTACATTAGAGAGAAGTCATGCAGAACATCAGAATTTTACAGAAAGTTTGGAGGAATAGGTATCTACAAAACCAATTTATGAAGAATTCTTTCCAAGCATTACATGCAGAATATGAGAAAGCAGGCTTATTTACTAAAAGCTTAGTTTTGAAGTGGTTTTAGTTACTCAGAAACAGCTGTACTCCTAACATGGCTACAGAATACATAGATATGCAAAGAAACTACTTTTTATTAAAAGACAAGTTAGCATAACTAAGACACGGTTCTATTTATTTTCTTACTTGCATCATGTTATACAAAATTTAGTGCCTTTGTTTTAATTATTTAGAAATTCATTTTGGAGAAACCATTGACTCCTCTACTGAAGTTACACAGGGTACATTTACGATTTCATGAATTATCGTTATGATAATCCCCAGCACATGTCAATCACTCTGGCTTTATTTACCCTTTCAAGAGCCAAAAACTTTCTTTGGAAAAGTGGTTTGGGTTGTGGTATTTTTACCTGGTTAGGTATTTATCAACTTTTTGATCAAGAGTTACTAAGTGAAACTTCACACATTTCCAGTGCTAGAGCTTGTGTGTTTTAAGGTACATGGGCAAGGACCAACAGAACCCAAAAGCAGCTGACACGTAATGAGATGCGCTACGTCTTCATCATCTTTGTAGCATCCTTTTGAACAGATATGAACAGCAACATGACACTTGCCAACACAAAAGAAAGTTACGGAAACATTTGATGCATAAGAGATTTTGGACAAGATTTCAACCATATCAACAGACTTCTATCTTGGAATGCTATGCAAAAATATTCTGAGGCTTCAGTATATCTTTAAGATAAGTATCTTGAAACAAGTACATCAGTTACCAAACTAAATGACAAGTAGAATTATTATAGCATCTGTGGAATTACGATCAGAGAGAGCAAAGAAAATCAGTAGCAAAAATTGGGCACAAGTGTTCCACTCTAGTCAGAGCAAGAATTGACTACCAGACATCCACAAAGAGAGGTTTAGAGGAAAAATATAAAGACTTTATTTCTTCCTGTTCAAAATTGAAAAGAAACAGTTTTTGGAACATAGAAATAGATTGTAAGCCACTCACAGATGGTGGTAGAACATGCAAAAGAAGAAAATTAATACAGCATAAACATAAAAGAGCTCAGCATGGATGATGGGGCCCTTCTGTGTCACATCAAACCAGCAGGCAATGAGGAAGAGCATACTCTATGGGAATAATTACACAGGCAAGACCCAGGAAGAAAAAGAATGCAACAAAAGCAAAAGGGAGAGTAACATCACTGGAAGTGGAGAGTCATCAGTGGCAAAAACCATCTTACATCTTGACTGGAAAGCAATTTCCCTTCCTGCTTTTAAAATCAGAAATCTATGGTAAGCATGGGGGGATGAAGCCAGACTTCAAACTGAAGTGACTAGACTGGAATTGTAAAGAAATCCTATTATATGAGATTTTACTTTTCAAGCAATGTCTTTTACAGAGCACTGATGAAAAGCAGCATGCCTGCTCCAAAGAATGAGTTAGCCAGTAGCTTCTCCATGCCCCCACATCTTCACTATAAAGTGCAGAACGTAAGACACAAGCCATTGTATTTGCAGATGGTTCACATGCAGACTTGAAGCACATGTAGAGGGAAGACACTTGGGCTGAAATAACAGATTTCAGCCCATGAATCAGTGAACAGAGAACAAATCCAGTTTAAGACAGCTGTGCCCTAAATTCCTTTTCCAGTATCTCCTGAAAAATCTCTGTCCCTTTTTTACAGTCTGTGTTCCCCAAGTGTCTCCTCTTCCTTCTCCTGCTCCACATGGCAGCAGCAATAGCAGTTCTGTCCAGGCAGAACCATCATGAAATACCCCATGCAGTCCCAGAAGTCCACTAGAAACAGACCACCCTTGTTCAGGGAGAAGAGCCTATTCCTCCTTGAAAAGGTATTTCACTTGGTCCCATTTTTAGTTTATATTTTGGTTTTAAGCTTCTCTTCAATGTAAAGTAGATGTTTTTCCATCATTATACATGACGCTATAACGTTCATATTCCCCATATTCACCAAATCCTATACCACTCATCCTAGAGGAGGAAAGCACATCTTTGAATATATTTGATCAGGCAGAACATGTAAGACAAATTGAGATAATAGGATTTTAAGCACATTTAAATGTGTCAAACTAATTACTTTAAATAATTTAAAACAATGCAGTCTAAAAAGAAGATTCCTATACATTAGTAAAAGGGAATTCACAACAAGACTTGCACAGCAGTACAGTGTGGATATTCTACATATTCTTCCCTTTTGAATTATACATTGATAGTGCTTCAGAAAAGTTAATACCTCTCAGTATTCCATACAGGCGAATAATTTCATGGTCCACAGAAAGCACTATACAGAAAGAATAGAAATTTCATTGCTTGGATGTAATGAAATCTACCACTGACGCTGCTGGTGATCCAAGTGCATAGAGGAGGAAACGAAAAAAAAAAGTTCAATAATCTTCCATGTTACACCAAAACATTTTAAATCAGGCTAACCAACAGGCTATAGCTAAGCTTAGCTTTGATACAAAGTTTCACTACAGTTTAAAGCAAGTTTGACCTTGTAGCTGTTCTATTTTTTGGTATCTGTTTTACCAGTGAATATATATAGATGCATACAGGAGCAGTGCTCTAGGACAGTAAGAATAATATCTGTATGAGCCAAAATGAAGCAACCATCGAGGATGGATGGCAAAGTTTCATTTGCTTATTTCATAGGCCCACTATTATTCCACTGAGAGCCCATGAAATAAGAAAGTGATTTTATGCCCACACCATGGCCCTGATTAATCGAAGTTACACACATCCACAATACAAGCTTTCTGCCTCATCACACTTTCTGATCAGGTTCCTAGAAAGTAAATCTATTTGTGCTCTCATTTTGATCTTAGTGATGACTTCTTATACCATCCTCTGTAAGAAAATAGCATATATTGAACTTACACACGTGATAATGCAGCAATTAATGGATTAGTTACTGCTAGACTAATTGTTGGCACTACAGCTTATCAAGACATCACCTCCTAACAGAGCTGCTATGCATGCAGGAGTGAAAGGTGTCACTTCACTGTCACCCTGCCTCCCTCATCTCCCCCTTAATTAACACATCAAATAATCTATTTCTATATTAAGAAATTCCTCAAGAAGGAAATCCAGCACATGCATGTATAAAAACACATTCATTATCACGGTGATGGCCTTGGTAATACCACTGAAAATGGCACTTGTGATGGCCCTGCTTCTTCATCATCTCCACCGCCTCTAACCTCCTTGTTCTCCTTGACAGCTTTTGCTAAAGCTTTTTTGAAGGGTGACTGTCATATACGTTTCTTCTGCTTGCGTACAAGGGCAAGTGACACCAGCACATGTTTCTCTGCTTCAGTGGCAGTGTTCATCATTAGGGTTGAATTAACCGCAGTGGCTGGAGCAGCTGCAGGGCCTGGTGTCCCACTGTCAGATTCAGAGACCTCTTTTCCCTCCAGGGCACTGGGCTGTCCTGGACATGGCTTGGTACGCCTGGCCCAGGCCCCAACACATTGCAGTGGTTTGGGTCCTCCTGGGTTGCCAGCACACCTTTTCCAAGGCCAAAACTTTTACTAGTTTTTCTGGATTATGCACCTGCTAGAGGTTAAGTGCAAACACAGACCACTGCCCTAGGTACCGGCCCATAGACCCCTCTACTACAAACTATCCAGCTTTTGGGCAAATGCCTGGGTGATGTTCTTAATTAAGAATCTGACCTTAAACAAGACCTGAACCATATGCAGCAACATGCTGGCTCCCAGAAAAATGATCAGGTTGGTTTCAAGGCTATTCACAGGATATTCAAAATCTTGAAAATTCCCAAAGGCTATTGTAATCAGCCTGGGGGAGAAGGAATGAAAGGAGGAGGGAAGAAAGATGTAGGAAGGTATCTTCCCCATGGGTTGTCTTTCTGAGGACACAACTTCTGATACCTCATTATGAAGAGAGAGCACTACAGAATTATTATGGTTTAACCTAAAATATGTTACTAGAAGTAGTGAACAGCCTTCTTTCTTCCACTCCCATTCTCATGAAGAAACACACACATTCACGTATATATAAATATATATAGATGGACCATCAAGACACTGATGGTGATCACTAAGCACAATCTATTAGCAGAGTTCTGATATGAAATACATGTAAGTACAAAATATTCCTTTTCTGAGTGAAGGCATAAAGCCAAGAATATTGCTTACAGCTTTTGCTCTTTCTCCAGGTGTTCTTCTCACTCTGCCTTATAGATACGTAGGACAAAAAGCACTGCCCCTTTTATTTTCAAGTTCACGTTTTCAACTGCCTGCTATTTATATACTCAGTAAACACATTTTCACATCTGAAAAATCTGCTCAAGCACTGCAGCATAGCTCAGTCTCCCAGACATTTTGCCAGTCATTTTAGTCATAGAAGCCACCAGGTCAGTCATGAAAGTCTGCTGTTAAACTCTGATGCTGACACATGACCAAGACGTGGGGGAACATTAACAATATAGGAAGGAACAAGAGGAGAATACGAAGTGTAACAAATCCTATGTCTTCGCTTGAAATAATTATTCCTCCTACTGGACAGGGAACAGACACAACAAACTGGGTTGCAACAATTTATTTCAGTATCTTCAGAACTTAAAGCAACCCACTTACCAGCAGAAATACTTCTCAGAAGATCAAAGAAGTTACTTCCAATGACTCTGAGTCAAAGACCTCTTAACATATTCTTCCTCCATGAAGCTCCAGAAGATTAAAAAAGTATATTCTTTCTTTGACAGTCAAATTGCTCTACAAGATTAACTTCTTAGTATGTGAGAAATTCCTCTGCTAGCAGTAGAGCTTATAGGAAAAGCAAGACTTGCATAAACCAAGACACACAGAAGAATCCCTTTGATAAAATAACTTCTTATTTGTAATATGCTCAATCTCAGAGATTATTTTGCCAATCTAAAATTCACAGAATTTAGGCATGTGCACAATCACATCCTAAATGTGTAGAAAATATTTCACTCTGAATTTTCTTTCTCTATATACTGAAAATTATACAACCCTTCTAATCTTTAAAGCAATTGCTAATAAATCAGTCTAATTTTATGCTATAAGGAATTTTAGTATGCTTTTCATTCTTGTCTACATAAGATACCTTTTAATAGAATTCTGTCAATATGCAAGTTTTGTTAAGCTTTCTGAGCCTTAATCTCACTCTCTCTCTCTCTGCCAATGCTGAGGCAGGCATGCCAGCAAACTGCATCTCAGGAAGTGGAAGATCCTCTCCCCAACAGGCAGGAGGGGACCTAAAGGACAGGGAGAATGCAGGTAGGTCCCTGCCCAGGTGGCAGGTGAATCCCCTCCCAGCCTACCAGGGAAGCTGTCCCAATATATCTGTTGTTTGTGAACAGAGGACTGGTGGGTGATGTGGTACATGGTGGCCATTTTTGGCACAGAGGGCACAAAACTGATAAAGTTCTCAATTCTGAATAAACTAAGAATGGGCACCAGCAGAACTGTGATTTCGGACTTCTGGCAGGCAGGCTTTAGCCTTTTTAGGACATGGACTGACAGAGTCCCTTGGGAGTCAGTCCTGAAGGGTAAAGAAATCCAGGAAGGCTGGACACACTTTAAGAAGGAAATTTTAAAGATACAGAAGCAAGCTGTCCCCATATGACATAAGACAAGCCAGTGGAGAAAAAGACTAGCCTGGCTAAACAGAGAACTTGGGCTGAAACTCAGGGCTCAGGGGAGAGGAAAAAACAAAAAGTAAAAAGAAAAAAAGTTTATCACCTCTGGAAGTAGGGTCAGATAACCTGGGGGGACTACAAGGATATTGTAAGGTCAATAAAGGAGAAAAAGTAAAAGAGTCAAAGCCAAACTGGAACTTAACTTGACCACTGTTGTCACAGACAACAAAAGTTTCAATGAATACATTGCCAGCAAAGTAGGGCTATGGAGAGTCTCCATCCTTTGCTGCTTGCAGAGGATAGCATCATGTCCGGGGATGACAAAAAGGCTGAGGTATTTAATGCCTTCTTTACCTCAGTCTTTAATACCAAAACCAGTTGTGCTCAGGAAACCCAACTCCCAGAGATGGAAGTTAGGGATGGGGAGCCAAGTGAAGCCCCCATAATTCAAGAGGAAATGGTTAGTGATCTGCTAGGCAAATTAGACACCCACAAGTCCACGGGCCCGGATGGAATGCACCAGAGAATAATGAAGGAGCTGGTTAAAGAGCTCAGTAATCCACTTTCAAACTTTTACCAGCAGTCCTGATTATCTGGAGAAGTTCCAGGTGACTGGAAATTAGCAAATATAAGGCCCAGCTAAAAGAAGGATTGGAAAGATGATCCAAGGAACCACAGGCCTGTCAAACGAACCTAGGTACCAGCAGAAGTCATGGAACAGATCATCCTGAGTACCATCACACAGAACGTACAGGACCACCAGGGCATCAGGCCAAGCCAAAATGGGTTTGGGAAAGGCAGGTCTTGCTTGACCAACCTGATCTCCTTCTGTGACCTTTTGACCTATTCAGTGGATGAGGGAAAGGCTGTGGATGGTGCCTCCCTACACTTCACTAAAGCATTTCACACCATTTCCCACAGCACTCCCCTGGAGAAACTGGCTGCTCATTGCTTGGACAGGCACATTCTTTGCTGGGTGAAAAACTGTCTGGATGGCTGAATCCAGGGAGTATTAGTGAATGGTGCTACATCAAGTTGGTAGACAGCCAAAAGTGGGCTTCCCCAAGGCTCAGTATTGGGGCCAGTCCTGTTTAATAACTTCATCAGTGATCTGGATAAACGGGTTAAGTGCCCTCTCAGTCAGTTTACAGATGACACCAAATTGGGTGACAAGTGTTGATGTCCTGGAGGGCAGGAAGGCTCTGCAGAGGAATCTGGACGGGCCGGATAGGTGGGCTGAGAACAGTGGCCTGATGTTCAATAAGGCCAAGTGCCAGATCCTGAACCTGGGTCACAAAACCCCCGGCCGCACTACAGGCTTGTCGCCCTAAATTTTGCAGTCTTTCTATGTTTTCATTCCTGTAGTAGAATTTCCCAGGCACTTTACTGTAAGCATCAGGCATGTTTACCTACCAATATCTATTATTATNCAGGTGGCTGAGAAGGACAATGGCATCCTGGCCTGTATCAGAAATAGTGTGGCTGGCAGCACCAAGGCAGTGACCATCCTCCTGGTGATGCTCTGGTGAGGCTGCACCTCAAATCCTGTGCTTAGTTTCGGGCCGCTCACTACAAGAAAAGAATTGAGGCGCTGGAGTGTGTCCAGAGAAGGGCAATGCAGCAGGTGAAGGGTCTAGAAAGCAAGTCCTATGAGGAGCAGCTGAGGGAGCTGGGGCTGTTTATGTTGGAGAAGAAGAGGCTCAGGGGGGACCTCACTGCTCTCTACAAATACCTGAAAGGAAGTTTTAGCAAGGTGGGAGGTGGCCTCTTCCACCATCTCAAGTGAAAGGATGAGAGAAAATGGCCTTAAGTTGCACCCAGAGAGGTTCAGATTGGACATTAGAAAAAAAAAATTCACTGGAATAGTGGTTAGGCATTGAAATAAGGTACCCAGAAGCATGAGGGAGTAACCATCTCTGGAAGTGTTCAAGAGGCATCTGGATGTGGCACTTGATATGGTTTAGGGGTAATTATGGTGGTGCTATGCTGACAGTAGAACTACATGATCTTGAAGGTCTCTTCCAACATTGATAATTCTGTGATTCTTGGAATGTGGAGCACTTGATAGAGATAACCTGACGTCTCAGGTACCTGCTTTCCACTCCTCTGCGGAACAAGAATGCGACTGCCATCTTTGCAGTTAGTAAACAAACAAGCTAAAAGAAGCATATGTGTAAATGCAAGGTGTTTCTGAACTTAATGAGTATTTGTCACTAAAAGGAGACAATTCATCAGCATCTCACAAATAATCCAATTTAAATATTGAAAAGCAGTCTGCATTTTAGATTCTCAACATGTTGCTAACATACCTGAATTTAAAAACAAGAAAAGTTCTTGGTCACCAACATACAACACAGTATTTGTAAGAAATGGGTTGGGAGTAATAAAATATAAATATTTTATAAAGCATAATGCAGCAGTAAGTTAACATGCAAATGACTGCCTATGAGAAGAAAGGAAATATATTATTTCATTGAAAGCTACAAAAATCAAGTAATCTTAAACCTTCAGTTTCTTTATCTTCTCTTACTAAAAACTTTGTCCCAGAATCAGACACAGAAATTGTAAACCAACTGAAAACTGAAATCAAGGGATAAAAAGTTTCCATTTGAAAGCATACCCTCATTCCAAGATGATGTTGCAAGTAAACAGAATATCCACCTTTAAAAGTATTTAAAACATCTCAAATGTTGTGGTGGTATAATTTTTTTTACTGTTAGCCTTTTACTAAATAGCTGCCATTTCCCTTTTTAAAAATATATATTCATATCAACAATTTGGTACTACTCTGCAAATGAGGTTTTATTACTCTGTTAAGGGACCTTTGGTATGCTCTGAGAAATTTAAGAAGTTGGGGAAAAGATTTTTAACTAGAGAGCTGACAGGCTTTTTGTCCTTATCCCAAAACTCCACAATAAGCCCACTGACTTTTTGGGGCTACGATTACAAGTTGGACAAGTGCAATAAGGCAGCAGTCTAGCCTCTATAACAGGAAAAAAAAGCACCTCACAAAAACAAACAGCAAGATCTTGTGCATCCCAACTACAACCTTTACATGACATTATAAAAACTTGTTTTTTAGTTACCAAAAAATACTTTTGCTTTCAGACAGCTGATAGCATCTCCTTAGCTCTTCAAGATAAACACAAGTTCATACAATCAAACTTGTATTATGACCCAGTCAGACTCAAATTTCTTAATAACTATTTCCATCCAGTGAAACTCTGCTAAAGAAATAGATGACTTAAGTCAAACTAGGAATGACAGGTGGAGGCAATATGCTCAACACTACTAAGTTTGCACACCTAATCCACATAACCAGGCTGCTGGTTCCCAAGCTGGCAAACAGCCGTGTTTCTCAGCACGTGTTGCACTGTCCAGCGTACATCTCTCTGCACTTCAGCTCCCAGTTGCACACAGTAGTTCAGCAAGAACTCTGTATAGCACTGAAGTTGTAACAGCTGATCTTTGGGTGATGACAAAACATTACTTCCTGAGCAAATTCAAAGACTTTGTAAAATCATGTATTTTAAGAAAAAATACTATTACTTACAAAAGAATAGTACAGGCAGTGAAATAGGTAACTTCAAGAGCAAGAAAAAAAAATCTTGTTTGTGGTCAGACACAGAACCTCATCTCGGATCAAACTTGAGAAACATGTTGTTAAGCATGACTTTGAATACACTTAACGTTTGAACAAGCATTAATGAGTTTCACAAGCAAATGTTACTTTGTTAAACATGTTAATTTAAGCTAGCCATGCAGCCTACGTAACTTTAAATTAAACATGCAATCACAGATATCTTAACTATACTGCATGTAGATTGGTACAATTACCTGTGTCAGGATCATTTAGCTGTGATTACAGAATACTTCAAAGCCATCCATACATTTTTGCTACTCATACTGATTACCTTACAGATAATTACCGGTTCAGTGAGAATTTGCCAATTAACTAAATGATCTTCAAAGTTAAGACAGTTTCTTGTATCAGTAAGGTTATTTCTATTGCATTAGCAGTGAGGTTATTTGCTTAGCATAGCCAAAGCAAAACTTGTCTTACCACATCATCTGTCAGTGTCTTGATATTTAAATGCTGTAAATCAAACAGGAAAGCAGTCATGTCAAAATTGTGCAGTTAAAAAAAGAGAAAAGCTCAGTTATAGTTACTTTTATTCAAAATCACATGCAAATTAAACAGTGTTAAATCCCAACACTTGAAACAAAGCAAGTTTCTTAGGAAGTTGTATGTTGTTGGTTTACAGAGCACAGCAAGTTATACAGATTTAAAAAATCTTTCATTTGATCCTCCAACAGAATATCAGAAGACTATGAACCACGCACAGCTTGAAACAAGTTGTGTTGTATTGTATTTCATAACTAAATTATATTTTATAGCTAAATATACTGTTGACCTGCTCATAATTCATCTACTACACATGTGTCTTCTCAAGATGACTGTGGGGACACCAACAACAAATCATCCAGAGATTTCAAACTCAACAGAAGAACACAGAGCTCCTCAGAAGTTCAAAACTATCCGTCAAGCTGCAACACTCGAACTACTTACACTGCTGAATTGTCTCAAGCAATGCCTCTGTGGCAAGCAGAGCACAAAGTTGTGAGCAGAAACTGAACTAAGCATTTAATAATAGTAATATCCAAAGAATCTGTAGATCACCCAAAACAGCAGTTCCTGAACCAACATTTGCTCTCCACTGCACATTTACAAACACAGCACATGCTAGGATGTACAGCTCTTGCACAAAACCAAAGAACAGCACAGGACATTGGCGACTGATGAGTCAGTGTTGCAGGGATCCCATGTATCGTTTTAATGAAGAGGCTGAGAACAGACTTGGCAGGAAAATGTCAAGAGTATGAAGTCACATACTTAGTGAGACAGGCTCTTACCCTTCTCCTAAGACTCCCGTCTCTGCATAGTGTGCACAGCTTGGGAACAGCTACAGCAACTGTCAATGACTATATCTTAATTAAACAGATTTGGAAACTCTTCACCAAGTCAACAATAATTGGCTATCACTCTCTACAGCAACCTGAAAGGAGGTTACACCAAGGTGCGGGTCAGTCTCTCCTCTCAGTTAACAAGCAATAGGACAAGAGGAAATGGCCTCTAGTTGCACCAGTGGAGGTTAGCTTGCATATTAGGAAAAATTTATTCACTGAAAGGGTACCCAGGCATTGGAATGGTCTGCCCAGGGAAGTGGTGGAATCAGCATACCTGGGAGTGTTTAAAAGGCATGCAGGGATGAAGCACTTGGGTTTGGCAGTGGAAGTGGTGGTGCTAGGTTAATGATAATGATCTCAGAGGCTTCCAGCCTAAATGGTTCTATGATTCTATGATCATTACTTCTGACATCTTCCCTGGCTTGTCACTCAGAATTAAAGAACAATTTGTGTTAAGTCAAATATTATCACACAATAGCTCTAGTCTGAATAGTGTCAAGAAACTGAGGAAGAAGTGTCTGATGACTGGTTATGAAGTTAAAAATCAAAGGAGGTGCAAGGAAATACAGTATTTAGTGACACACTAAGTTCTGCTGTAAAAAAAAAAGTTAAAAAAGGAGCTAGGTCACTACTGAACCTTTATGATAATTCCATTCCCTGTTCTAGTAAGTGAGGATTTGTAATAAATGAAAACAACTAAGTGAAAATATTCCAATCCACCCAGGAGACTGAGGATGTGTATCCCAGTCTTCTCACTGGTGTCCTCCTGCCACAAAGGTAGATCAGACTTCTGCCCCACACGCTGCTATAGAACTGGGTTTTATTACTTTTTTTCCCATTCTGCTAAATAGCTACAAAGACAGTAAAAGTGTTAACTGGTGTCATTTGCAAAAGCTCATGACTCTGCATTTAATAAGGCTTGGTATAATACTTCTATCCTTAAGTGAGCTAAACTGCAAGAGAAATTACTAACATATGGTCTGACACTGCAACTAGGTAGTGAGGAACATAAAAATTTATTCCTTTTTCATACAGATGACTTAAATCACTAAGCCTTAAGCAATGCACAGATATCATTGTGGAGCTCCTCTAACATAGCAGGAGATTACATAGTCTGCTTAGAATGAAAGCCACCTGCATTCTATGTTTTGAGTAGAAATTCAGGATTCATGTCAACTCATGTACACTCCTGTTACTAAAAAATGCAGGGAACCAACAACATCAGGTTAATTTCCACTTAAGAACAGATGTCGGATGTTTTGCAGCTCCTCCATAGACGACACTGTCATCATGCAGGTAACCAGGCAATTTCAGATTCAGGTTTTGTTCCTTGGAAAAGACATAAGTTAGTGGGATAGCTCAAGCCAGTATTTTACTTTTCATTTACGTTGTGAAATTCAGCACTGCAACTCACTATGATAAAGGGTGAAAAGTTTCCCATTTTGTAGATCAGAACACCTCCCTGACCCAGGTCATTGACTAATTAGCGAAAAAAGACTACCACGTGACCAATTAAGGACACCATAATGGTATAACAAACTTGATATACAGATAGGAGTCTTCTCTCAAAGTCTTCGTCTTACTGGATACCTATAGTACGGGAGTCTAAAAATACCAGCATTTCTTTCATAAAAGCTTGTGGAGTCTAGTTTAACTAAATATCAGCACTGGTGATGTATTTAGAGACTTTCTTTATAAAGGAGAAGAAACTCTGTGTGAACTACAACCTAATGTTCATCTCTTTCAGCACTCCAATATTAAAAGGCTGAATGACTTGCTGTAAGATATCTCTAAAGACTTATTTAGTGAACTTTATGTTATAATGCTTCCCAGTCAGAGGAGTTGGTTAAAACATAAATACGGGGGTTATTTTTTCTCCCTCTACCTCACCAAGTCCTTCTCTTCTGACAAGTTCAAGTAAAATCAGTTGACAGCTTTATTGGTCTTCTATAGTATTCAAGGATACAGAGACATGAAACATTACATGTGGTCTTAACAACAAAGAAACTTACCACGCTGGATCTTTTAATGGCATTACATTTAGAGGGGTGCTGTGACTCAAGAACAAGACCATATTTTTATTTTTGACAGGCCAAACACATTTCTAGCAAGGGGGAAAATAACTAGACCAGGAGTCAGGTAAAGACCAGACAGAAGCTGGAGTGCTTTACTACCACAGGGACATGTTTCTATTTTCAGGCTCAGATATATCAGTTCACAAAAGATGCATTCTGCTCAAGTGAACAGGTTGCCTTAAACGCAGGCCCACAAGTAAATAAATATGGCTTAAGTAACATTACTATAATATTCAGTCACTGCTAAAAACATTAAGTTTACAGAATACTGCTTCGCAGTGGATGAAAATATTTACATGCTATTTTGCACCTTCCATTAACTACTCCACAATAACAAAATTATTGCTTGGAAAGCATAGGAGCTATGTACAGGTATTCCTCTAGTCTATTTATCATGTAGAAAGTAGATATGCAAAACTGAAAAACAAATTATCAATATTTTAAATATGCTGACATTGTGTTTTCTAGTCAGAGAGATACAAAAGCATGAAGAGATTAAACAGTTAATTAGGACTGATCAGAAGGAGAGATTTATCAGTAGCACCTACAGTTCGTGAAGCAGAGGTAACACCATTACTTAGTCTTCAGCTATAGGCTTTTACAAACAACTAAATTTTAAAATTGCACTCTTCAAGGTAACTTAATTTTTAGCCTGGGACATGGAGGAAGAGGTCATTTTGTTTTGCAACTGAGTAGAAGCAGTTCACTTAAAGCTTAAGTCTAATGAAAAAGAAATGCACAGGTGTATCATTTCTGAAGCAAGCAAGCAATCTGACAGAATTACCCCTTATTGGAGATGATGTCCCTCAGGTATACTGTTATATAACCAGTGTCATAAGACAGAGGGATATACACACACATGCAGAATGTGATACAGTGTTCTTGATGAGCTGGCAAAAGCCCAAGCTCGAAATCTCCAAGGAGAGTGAGAGCCTTAAACAGGAGCCGAAAGGTACAATAGGATACAAGGGCTGAGTTTCACAACATAAGCACAGCAACAAGACGACTGCTCCCAAGACAGAAAGAGTACTGTGTCTCTTGAAAAGGTCACACATGAAGCCACGTGTGATGCCACTTTCACACCACCCAGCTAAAGGAAGCCAAATACTATTTGGCTTCATACATATTCACAGTAATGAATCTTATTGTCATACACTGAAGATTCAAGCAGCAGCACGTAGTTCATCTGCATGTGGTTCATCACGTTGAAGTTCATCTGCAAGATGGAATTTAATAACTTGAGGCATTGCCTATATAATTACGCCAGTCAAGTCCAGGTAGAGACAGTGAAGCAAAGCAAAGCAATGACAAATCCCACTTAATTGGATCAACAGTACTAGCCTGATCTTTTGTGTCATTACATCTATTTCCCTATCTTTGCATATGCATATTTACGGACGAAATTCTCTCTAGATGTGGTCCAAGCAGTTCAGGCAAACAGGATCAGAATTCAGGAGAATGACATCTCACATGGGACTCTGATTCCATGTCTTCAGCATTTTTTCCACCAGCATTACAGGTCAGCGTGGCCTGGAACCAATGAAGACTACGCTAGTACAATACTGAGTATAGTCTGTATCATCTAAGAGTTTTGGCATTCTACGAAAAGAGGCAGCATCTACATTCTCCACAAGTGGTCTTTTAGCCATGGCATAAGCACAAAGTGATGTTGCTTATCTAACTTTCTGAATGAAAGCAGGTTGTTTAAACACACAGTGCTTGGTACTTGAACTCAGATCATGCCTGGCAGGGATGGACATTGCTAGTATGACAGAGAGACCAATTAAAATATGATTTGTAATGGAAGTAGAAGACAGAAAAGCATACTGCCATACACCCCTCCCAATGAGAGAGGTTGTAGGCATGCAAAGTAACAGGATGTCAGGCAACTAAACAATTTCAACATGCATGTCCTCCACCACCTTGAAGTACTTCAACTTACAAAAAATTTAAAGTATTTCAATTTACAAAAAAATAAAAACCCACAGTCCAGATCTTTTGGGATCTTAATTTCTGCCTTTTTTGCAGATGAAAACAAAGTGATAAAACATCCCCCTCCAAACCACCATGTATGTGTATGGGTTCTTTGATACATTACAAAGAGCTTCCAGCCTACACGTGGCTATGAGAAAAGAAAAACAGAAATGGAAAAAAGGAGGGCTTAAGCAAGGTGAGTTTCAGAAGAACCAGCCAGCTTATGCCTGAATGCTGAAACAAGACAAACAAAGACTAGGGATGTACATATAATCACATAATCCCTTCTGCACCTTCGTAAATTTGGAAGTGAGCAAGAACGCATTGCCACTAATTTTATCACCAAAAAAGGATTCAACACTAGCTGGTTTTTCCCTAAAGGATATTCTCCAGCAGAAACACAAGTAGAAGACTGAATCAAGGATTGAAGGAAACCTGTAGACTCAGAGAAAAGTTAATTGGATGATTACAGTGAATGCTATTACGTTAGGATCTCCTTTGTAACAATAATCCCTCGGTGATTTTGCTACCTCAGTCTGAAAGCGCAATTTACAAACTGCACAGCATTTCTCGCTTTTAATTTCCAATATACTACTTCAGCATTTAGAGAATGGCTTTATCACACAATCTCTCTCTTCTGCTTGGAAAGCAGTCTGGAAAGCAATCAGGGGCAAAACTATCTTAACGTGACAGGTTGTACACAGTGATATTCTTTAGGCATTGATGAGTTAAACTCAAAACTGGTGCTTACAGGTAAGATCATATAACAAAGTGCTAGAACACAGCACTAAAATTTAATATCATGACCCACAGCGTTAACTCATGCCAACAAAAATAACAGCATGAGGAATTTACAATTTTACAAAGCTGCAATAAAGTGTTTTAGGTAACATCTGTTCAGCAATCATTTCTTTAAAAGACTAATTTAGATTCAAGGTCTTACACCGCAGCATAACTGCAGCAATAATTCAGTCACTTTGTAATTAAAGATATTGACACAGATTGGTCTTACCTTTCTACTCTATGCCAGAGAAATGGAAGTGCTTTTCCTCTTAACTACATCTTTCTTTGATTTATAGACACTGTTAAATGCAACTGTTAATTTGTCTATTTTTAACAGATTGGTGTAAACAAGAAACCCTTCTTGACTCATAAATTTCATAAAGAACTTAATCAAAAACATAACCTGAAAGTCACTGAAGTCAGGTCAATGATATACTGAAATTAATAGAAACACCCCTAATTTGAGCTAGAAATTGAAGCTGATCTTTTGAGGACTAGTGTCTGTAAGATGTAGTATCAGTAAAGTGCAGTTGAAAGTCACATAATCTAGCACTCACTATAATAATTCCCAAACATTTCTAAGGCAAGCGGGGAATCAAGGAGAGGAAGTGGCAAACAACTGCTTTTTACCCCACCCTGCCCCAGCAGATTTCAGAAGCTTCTTGCTCAAAGTATACATAGAGAACAGGTATAGTATCAGCCATCCTTAAGTAGGTTTCTTCTTTTTACAAGGTCCTAAACCACAAGAATGGATGCATGAGCTTTCAATAAGGTGAAGAACCACAGAAAATCTTTTACCCTTTTAAAAGTCCCACTCTTCTAAAAACTTGAACAAAGTCCTGCTGAACAAAGTCATGCTGTTACGTGCTTCAAAATGAACCACCACTCCTTTAAAAAAATTTTTAAATTATTCTGCAAAAGAACCGAGACAACTGTGGCTTAAAACTCCTTCAATTCTTCTGAGAAGCTAGTTTATTCATAAAGAGTCCTTCAAGGCCTCATTTGACATGGCTAAACAATTATAGTTGTTGATTCCAATGCCTCTTTCTCCCCCCTCCACCCCTCAAATGCAGTGGGTTTTAAAAGAAACAGTATTTTCCTCAGTTATAAAAAGAATTTTCTTTAGAAGGGAAAAACAATTAAAAAGGATGTACATGTTAATGATGTCACCTTTGTCAACCAGCAATCCAATTTCACCTCAAGGTTTGTCAGGGAATCAAATTATTTTTCAGATTAGCATATCTGCTATGAAAGATCAATATACTGCATTGACTGGAAGGGTACTTATTTTCAAGCCTTGCACACTGAGAAATATTACACTCACATAATCTGAATTACTTGAGGTCAATAAATCTAACAGCTAATTTAATTTGACAAACGTACAACAGACACAAACATAACTGAGGTAACCTGAGGTATGGCACCCTAAGTACTCCAAACAGAAAATGGCATAGGCTAAATCTAACATTGGATTACAGAGAGCCCAAAGGGGTGAGAGGCAGGCTTTACGCATTCTGACACAAAACTAATTTAACTAATAAAATTACACTGAAGATGTATTACAGGCAGAGTTAGCTACAAACAAGTCAAAATACGCCTAAGATCAAGTCCCAACTATAACCCAAACACTGCCAACTCCATCACTAAACCACATCCTTAAGCGTCATATCTACACATCTTCAAACACCTTATGAGACTTCTCTGGGCAGCCTCTTCCTGTGCTTGACCACCCTTTCAGTGAAGGAAGTTTACCTAATACCCAATCTAAACCTGCTCTGGTACAACTTGAGGCCGTTCCTCTTGTCCTGTCACTTGTTACTAAGGAGAGGACACCAACCCCCACCTCACTGCAGCCTCCTTCCAAGCAGCTGTAGAGGGCAATAAGGTCACCCAGTGAGTTAATGGCACACCTAGAATACAATCCATGTTCAGTCCATAATTCTTCAGTCCCTATCAACACCCAAGGATGAAATCTTTGCTTTAAGAGATTATTTAAAGATTAAAAATAGGACTATCATCTAGGGTGAAATGCTTTTGAAAATTGCAGTTTGACAAAGCATTCTCATGAATTAAGGACATTCGCATCTATCCCTACTTAAAGAGAAACGGCATGGGAACAGGAAGACACCAAAATAAAAAAAATTATTGAAACCCACACCTACCTACAAGATTATGTACCCTACAAAATTGAGTCAGAACCCCAAATTCGACCCCCCTGTATTTTCTGTAGCTGTGACCTCAACACCATGACCTCAAAAAAACAAGTCAGCTGATGCCCACATCAAAACATTATCAAAATCACCCTTGCATAGCCTGGGAGGTCTATGCCAAACAAGCTCCCCTGCACCAAAGGAAAGGCCTTCTTTCACTGAAAAGATGACCTTTCAGCTACGAAAAAAAAGCCTCTGTGGCTTTTATCACATTTCAGTCGGTGTTCTAATCCCTATAAACTATTGTACTGCCATTTTAACACATGGTTATCAAAACTGAACATGATGGCAATACACTACTTCTGTTTTAACACACAATTAGAGGAAAAAATGAAAACCATTACAATATCTTAATTGCGTAAGAACTTGGCAGTTAAAGTATCAGTAATAAGTAAAACCTCTTGACTCAGAGCTCTTGTCAGCCTCAAACACACAAAAATCCATGTCTCTCACTCACAAAAGGAATAATCCAACCCTTAAGTCACCATCAACACTATGCAATCTTCTACAGTGGCCAGACCACACAGGTTTCTCCTCACAGATCGTATACTAAAGCATGTTGTGAGAGACTGAGATCTGGTGTCACAAGACATTTTGGGGTGCATGCGTGTGGGTAAAGTGCCAGGTTGGGCCTTGCCCTGGTGAGGTGACACCCTGCTCTGCACACACCCCCACTCCTGGGGCCTGTATCCCAGGCCCGCAGTGGCTGCCAATCCCTAGCATAGCAGAGGCAATGGTCCACACCTGCCTCTGGGGCCCTACCCCAGCTAATGAGTGGCCACCAGACAGGAAGTCCTGCCTCAGGGAAGGGCCCAGGAAGGCCAAGGCATATTTAAAGCTGAACACAAGGCAGGCATTTTGTCTTGACCTTACCTCCTCCTGGAATTTCTGTCAGCTGAATGCTGATGGAACCCAGGAGCTGGAAGCTGTATGTGTCCTTTTCTATATCTCTTCTTTCTTTCTCTTTCTTCTTCTAATTCCCTCTTCTTGGAATTTTTGAGTAACTTAAAATTAAACGGGCTTCAAGATTGCCAAGTCAAGTGGGCTAAGTTAAAGTTTTGAGAAGTGTTTTATGTTGATTGAATGTTGCACTAAACCTTTTGCCAAAGTTCTTTCATTTTCTGAGGTTGCCAGTAATGTCTTTTTTGTTGTTTTGACCTCTTGAGAATATCTGGTTGCTATTTCTCCCAGGCATCTAACTCAGAGTACAGAAACAACTGTAAGCCCTTTCAAAAGCCTCATCAAGTGAGGTTTTTTGAGCCTTACACATGTCCAGCCATGTCACCTGCATGACTAAAATGCATGTGTCCCCAGTAGATACACAGCCATTTACGAAGCCAGGCAAATAGTCTTGGTCACGGTTTCATATATGCCCATTCTAACATGTAGAAAAAGGCACAGGGACATGGTTCAAACAGCAATTTATGCAGCCAAAATACAAAAAGATTGCAGCAAACAGAAATATTCCAGGAGCAAGTTGTCACCTTCTGGAACAGGTCTGGTCAGCCTGTTTGATATCGCTTATTGGCTAACTTTTCTGAACCTGTGCACAAGTGCCAAAAACTCAAGTACTAAATATTACACAAATACGCCTTAGAATCAAGAGTCTAATACAAGTGTTATGCTATCTCTTTTGTAATTACATAATAAATACATTTTAGAGCGGGTGGGCTCAGGGACAACTGAACAAAGACCAACATGCATCACCTAAATATGAGCATGGAATGCATCTCCTCTGCATGTGGCAGATGCTGCTGGATACAACTCCCTGAAAGGAGGTTGTATCCAGGTGGGGGTCAGACCCTTCTCCCAGGCAACCAGCGACAGGATAAGAAGACACAGTCTCAAACTGCACCGGGGGTGGTTTAGGTTGGACATCATGAGGAATTTCTTCACAGAAAGGGTAATTAGACATTGGAATGGGCTGCCCAGGGAGGTGGTAGAGTCACCATCCCTGGAAGTGTTTAAGGAAATAATGGATGTGGCACTTGGTGCTCAGGTCTAGTTGACATGGTGGTGTTCGGTCACAGATTAGAGTTGATGATTCCAGAGGTCCTTTCCAACCCAACTGATTCTGTGGATACAAGGCCTGTAGAATATATGTTGGTCCCAGCTCTAATGCTTGAAATTTTCATGACGTCCAAACAAAAACTGGTTATGTAGTTAGAGCATATCAGGCAGATGCATTATCTTGTGAGCAATTAAAAGCAATCTCAAGATTCCCAATTTCTTGGTCTACTAGCCAAAAGCTTGTAAAAGCAGGCCTACGGAGAACTTAACTATGTCCTTTAAATTCAAAGACCTGTTTTTTCACTGTAGACTTTATATCACTAAAGTTAAAAAAAAAACCAAAACAAAACAAAACACCGCAGTCCTAGTAGAAGTAACACCGTTTTAGAGCTGGAAGTCTGTTCTACTCCCCTTGCACCCATAGCTGTCACGCAGCAAGTAAGGCAATAAAGCTTTGTGATGAAGCTTTCGGGAGAGACCTGAAAACCTGCTGCATCCTTTCACACGGTCAAGCAAGAGGCGAGCTGGAGCAGGCGGAATCACCCTTCTAAGCCCAGCTGAACCTGACGGCGCCACGCATTCCCACTCGGTCCCTCGGTGTCGGGAGGTCCCAGGCAGCGACCGGCCCCGGAGGGGTCGGCGGCGGGGGGACACGGGGGTGTCACCGCACGGCCGGGCCCCCTCGGCACAGGCCCGGGCACCCCCGCCACGGCACCGGCTCGTACTTACGAATTTGGGCTTCCTGCTGTCCGCCGCCTCCTCGGGGCCCCCGGCGCTCCCGGTCCCCGGCGGGCCCTTCCGACGGAGCCCCTTGTTCTCCCGCCCGCCGCGACCCGGCGGCGAGGATGGGGCACAGTAACGCGGCCGCGGCGGCTCCATGGCCGCGCACGGGCGAGGAAGGGAGATGGGCAGGGGGAGCGCTGCCCGCGATCGGGCCCAGGCCCGGCGGTCCCGGCCGAGCTGGGCGCCTGCGATTAGCGCGGCTTAGCTGGGCTCGGCCAGGCAGGGCGCCGCGGGGGGAGGAGCGGGGCTCAGCGCTAAAGCCGCAGCCTCACCGCAGCGCAGGATTTAGCGAGGAGAAGCCCCTAATCC
>VZRQ01000575.1:289031-362924 GCA_013397975.1 Machaerirhynchus nigripectus
CTCGCCCCGCCCCGCCCCGGCCTGCCGGACCTGCGCGGGGCCGCGCGGGGGCAACACCCGCAGGGAACGGGACGGTCCCGCCGGGCTGAGGTACCGCCGCCTCCAAGGTACACACGCACACAGGAAGGGACAGTTTATTTCCTTATCGTGCAAATCCTGTCTTTTCTGGACCCTGTCTGTTCAGGATCTGAAGACGGGGAAGGTCCCTCACCTGTTTGGCCTAGGATGACGATTTCCAACAAGTGTCTTTGTTAAAAATTCCGATTCCATACCTCAAGCCAGTGTTTGACAGGTGAAAAGTGGTTCTATTTCTATATGACCTTTTTATATAATTAAAGCACTGACTTTGATATGTAAATATATGTTATTATATAGAATCGTAGAATCATCGGGTTTGAAAGAAACTTTTAAGATCATCCAGTCCAATAATCCAAACCACCCAGCACCAGATCCAGACACCTCTTAAACATTTCCAGGGATGGTGACTCCATCACCTCCCCAAGCAACCGATTCCAATGCCTGACCATCTGAACAGTGAAAAAATTTTTCGAGTATCTAATCTGAATCTCCTCTGTCCCAGTTTAAGGCCATTTCCTCTGGTCCTGTCACTGCACAGTAGAGACAGGCCTCCACCTCCACTAGAGCCTCTGTCTTGGTAGTTGTAGAGAGTAATATATACGTATGTATACATATACATACGTATATATTATATATATATAATTAATACTTCTCATATTACTTCTATACTATTTTGGTGGTATTGGGTTAAAAAAGCAGAATGACACAGAAAAGACTTAATCCCTATCCAAAGCAGTAGCAGTGTTTCCATCATCCTCCTGCGTCCGAGTTTCCATTTTGTGATGGACTCAGTCTGTGTGGAGGAGCTGTTAACCGTGCTGCCAAGGCCAAAAGAACAGGTGTACCTGCAGTCTGCATTTGTTTAATGCAATCTGTTGTTTTCCGTCACTGAAAGACCTGCAAGACTCTGTGGTTTATGGGGAAATACATAAATAGAGATTTCATTATGCTGTAAACTAGCAAATTGCATATGGTTTACAAGGCAATTGAATTCTCATTACTATAATCAATACCTTGCATTTATCTTTATTTTAAATTAGGAGTAGTTAGAATAATGATGCAAACTGGAGACTTACGTAGGGGAAAATCTATTTCCAAATCTCAGTGTTAGGGATCATTAAGAAAAGGAAAGCTAACACTCAGCATTTAATACTCTAGAGTATTTCCTAAAACAGAAAAATTTCTTTTCTCTTCTGTCATTCAGTCCTTCGGCATGACTTACACAGGCAGTAACGTACAAAGTTTAACATCTGCCAATACACAGAGTTCTGGTGAAACATAGCAGAATTCAGCCCCAAACTCAACCTTTGCAGGGCGAGGGAGCTGTGGGGCCACACAGAGTAGATGCAGTAATTATTTGTATACGTTAAACTCTTCATCCTTGGCACCTTTCTATAGATGTTTTGTAAATTTATATTGGAATTCTTTGTGGAGAGTATAATTAGCAGAACACTGTTTAATGTCATGGTTAATGATTTCCTGGAACATTTGATTAGAAAATTAATCAGGCTATGTGTGCGTATGATAAAGCTGTTTAAATGGACTTCCTAATTGCACTGTGGTAGAACACACTGGCTTGTGCCAATATATCACTTTCAAGGTACTGTGTTGCAATAACAGAGAAACACTGAAGGGAATAATTTATCAGACAGTTTTACTAAGCCAAAAGTAAATGTTAGTACTTTTGATCTATTATTATTATTTTATACTACCCCTCTTGTGCTCGTTAGGTGTTCACAGAACAAATACACTCTTGCAACAGCTCAGTTTACCAAGATTAATCATGACGGAGGAAAAAAATCATGAGAAAGAAATGCATCAGTAATACTAAAATTGTGCAGAGATTCTACTTAGTCACAGCATGCCTATTGTCTGGGACATACAAATAGCTTGGTCATTTTCCATTATTTTTGTTCTGGAATGAGAAGTTTTCAAATATAAAAGTCTGAGACAAAGTAAGTGTGTAAAGTCAACCATGGATATTTGCAAAAGTAGTCATTTAGATTGATGGGTTTATTTAGGCTGTTAGCATTCTGTTCCATCTCTCTCTTTTATTTTTTTTTAATATACTGTGACTCAGGACTTAAAAAAAAATAATAACCTCCTAATATTCATTGTTCTAGGGAAGCAGTTTTTCAAATACATTCCTGTGCAAAGTATTTCAAAGCTGGCCTTTGACTGTGTTTAGGCAGTTGTCCAGATTTCATTTGGAGACATCTAGTTCTTTCCTATAAGAAGAAGATAAAACAATCAATTAACTGTTCTTTCATGAGGTTCATCCTTTTGAACTGTCACATAAAAGTTATGAGGGATTTTGTCAGCAATGTTGTTGTTTTTACAAAGCAAGCATACAAATTTAGTACTACTCTATTTAAATATGCTAACAAGGAAAACCCTCTTAGCCACAGTTCCTGTGGCTTGGCAGAGCCAAGCAAATGGCACGTCTTTTCAGGAAAATGGCTTCTTCTTTCTCCCTTGAAAAGCCCCAAACAGGCACTTCTAGCCCAAATCCCTCAAACTTTCATAGCTATTTGTAAGTTACACCAATTGAATATGTATCCCAACATCTTATTCAAAGGAGTTAAAAAGTTACATGACTGTTAACTCATAATGCCTATAAAAATTACATTGGAAAAACATGGCTTGTCCTCATGTCTTATAGAGGCAATTGATGCTTGTTTTATCTAAGAAAATCTTTAACAGTTGTATTTTTATATTGCAACAACACTCATTAATATTTTAAATTTATTGCAATGTAATATCCTTAAATGTAACTGGTGGATAAGATCTTACCTAATTTTCACAGCATGGGTGGCTCGCAAAACATATTATTCCGTTATTAAGATGATGGGTAGATAAAATCTCAAATTGTTCATCTAGTCTAGCCTATTAAGTTTACTAAGGAACATGGCTGTTAGCAAGTTTATCGTACTAATAAATGAACAAGTTCATGTTACAGCTATGAGAAAATTCACACTCTGTTCAAATAATAATGTTTTCATTGAAGAAAATTTGCTTTAGTTTTTTCCCTGTAAAACAAACAGAATTATTTTGGCTTTCTTGTACATAATTTGATTGTCACTTAGTCAGTGTCACTGCCACTGTAGTAGTATATGTCATTTCTACATTCTGTTTCTAGCAAAAAATAGACTGCAAAAAATGAAAACCCATAGCTAAAACTACACCGGAAGATCATGATAATCAGAAAAAGGAAGGAACTAAAAATTTGCCGACTAATATGACGGTAACTTTAGGTTCTTGCAAGGGAAAAATGCATTAGGTGTTTTCTGATATATGGTTATGGTTACAAACTTAGTTGGAAAAAGCTACAGAATTATAAGTCTACTAAAATGTGACAAAAAGGAGTTTTGGTTTTAATAGTCTTCATAAAGGATTGCATTTTTCCTTTGCTTAAGCTCGTGATCAAGGTAACTTATGTTTGTTATGAATCTGTTTAAAGGGATTCTGAGAACTGAGTTTAGGCTAAATGTTTGTCACGGGTAACCCAGGACGTTATTGTATTCCCTATCTATCTGTGCCCCAAACTTGTCACTGTCTTTTTAAGACCCCGCATGGCAAGAACTGGAAGAGCAGTTGGGAGGTTCTGGTCCTTTTACAAGGTTGGGGCACCTGAGCCAACCTGTTCTTTTGCCTGGCAGGGTTTGCTGAAGGTAGAGGCTCTGCTTCAGAGGGGGGTGTTTTGGGCAGTTGGTTTTTTTGCTTGTTTGTTTTTCTGGGCTTGCAATAGTAGCCACTCAGAAAAACTGCATTTCGCAATCAAAAACTGTTTTGGAATGAACTTCGCATAGTGAGCCAGTTCCTGGGGCTGGGTCAGCCCGCGTTGGTGCCGACTGCTTCCCTCTGCCCCAACACACACGTGGCGGGCAGACAGCAGCACCAACACCAGCAGAACCCAGTGGGCAGCAGGAGGAAGCCAGCAGAGCTGACCCCACGCCCGCCAGCACTTCTCATCGGCCACTAGAGCTGCTGCATAAGCTCCTACCTTCCTGGGAGAGTTCTTTTTGCCACCATCTTGTCCCTTGGTTTCCCATACTACACAACCACCACTGGCAAGCTGCCAGAGACTGGAAAAAGTAATCTGTTTCAAGACATCTTGGGAAGCTTGGAATGTGTGGTAGGAGGTGGATCTGGCCTTGCTGTGGTGAGGTGGTGGCCTGCCCCCTATACCCTCCCCCCACCCCACGGTGTCTGTCAATCAGAGCTCAATGGAGGCAGCCCCAGTGTTGCCTGACCCAGCCCCTGAGTGGCTGAGAGACCCTAAGTCCCACCTGGGAGGAGGGCCCAGGATGGGCCAAGGCTTTTGGAAGCCTGGCCACAAGACAAGCCCATTGTCCTGTAACCCTGCCTTCATCTTGGAGTTTTACATCACTGCAGCCCAGGAGTTGGGAGCTATGTCTGTTTTCTTAAATCTTTCCTGTCTTTCTGTTTTTCTCCCTTTCTTCTTCTAACTCTCTTCTCACAGAACATCAAGTGGTTTTAAAGGTTTTCTGCCTTCAATGGGCCAAGTCTATGCTGTGATAAGTGGTATTATGTTGCATTTACTCTTTTGCCAGTAGTCCTTAATTTCCTGTAGTTTGCCAGTAAACTTTTGTGTGTTTTTTACCTCTTGAGAATATCTGGTTGGGATTTCCCCCTTTTTGTCTACCCAGAGCAAAAGAACTGTAGTTAAACCCTGGAATTAAGTGACTGGGGTGTAACGTGGGCGCCATCTTGGAAAGGGTCTGACGCCATTCTCCATTTGTCTCCCTACGCATTGTCGGCAGTGGGGGTCGCCATCTTGGAAGACATTTGGAAACATTTTGGATGTTTCTTTGTTCCCCTGGAGTTGGTGAGATTTAGGAATTTTCTATCTAGTGATCATTCATGGGGTTTTTTTGCATGTTGCTGTTTTGCTTCTTAGTTAATTGTTATTTTTTTCACTTACATCTACTCATGTTTGTTCCTTATTGGTGGAAAGAGATTGGTTGAAATTGAGGGGAGGTAACTCATTTTAGAGAGCCCACTTCTTTAAATTGTCTAAAACCAAGACTGCTAAAAAAATACTAATTTTCTTTTGTATTCCCCAGGCTCTTTTTTGGTAACAAGATCGTTTTTCTCATGTGATGCTTTAAGAATGTATGATGCCACTTATCTTATGATGCATCTCTTTTAAAGCCCTGCTCTTGCTCTCATCTGTCTTAACTGCCCAGCATGCTACTTACAGTTGGAAGTACTCAAAACAGTTGTTTGCCATCATTCATTGGCACCCTGGTAGACAAGTAGTGTGTGCTGGTTAATATTTGTATAATTTTTTTTAATATTTAGGTGGAAGTAGAGAGGAATTTATGACAGGACAGATAATGAAAGAAAACACTGTCTTCCCAAGTATGTCAAATTTTCTGTAAAGACAAGCAGGTATTTGGATCACAGCACTGGTAAAGCTGAACTCATCAGACCTCTCTTGGCACATATATTTCTTGTTTCTTAAAAGTATCTAAACTAGAGTCTTCTGAAAACAGTTCTTTTCTTCCCTTTCTTATATAAAAAGAAGTATTATGGTTGTATTTCAGAAAAGTATTGTGGTTGTATTTCTTGTAATTCATTTCTGTTAACAGCAGAAATACTTTTGGAAACCAGAATATCCTTGATTTCCATCCCAATTCTTTATTGCTAAGAGTCTTGGACAGTCACACTTGCACAATGGTATCAGTGCTAAGTGTCAATGGAATATGTATCTTGCAACAGTTATAAAAAATAGTTGGATTTTAGAGAAGCACAAAGAACTTCAGGGCTATTCTTCAGGTTTGCATGGCAGTAATTTCCAGACACTTAAAAAATGTGTAATTAAAGAATTCAAGCTGAAATGAAGTTCCCGCTGAGAGTTGTGTTTAGAATACTTCTATACCTTTTTTGTTATTACACGAGAGTTGTTACTGAAGAAAACAAGAAAGCAAGATCCTGCAGGTTTTAGCAGATCATGTAGGTATAGCTGTCTTTACTCCAGAATGGACAGACAAGAAAGGCATCCCTGAGGACAGCATTTGTCACTGTCCTGTTATTGCGATATCAGTCATACCTTTTTGAAATTTCAAACAAAATTTTACATGCAATGGATTCATTTTCTCTCTTTTCTAGGTAGAATTTAAGTTAAGGGCTTTCAGAAGTAGTTGTGGTCTGAATAACACCATTCTCCTTCTTGAAGCTTTCAAAGTCACCCTGTAAAAGATGAGGATAGAAGTAGGAAAGTAGTTTGCTTCATCAATTTATTGTGGATTACATGTTGCTAATAATTTCTCACTGAATATTTTAGACTAGCCTCTCATTCAGCTGAGGAAATCTAATATAGCTCCTTCAAGATACTGCCTAGATGGGAAAAAATCAGTAAAGAAGTCCATTATGCAGTTCATCAAATGGATCTTTATGAGGATATTTGAGATGTGATTTGTGGCACTATTTAGGATACATTGCATACTACATTATTATAAAGTTCAGGTTTGTAATTTAATTATGGGCCAAATTATCTTCAGTTCTAACTTTACTTGAAGTGACTAGGCCAAGCCTGACAGGTGATATAAATTGTAAATGGTCTGTGTGTCATGGGCTGCAATAAAGGCTATGTTACATAATTTTATACTTCATGTGGGATTTTCAGAGCCGCCTAAAGAATTAAATGAGCTGTTCAAACCTTGTCTGTTTTACCATTATGCTATTAAGCACTCCTAGTAAAATTATTGCAAACAGTTAATTTTGCCCAAAAGAAAATAAATATGTTTTCAGAGGATAAAATCATGCTGAAGTTTTTTTGTGAATATAGGGGTCCATAGAAATGTGATCAAGCTTAGTGATTTTTTTCAGGCCATTCACTGCAAAGATTTTAAGCCTTTTGTCAGAATTTTGAGATGTAATTGTCTTCCATTACTTCCTGATAATTCTCCAAATTCCTCATAGCTTTCCTTTTTTAATATACTTCTGTATTTTTTTTTTTCATAATTCACTTTCCAAATTTCCTTTTAAGATTCTGTCTTTCATTTTTCCTTGTGATAATTTATATTACTTCCTACTAGGGCATGATACAGTTTGGTTTCAGAAATCCCTTATTTTCTTTTGACAGATGTATCATTTTAAGAGAGAGAGAGAGGGAGGGAAAGAGAGAGATAAACACATATATGTATGTGCATATATAATGCTTTTTATGAGTTAGTTATGTATTGTGGAAGCCTCAAAATTGACTATAATTTGTTTATATAGCTTTTATTTCTCTCTGACTGATTTTCTTATTCCAATCCATCTTTAAGTTTCTCAGTCTAGTTATTCCTCTTGCAAGAGTAGTGGATATAATCATATTATGGTTACTGCAACTTAATATTCAGATACAGTAAGTACTGTACATGTAGATAAAGTAAAATGCTTCCTCTTGTTTTAAAAAACCAATATATATCATGTGGGGAAATTCCTGAAATACGTTCTATATGAAACATAATCAGCAGTTCTGCGGGTAACAGAAGTCACTCTGTTGCTATCCCAACTGCCTGTTATTTTTTGATACTCTGTTCCTTGGCAAGTTTCAATGGACAACCTGATTTTTAATGGCTCTTTAACAGGCATAGTCATAAATTTCTACAGAGTGCAATGCACTGCCTTTCTTATGTTAAATAGTAGCTTCATCTCTTGTCTTAGGAAGATGAAGAGTGTAATTGGAGGGTGTACTTTCCATCACAAGTACTCTTCCAGTGCAACACAGCTAAGATTAGGGTTTTTTTCTAGGAAGTTTCTTAAGTGGCAGTTTTATGACAGTGTGAACCAGAACAAACTTCATAAGTTTCCATCTTCCTTCACCTATGTTAAAATAAATGAAAGCCGTTGATAAAGGAAAATGATCGCTTTCACTTACTTTTACAAAGTATTTCTGCGGAAATGGAGAGATGATTATGTTGGATTGTGATACAGGGGTTATCCTATAGGACCTAGAGATGCAATTAGCTCTCAGGAATGTGTTTGAGGTAAGATGGGCAAGTGAAAGAAATTGTATTGTAACAATTACAGGATTGCCCCTCAGCTGGCCACAGGCAGTAGGGTCTCAAGATGGTTTCGGTTCATTTTACGGCAACCTAACCAGAATGGAGACTTACGAAACCGAGGTGTATTTGCAAAAAAAGTAGAGGCCAGTTGGCATTGTTTCTGTTACCTTATAAATGGAGAATTTAGAGAGAGCAGAATCTAGTGAAGAAAAACTAACATGTGCAAAAGGCAGTTCATCCACTCTTAAATTATAAATTTAAAAAAAATGGAAAGAAGAACTGCTGGAGATCCTTCTATGTCTTCACTGACGATAGAAGATGCTTTGATACCTGGTTTAGACCAGAAGAGTACATTTAAATGCTGAAGGCAGCTGAGGTAAACCTCATTCTCTCATTGTTCTGGGGATTTCAGCAATTTTCAGTCAATAAATTCACTCCCTTTCAATAGATTTTATTATACCTATTCATATGAATTCAAAATCACAGATATATTTAAAAAGCAATGTTAATGACTCTTTGGAATTAACAATAAAATTCTCTTGTGATCCTCAGAGAATAAAATTTTGAATAATCACACTTCCAAGGTAATCTGTACCTCTTTGAAAATAGTTTCTGATAGTCTGGAAACTGAAGACAGATTTTTTTTCCCCCTAAAAGGTTTAATGGCTAGTTCCCTTACTCCCTTTGCTGCAGGTTGTTATCATTATCGATAGTAAACTACTTCAAAAACTGTGGGAAGTGGTAAGCTGCAAATATACTCACCTGTTGTACAGAATTACTTGGATGGTGATTAAAAGAATTAATGCTGCTACTAACCTAAGTGTTCTAACACATTTTCTTGGGAAAATCTATTCCATCTTTCTGTTTTGTCTTTTTTTCCCCCTTTTCTGCTGCAATATATTGGAGGTTTTTTCTCACTTGCAGAACTTCGCATTCAACCTTGGAAACTTTTGCATTATGAAGAAATTAACTCTAATCAGTACATGACAGCAATCCCATCATTAATTTGTTAGCTTTCTAAACAGGTACCTTTGTGCCTTCTCTCCAGATGGTATTCAGTCTATGAAGAAGTCATATGTAAGCATCCACAAAACAATTTAATTACTATTTTTCAAATCTTTCTTTAGAATTCTCCTTTGCCAATCTGCCCACAGAAGTGAAGAATTAAATGCAGCCTCTCTCATTGTTGGGTGTTGCTCCTGATTTAGTCTGTATCTCCTGTCTGTATTCCACAAAGAGACAGCAAGCTTTTGGGGCATTGCTTTTTTTTCATTCAAAACAGCTCTGACATTTTACAATAATAAACATCTTGATTAATACACAGAGCTTGATACTTGTGTTACATGCGAAGACTAGAACACCTAAACTCTATTTGATTTCTAGGCTTTCTCTTTTACTTTCTGCCTGTGTTTACTTGACAATATTTGCCAGAACAGATATATCAGAATAGACAATGCTTGCTTTCCGTACTTAACTTTCCACTCTTTGAATAGTACTAGAAGTAACTAAGTACCTGTTGTAACTTCTAAACATTCACCATATTTAGTAAATAATCCGTACTTTATAATTGACATTGTTCAATAGAGTTTTCAGACTTGTGGTATTTTCTAGCTTTGAACTGTACATGTGCACAATCTCATAATTGAATGTTTTATCCCCATGTCTATTAGTATGGCTTGTGAGAGGGAGGTGGGGATTGATATAATTACCCATTTATGTTTTAGGTGGAGTAGAGGAAAATGATCTTTGTATCTAGAACCAAAGTTGCATTGTATAACCATTTCTTTTATACTAGGAGTTTATACAAGCTATATTAATTCAGATTCAATCTTACATAAATCATGGCTTTGCAATCACTTAGGAGTTGTATCACATTAATCTACAGTGACAGTGTTCAACAGAGTCTAGAAAGTTGTTTGATTTCACACTCTGTAAATGACAGTTCTTGATTTTCTGTAATATTTTGGATCACAGACAAAACCTTGTTTCAGTAACTGCATATTAGCTGGACGGTTACAGCTGAAATGCAGAACTGTTGTGGTTGGATGATATGATCAACATTCATCACAAGCTAATAATGGTGATTCTGAACATCTTAATTGGAGATCACACAAATCTGTGTAGTGTGAAATAAGATGTCTGGGCAATTGCAAAGATTTTGACTGGTCCATGTGCTGATAGCCTGCAGAAGATTTTAATATTCTGAAGTCACACCAGATGGGCAACCTGCTGCAGTATATACCTTGGATCAGTTTTAAGCTGCAAGGGTTCTGTATCTGATGTCATCTCAAAGGGAAAATAATCAACAGCTGCACTAATGACATTTTTTAATCTCTCTGCTCTTGATTTACCTAGGCTTTGACTGATGCAATATTCAGTTTAGGAAAACTGTACAAAAACCTTCTACAATACCAAGAAAATGGACCAGAAATGGAACTGGAGAAAAAGATGAGCACCTATTATTTAACTGCTCTATGCATGCCTTCTAATCCTATGTGCAAAATTTAACTTGTTGTTGCAAAATAAGCTTGGAATAGCATACAGAGATGAGAAAAAATGGCAGAGAAAAGTGTAAAGGAGTACAGATAAAATTTTGATTAATATTTTATAGCTGAAAACAATGTAGTTATTTTTCTGGATCGTGGAATTATTTATCCTGGGAGTGAGTAGATAGCAATACCAGCTCTCCCCTACTCCAAGGTTTTGCTGGATACGTTCTTTCATAGAATATTCCATGGAAACAACTCGAGTCAATTTGAGTTCTGCAGCCCTTCACTGCAGTCCCCATAATTGGACTTTTGTCCATTTTGGTACAGGACAACTCATAGCTTTGGGTGTGTTGTAGTGTTGTGCATCTCTTTCAGCGTGGAATTTTAGCACAGTTCATCATCTGGGTAATCTGATCAGTAGATTATGCAAGTAATATGAAATAGGCCATATAGTCAAAATTTTGAATATTTTTTAAATTAAATTGTTTTGGACTATAGCAAACATGTCATGTTAAAAGAGGGAGAGAAATGTGAAGAATTTGGATCTGCTGTTGTAATAACCGGGTTTGAATTAGACAGCCAAAAACGTAACTATAATAAATGCAAATTCAATTATGCAGAAACATTTGGAACTTGTCATTGAATAAATAAGATATCATTTAAGTGCTTTGCCCCGATGTGGCTGCTGAACACAAGTGTTGTGAGTAAATGGTAGAGGAAATAATCTGAGTTGAAAAATAGGACATGTAAAAGGCCACTAGAATTTTCACCTGGGTTATAAAAGACAAGCAAAAAATTAAGGAACGCTTACATTTGACATCTAAGCAATGAATGAGGAGGAAGACAATCACAATTTCCTTTACTTCTAACTATATCTGGTTCTGTCACTTGTTATGCTTGATAGTTTTTAATTAACTCAAGCTAATTGTTACATAACTTCATCATGTCAATACACTATGAAGCCAGACTGAGGATGGGGCCTTCCACACAAATGTGAAATGCATGAAGGATGAAAGTAAAAAAAAAAAAAAAAGATAAGATATGAGAAACTGTTACTAATGCAGAAGCCAAATGCATAATGCCAGGAAAGAAGAGACATCTGATAAAAATCCTGATTGAAATTGGAAACTGGAATGCCCAGCTGAGGATTCAGAATTAATACATAAAAGCATGACAAAGCTAGCATTTCCTAAGAACTGAATTCAGGAGGACCAATTTATGCTTAAGAAGCCTACAATGCTCTGAAACTACAGACTTGAAGGACAAGAAGGATGATAGGCATATGATAGAGACATGCATGGGTTGAAATTTTGATACAGACCTGCTCATACTCTGGTAACCAGGACAGTGACTAACATACTGAGTAAGAAGCAAAATTGACCCCACTCTGCAGAAGTTACAAGTGATGACATAGAAAAAGATTGTGCCAGTCCCATCACTGGTTCCCATTAGTTCATCAGTACAGCAATATATCAAGTTCTCTAGAGTAATGGGACATTCAGTTTGTCCTTTCCACTTTTCTAGGGAGTTGTGCTGTATCAAAACCTGTCACTGGGACAAGCTGGGAGTAGTTCCAGGATATTTAATATACACTGGGTTAGGAGACTAAGCTCCTAACATTTTTCAAAGTCAGAACAAGATGCTGAGAAAGCTTGACACCACTTGAAATTTTTAGGAAAAGTTCTTTCACCTTCCATCTCTGTCATTAAAAACCTTTTTGGCTTGACTTTCCTTCTTTGGGAATCAGAGAAGACAAGATAAAAGGAAGTTACATGGGACTCTACTTCAGCACTCCAGCACATTATAGGATAACTTATACTTGACTTGCCATAAATGACCTGAAAAGCCAGATAGGTGGAGTGATTTGTTTTGAAAGTCCAATTTGCTGAAAAATATGCTGCCTTTGTTTGAAAGCCCACAAATAAACTAATTACACTAACTCTGAAGAAGATTGCTTCCTAATATTTAACTTGAAGACAACATATCCAAATTGGATTATGATAGACATAGCTGCCTTATGCTTGAGGCCCGCTCAAGAACAACTGATGTCATGCACTGCTGACCTCTGAAGTACTGAATAATGAACAAAACCCTTCCCAGAAACAAGGGTCTAAATGTCTCAATTCCCAAGAGAGTTTGCATTTTTTTTTCATTGAGGTGCACAGTACAATACAGTGAATTAAAGTAATTTTCAGTTCTGTAGCTGAATGTCATTCCCTTTAAATGAGATACTGGCAGTTAGATAGCTTTGATTGCTGCCAGCTGTCAATGCCCCTAAGGAAAGCCGAGATGCTTCTATGGTGGAAGATGGAACAAGAAGCCTGCTGATCAAACACATCACAAGTTGTGTCAGAGGATTAGCGAGTTAAATAAAATAGATGTGTGTTTACACTCTTCCAGTCATAAACAAGCTGTGAGTTTTCTTTTTTTTTTTCCTTACAGAGAACACTTCATACTCCAGTGTGTTAACTGGCTTTTGTAGCTTCTGTTCTTGCTTTATGGAATACATGTCTCTAGATAGAGAGGAAAGGAGCTAAAACAGCCATTTTCCTGTTGTCCAAATGTCTGTCTATTTTGCTTGGATAAGTACCATTTAAATAGATAACAAGAATAAAAGTGTTTTGCTCATTACTGTTACTTGTTGTAGTAAATGGATATATGAGCTAAAATTTCAAAATTGAAATATGCAGTTAATTCATGAATCAAATACCCGCTGTGCAGTACAAGTCAGGTATTAGTGTTGCACACAGTCTGTTACTTCTCATAGTTTCTGTATGTGTAATTTAGACATACACACTAGATTATGCCTAATTTTGTAAAATGTAGTCCATATGTTTTGTGAGTCCTCTTCTGTTTCTTCTTATTACACCTGCTTACTCTTAGTGTTCAGCAGAAAATTAGCTGAAAGCAATAAAAAAGGAAGTGAAGACTAGCAATGCAGTTTAAAAAGTCTAAGAACAATCTTAAAAAGTTTAAATCTGTCTTTACATCTATGCACTGTCAAGTGGCTGAGAATATAAAGTGGGTTTTTGGGTTGGTTTGTTCTCCTTTACAGCCTTCAGTGTTAGCCAAGTGACATGTTTTAAAAGTCTGTGGAGCTGATTAGTGTTGGTGCATAATCTTAACAGAAATACTTCCTGGGAGGATATGTCCAACCTTAACGATCTTAATAAAGAAACAAATAATATTTAATTATATTACGTGGTAAGGAAATGTAAAGTTTTATGACTCAACGAGAAAAAAGTGTATTTTTTTCTTGACAAAGGGCTAGATTTAAGGGAAATTAGCATAAATCCATATGAGAATATCTCTGAGTATTGCATGAACACCAAGGTGTCTAAAGTCTGCAAAAATTCTTAATAAATCTCATTGTGCCTTCTGGGACACCAACCACTGCAAAGATTTTTTTTTTTCTGAGTTTGTTGAAAGCTTGTGAGACACTTTTAATGACAGGTAGTCATTATGTAGCAGCCACAGTGGGGAGTCCTGTAGTGTTTTACATCTTATTTGTCAGTTGTCTTCCTTTTTGGAGAGGCATACTGGCTAAGTAAGGAGGCTAATCACCAAGGCCCCCCTGTCTTTTCATGAGGCAGTTCTTAGAACTCTTTCAAGAGGAAGAGAAATCCTAGACAACTCACAAACAGAAAAGCAGAGACCAGACTGAACAGTCAGCCAACAGGAATCATGTGAGAGGGGAACTAGAGAGGTGTTAAGAGCCAGGCCTATCAGGTGTGTATCTAAAGAGAAGGTGTCAAGAGGACGGAGCCAGGCTCTTCTCAGTGGTGCCAGGCAACAGGACAAGAGGCAATGAGCAGAAAGTTCCACCTGAATATGAGTTCAAACTTTTTTAATGTGCGGGTGACTGAGCACTGGAAGAGATTGCCCAGAGAGGCTGGGGAGTCTCCCTCATGGAGAAAGTCAAGAATCATCTAGACACAATCCTGAGTAACAAACTCTAAGGGACCCTGCCTGCCTCGGAAGGTTAGACTAGATGACCTCCAGTGGGCCCCTTCCAACCCCAACCATTCTGTGATTCTGTAATTTTGTCTGAGCTCATCTTCTTCAGAGGCGGGTGGTCTGTGTGCTTTTCTCAGTAATCCTAACTTAGGCTTAGCTATGTGCATAGACCAAGGCTTCATAGACTAAGAATAGAAGTTCTTAGAAGTATTTTGTTTTCTTAGTTTTTCTAAATGTGAAGGCTATGAATACATTACCAGAATGGGATATAGGACCCAATTCAGTTTTTGCTCAGATACAGATCCATGGTGACTCTAAAAAAGCAAGTGGAGGCTGTAAAAACCAGTCACGAAGGCTGTGTTTACACCTCTCTAGTGTGGTTCATTTTAGTACCATTCCTAGCTTTCTAGATAACAAAACAACTGAAATGTGCTGTGTCTGTCCTTCCCAAACGCACATTCGTTTTCTGTGTAGGTGAAGGGTTGGTCTGTGTGTGCAATCTAGCTGTGATAGCAAATGCCTGGACAAGGGAAGGCTTCTCACTGTAGATGTAGCTCACGAAATGCCTTTAAAAAGTAATGACACGTAACATAAATTGCCTTCTGAACATCATGAAGGTTGATTCCCTTTTACCTCTGCAATGTCCTGCTAATGTGGGCACCTGACTGAGGCTGGGTGAAAAGGATTCCCTCCTCCTCTTTTGTGCTTTGAACCTCTTCAGTGAGGTGCCTTTTTTAATCTTCCTTTTGCTTTGAAGGGAGCTTTTGTTCAGTATATTCATCAAGGTATTCTCTTTTTTTTTTTTTTCAGGCCTTATTATTTAAATGTCTGACAACCTCAAAACTCGAGTGCACTGATCTTTAGAACAGCACAATGAAGTAGGAGGGCTCACCACCACTTTGGAGAAAAGGAACTGAGGACTAAAGTAGTTCAAGTGACTTCTCAGCAACCACACACTGAATCTGTGGATAAGTAAAGTCTCCAGTTCTAAGTGCCATACCTGCCCCAAACAACATGTGCGTGCGGGGGCTGTGCGCGTGTAGTCACCAGCAAGCTCCAAGCTGAACCAGCCGGGGAGTAGGAGGCGCTGGGTCCAGGCTGGGTTATCAGGTGGGCAGAAGGTCTGTGCTGATATTTGGGGGAATCTGTGAGTGTGGGATGCCCATGGTACAAGTGTGTGAGTTCTTCACGTGTGCAGTGAGGATCCAGCAGGACCAGCCAGTCAGTAAGGGACCTGTGGGATGAGTAAGGGGGATGGGATGTGGGAAGGGGTGCCAGGCAGGTAGAAGGGCCATGCAGGTGCTCCGGGGATCCATAAATGTGTGTGTGCTTATGCACAGCTAAGGAAGTGTGGGTTTGACAAGTGGACAGTGAGGGGGATTGAGAACTGGCTGAATGATAGGTCTTAGAGGGCTGTGATCAGTGACACCGAGCCTCGTTGGAGGCCTGTAGCTTAGCAGTGCACCTCAGTGGTCAGTACTGGGTCCAGGCTTGTTCAGCTTATTCATCAAAGATTTGAATGAAGGGACAGAGCACACCCTCAGCAAGTTTGTAGATGATACAGAACTGGGAGGAGTGGCTGACACACCAGAAGACTGTTCTGCCATTCAGTGGGACCTGGACAGGCTGGAGAGTTGGGCAGAGAACTCAGTGAAGTCCAACCCAAGCAGGGTCGTGCACATGGGGAGGAATTATCCCATGCCCCAGTACCAGCTGGGGGTGATCTGCTGGAAGCTAGCTCTGTGGAGAAGGACCTGTGTTGGAGTCCAAGGCATGCCTCTGGCAGCCCTGGCAGGTCAGGGAACCCTGGAGCCCCAGCGAGGGGGTTCCAGACCTTGGCTAGAAGCCAAGAATGAAGGAGTTTTTGATCTTAGTCCATGGGAAAAATTACCAACACTGTGAGAAACATTGCAAAACATGAGAGTTTAAAATAAGTAGTGGTTTAGTGTGTTACAAGGTAAAAAGGTAGATTTAAAAAATTGTAGAATAAAGATTAAAGACTTAAGATGGAGGATTTTGGGCGTTGCCCTGCCCTTCTACTTCTTCTTCTTCTCCTCCATCTTCTCTGGTGATGGTGGCACAAAATGATTGGTAGAATGAAAAAGAGGTAGAAATTACATGTCTAGAATAGGTGCAAACTAATTGGTATAAAATGGTAAATAATAAATACGTTGTGAAGAATGGTTGGATCATGGAAAAGGTACAAAACGGATGGGACAGCCCAGGACTGGGCAGTTCCTGCTCGGACACGGCTGGCATCAGGCTTGTGGCGCCGAAGCTGAGAGCTAGCTAGAGATAAAAAGAAATAAACAACTTGAAACAACATCTGCAGGTGTTTCTCATCTGTTCAGGCTCAAAGGTAAAGCTTCACAAAGGAGGAAAACAAAAAACCTAGACTTGTGCGGAGTCCAAAACTCCCACAGACATGGGGGTCCAGGTAGACAACAAGCTGTCCATGAGCCAGCAGTGTGTCCTTGTGGTGAAGAAGGCTGACTATCCTGGGCTGCCTTGCCAGCAGGTCAAGGGAGGTGATCCTGCCCCTTTACTCAGCCCTGGTGAGGCCACACGTGGAGTGCTGAGTCCAGTTCTGGGCTCCTTAGTACAAGAAAGACTGGAGAGGGTCCAGTGGCAGAGGTTAATATGGGTAAGGGCCTGGAGCATCTGTCTTATGAGGAAAGGCTGAGGGAGCTGGCGCTGTTTAACCTGGAGAAGAGATGACTGAGGGCAGATCTTATCAATGTATATAAATATTTTAAGGAAGGGTGTAAGGAGGACAGAGCCAAGCTCTTTGGGTGGTTCCCAGCAACAGAACAAGGAGCAACAGAAAGAAACTGCAACACAGAAAGTTCCATCTGAATATGAGGAAAAACTTCTTTACTATGAGGGTGACAGAGCGCTGGAACACAGTGCCCAGAGAGGTTGTGGCGTTCTCCTTCCCCAGAGATATTCAAAAGCTGCCTGGACATGATCCTGTGCAACCTGCTGTAAGGTGAACCTTGCTGTAGTGGGGGCTTGGATTAGATGATCTCCAGATGTCCCTTCCAACCCTAACCATTCTGTGATTCCAAGAATCTGTTGTGTGTCCTGCACTAGTGACTTTCTGCCTCTGCTTGACCAAGAGGAGGAGGAGGGGATGTGTCTCTGTGTGCCTGTGTCTGGTGTGAGTCCTGAATGTGGGAGCTGCTGGAGGCAGTACCTTGTCTGTGGCTCTCTGTGTGACTGGCTGTGTTGGTGTCCTCTGTGAATGTGTGTGTCCATGTGAGTGTATGTCTGTGTGTGTCTGGGATATGTACTCAGCTTTGCTGCTTGTGGAACCTGCAAAGGGGAAGGCATCCCCATGTCCCTCAGCCTGGACAGAGACCCTGGGTCCCCTGGGCTGGACTCCAGTGGCCAGGCAGGAGGAATCCCCAGGCCTGGAGCTGCTGGGGCTGGTGAACACTTGTAACAGCTAAACATTATGCCTATGTAACACTGCTTTAGCAGGATACCGCCCAAAACTAACATTTTTTTTTCTCACATTGTCCTTTAAAGTTACAAAGGTATTATACTTATGGAGACATAGACCACCAAGATTAGGAGAAGTATTTTCAGTGACTAGTCTTTTTAGGTTCCTCCACTTAGAGGAAAAAAAGTTCATCATAAATTACTTTCAGTGGGTTTGAATCTTGTCATAATGTTGTAGTTAATAAAGCTGGAAACCCTCTAGGGCACGTAAGGGCCTTGGTGCCCTGTAAATAAGGAATTAAAAAAATGAGGGATGAAAAATTATTTGACATTTTTAAAAATTTGGCTTCTGATGTGGTTAATATCACATAGCAGATGTAACATGCCACAGAGGTCGCAGCTTACTGCCTGAGGTGAGCTAACTGAGCAGAAACCACAAGGAGAGATTATACCCACAGAAACAGTTTATCACAAGAGAGCTGAAGGGCATTGGCTGTGAATAAGCTAGAGAAATTTATGCTGTAGTTTAACCATCACTTTAAACTCCTGAAGCTGACAAAAGAGGCATTCAGCCTTCCCTGGGTTACTTTTCCTGCTGCTGTGCCCACACAAATAGCTGTGCTGGACAAAGAGAGGTGATGGCAGAGGAGCAAGCAAAATAAATATTTCATTTTTAACTTGGACAAGTTTTTCTGCCTAGTTTACTGCCTGAAAAACACAAACTTTAATGTTGGCACAAGTGAGGAGTTAATATAAGGATGGAAATGAATGGGGGAGCAAGGGAACCATAATGGATCTCTTTATTTAGCTGGTCTATGCTACATAAAAATGACTGCAGAATTATGACATTGTAATTGCTTTGTGGATAAGTAGGAAAATGGGTTTCCTAATAGTTCATAGCCTAACTCAGGAAAAATCCCCTAGGTTATCTAGTCCCAACTCCTGGTAATAGCAGAGCACTTCAATGGTCATTGAAGTGGCTCATGGCCTTCCCCACTTGGATTTTGAATGTTTCCATGGTGGAAATGACAAAACCCCTCCACACAGGCTGTTTCCAATTCTTAACCCACCTTTGGAAATAATTTTTTCTTTATGTCCTGTTGGAGTTTATTTTCACAACATATCTCATCTGGGGGAGCCCTGACCCAATCGCTGTATTTCAAATGCAGCCTCCATAGTGCTGAATAAAGAGAAATAATCGACTTTGTTGACCTGCTGGCTAGGCTTTTGCTAGTGCAGCCCAGTATGTGGTTAACCTTTGTCACAGCAGGGTACATGGCTGTCTCACTGGAGAACTTAGGGGCCACCAAGATAGCTTCCCTGCTGGTCCTTCTCTGCAGAGCTGTTCTCCAGCCCTGTCTCTCCTGTTGCATGGAGTTTTTTCTCTTACTGTGCAGATCCCTAGCATATGATTACATTGGATGAAAATAGCAAAGTGATTCAGAAAACTTTGAAACAAGCCCACATTGAATTTCCTGTTTCCTAGAGCGGTGTCCTAGTCTTTTGGGGTCCTTAAAAATCTGCAGTTTGTTGTCTTTCCATAGCTTCCTCTCAGTCTACTAAGGTTAACCTTGCCACACTTGCTTTCTACACATCCATGATCCTCTTCTTTGGAAGTTAAGAGTAAACATAGTAACAGCAAAACTTTTAAAAATTGAGAATATAGATGAGAAAGGAAAAGGACAAGAAGGCAGAAACATGGGATGCTTAGCTTTGCAATTACTAGGACCCTGGCACACATAGTAGATTGCATAAACAATCAAAACAGAGACTATGAAACTAGCATATGTTACTAACATTAGAATAGTGCTGCCATGTCAGATAAAGCTCTTTTAAGAGTATATTTTCTTCCCTTTGTAATGATTTTGCTTTTGAAATGACTCTGTATGAAACTGTGTTTAATCATTACAAGTGTGACTATCCCTGCACTGTTCAAATGCCTTCTCCTACTACATTTTATTTCTTATCAGGAACAGCACTCCAAACACTTGTCTCAGTGTTCATATCAAAGAAGACAAAATCCAGGCCTCTGAAGGACTGAATTGCTTTATGCATTTTTGTTCATCACAGAGAACAATCCCCATACTTTCAAGTGCACTAGGTGTATTTGTAGTGCCTTGCCAATTGCAAGGAAATTTTTTCTACTTTTAACATTCTGCTTTGCTCATTCTTTCCACCATTGTCATAACTGAATTCATAAAACAGTTCTTTATTTTTTTTTGTTTTATAAATGGAACATTCTTCAAGAATAGAGCAAGAATGCGTGCACAGAAGTCATTGAAGAGTCACCTGTATTGAAAAAAGACCTCTTACTTTCAATAATGAAAAATAATAAATTTTGACATTACATGAAAAAGGTAAATTTATTGCTTGCTCGCCTTAAAAATAGCATTTCACCAAGTAAAGTAATTTATGAGTAACTTGTTTCATATTCTTTTACTTTTATAATAATTTAAAGACACACCTAATTAATGTATCATTTTAAGGATGAAGAAAATGTGACGATAAGGTTCAAGAGTGAAGGTTAGATTCAGTACGTGCTCTTTTCCTACAATACAGTAGCTCTGAGAAAAAATCTATTGTGTTCCTTTTTTCAAGTTCTTGCAGCAGGTTAGGAGTGTATTTTGCTATTATATCCATTTCAAACACACTAAGAGACTACTTTGTCATTATATCCACCCCTAACAGCAGCAGATTATTAGACCTGGATTTAATGGGGTGAGATTGACCTGCAACAGTCTGAGAAATGGTAACAGTTAGAAAAGTTTGTGTGTCTGGGGTTCTTTGTCTGTGAAGACCTCCCACCCATTTTGTTCCCAGGTTTTCTTTCCAGCTATATAGAATAATATGTGAAAAATAAGAAATGCAAAATTTTTCAGAATAAGTATAACCTGTTTCATGAATAATTCATTTCTGTCTTGTATGACTTCATTATGTCATGTATAACTAGCACTTTGTACTGTCAGGCTGAAAAGCTACAAAAATTGTTTAACCGTGCAGCATAAATTCATAACTTGTAATTCGAAAAGTGACATGATATTGCACAAGTCCTTGCATTCTCAAACGTGCTTTCCCAGATAACTTATTTAAGATATAAAAAATACAAGGCTTGGAGTTATTTTTTTTCAGTCATAGAGGTCTGCTTTTATAAAAAAAATCATGTTTCATAATATTCACTGGCCTAACATCTCTCATAAAGAAATGACTTTCAGCTGTTGGTCTTAATTCTGCAAGATAGCTAAAGCCGTAGCTAAATATTTTATCAGTTATGTCAGATACCTGATACATAGTAATATACCCATCTTCTAAGTGAGGAAACTCTGGTACTACTCACAAAATTATTGTTCCCTAATTGCCTAAAGGAGTCTCAGTAACACAGCTGTGAGTTTGCTGTGGTTTGAAGCCCAAGGAGTGACATGGCCTATCTGGTACCTGCACATTTGGTTAGTTGGGTGGTTGTTCCAGTGGGAAGAATAGAAGTTTTGTTCAAGACTTCTTTTTGGGATAAAAGTTTTGTTCAAGACTGTATTTGCAGCTGCAATTATTTGTTTGTAGTGATATTCTGTCATGCACTTTCATAGGTGCCCACCAGAGAATGTGTTTCTGGAGAAAATGTTCCTAGAAGGATGGTAAATAAGCATATGGATCAGTTTGTCTTAGGATGTCCTCCTGCAGAAAAAGGAAAGAAAGCAAGCCAGTCTTCCTCTTCTTACATCTCTCGAACTATGCAGATGAGTTACAAGGTCCTACCTTCAATACCCATGTAACGACCAATGACCTAAGTAATCGCAGAATCGTTTCTACTGGAAAAGATCCTTAAGATCGAGTCCCACCCAAGTCCACCACTAAACCATCCCAAAGCATCTACATGTCTTTTAAAGACTTCCAGGGATGGGAACTCAACCACTTCCTTGGCCTTTATATTCCCAGCAGTCTCCAGGGATATAATGACAAAGGGCTTTCTTTCTCACCCAAATAGCAGGAAAAAAAATGCCAAGATAAAGAAGGATAAGGGTGTCTGCACTTAGACACCAGAATTAGGTGCCTGAAATTTCCCTTTAGAAGTTTTTTGAAGGCCACACTTCTCTCCATTGAATAGAGAACCTGAGTACTTACTTTAATATTGCTTCATTTTAACTTTTGTGTTTGTGACAGGTACAAAGTAAATCTCATACTTTAGTTTTTTTCACAGTGGGAAATATGGTTTTCTAAGGTTACTATTCATGGTTACTAACAGTTGCTCCTCTGCACTGTTTAGAAACACCTGCATTCAGGGTCAACAATTTCATTACCCAGTCATAAATTCAGTTAAGAGTTGTGTGTACAGATCCTCACTGATCTTGCCAGTGACTTGCCAGTGTGTCCAGTAAGGAACAAAAGCAGGATTAATTGTTAAGTCTTACCACTCTAGTGTCCTTCAATCTCAGTGCTCCAAGCAAACTTAGAAAAAACTTTCTCTTTTAGTTTTAATTGCCTCATTTTTTCCATCACAATCTGGAGGCGAGGAGAATCATAGGCATTGATATGGATTTCTTTTTCTGGTAAATAGGATTTGTTTTGCATTTTAAACTGTTCAACAGGGTCTTTTTCTTTCAAACACATATTTTTCCCTTTAAGCATACCATTATGTATATATCTCATGAATGCAGAGAAAAGATCACTATGCAGAAATGGGACATGAATGACATTTTGCTATCCTGTACCATCACGGTTTTTAAAAGTAATATGTTTGTTCAGATTTTTCTCTTCACAAACTGTGATCCAAGAGCAAGGCGACCTCATGACAACCAACAATTACAGGCAGAACATCTCAGAAACAGTCTTTAAAGGATGAAGCCTCAGGCAAGTTCTGTTTCCTGTAATGTCAGAAGAAAAGTTAATACAAAGTGAGTCTTCAAATGAACAGAAACTAATTTGATACTTGGCAGTAGCTAAGGAAGAGCTTATTTCTTCTTTAACTTTTTGTTTTGCTTTTCCTCTTCCCACAGAGAGATTTTGTAGTTTTTCATACTCCTTCATCAAACCTTTAAGGCAGAAGAGTCTCGATAAGACAAGTGATTCATTGAGCCAGACTTCCCAGGTGAAAAGAGTATGTTAAAATTACATATGAAGAATGCAGATAGGAATTTTATATTCACCTATTCCCTACAACAGCCTGGCATGTGAGATTATGCGGGGATGCAAATTTGCTCTCTAAATTCCATTTTCACAGTCTTTGAACCAGCAGTAATACTGGGAATGCAACTACTGCTCTTCTCCATTCAGTATGCAGGTCACTATAAAATTGCTGGTTCAGAACCTCCTCATCTGACCTGCGATCACCTCTTCATGTCAAAAAAAGTTGCTAAAGGCATCAGTTCTAAACCCAAAGAGGACAAATAAATGACTGCCATCATCCCTTTGTGGAGGGGTTAGCACAGCGCTTCCTTAGAACACCTGACCTTGCAATGTCATTGCATCAAATTAATTCTGGCCTATAGGTAACTTATTTGTGTAGAAGTTGGCAGAAATTGGATGATTTATCAATCTCATCCTTCATTTGCAATTGTAAATAGAGTATTGAGTAGGCAAGTTCTATTTTCATCATACAAATTGACTGTCTGGTACAGAATTATTCAAATACTAATCCTAATTTGCACCCAGTGCAATACTATTCAAGTCAAAGGGTGAAGCTGGTTTTTTGACCTCACACAGCAATTGACCCATTTATTCTTCATTGTGTTCTGTTTGATGCTTTATTTATTAGAAAGTAAAGACTGCAGATAGCCTGCACTTGTAATCCCAAAGACGAAGAGAAAATTTGAAGTCCTTTTTTGAGGCAGTGTTATACAGTTGAGTTCTGTGATCTTCATTGCTGAGGTGTGTTTGTCACCCATTAATTGATCTTACTGCTAGTCCAAGTTGTAAAGCAATGTAAATTTCACATGGTCAACACAGATCTTAGAGCATTCTTCATCCTGCTGTGTTGCTGGAAGGATCTCTGGCATTAAAGATGTAGTTGCATAAAAGAAAGGGTTTGGAATTGACTGCCTTTTTTTTTCCTCAGCAAACATATTTAACTTCTTACATCTTCTTTATATCTTCATGCATCTTCTTTTCTATCACCTTGGGTATTCTCCCTCAGAGATTTCTTCTAATCTGTAATGATACCTAAATTCATTATTTACTTGAAAAGTTTTCAAAAAAGCACCTTGTGTTTTCTCTCATTATCCTAGCCCCCCTAGAAGTGAATCTTCTAGGTAACAATTGCAAATTAAACTCATTCCTTAATTCCTCCAAAGACTTATTTCTTTTACTGTGAAGTCTACACATTTGTGAAAACTGTTGGACAGCTTGTATCTTAGAACCTTGCTGGTTTGGTTGATGAACATTGTTTTGATAAAAGTTTCATGCAAAAACTGCCCATATCATAGTATCATAAAATGGTTTGGGTTGGAAGAGATCTTAAAGATCATCTGGTTTCAACCCCCTGGCTATGGTCAGGGATACCAGCTACTGGACCAGGTTGTTCATAGTCCCATCATCCTAGCTTTGAAACACTTCCATGGATGGGACATCTACAACTTCTCTGGGCAGCCTGTTCCTGTGCCTCACCACCATCACAGTAAAGAATTTCCTTCTAACATTTAACCTAAATCTCTTCTCTTTTAGTTTAAAACCATTCGCCCTTGTCCCGTCACTGTCTGCCTGTGTGAAAAGTTGCTCTCCACCTTTTTTATAAGCCCCTTTAAGTGCTGAAAGGCTGCAGTGAGGTCTTTCCAGAGTCTTCTCCCAATTGAACAACCTCAACTGAACTCACTCAGCCTGTCTTCATAGGAGAGGTCCTTCATGCCCCTTCTCTGGTTCTGCTCCAACAGGTCCATGTCTTTCCTCTATCCAAGACTTGGACATGGTTCTCCAGGTGAGGCTTCATGACCTGCTGGCCACTCTTCTTTTGATGCGGCCCAGGGTGCGGTTGGCTTTCTGGGCTGCAAATGCACATTGCTGACTCCTGCCCAGCTTTTTATCCACCAGAAACCCATGTCTCTTAAAGCTTTACATGACATTTTCCTCTGGATATTTTTTGGTTTAATATTTTTCAATAGCCTCTCCCAGTGTGATAATCTGTGACTCTGTGTAATAATAATGAATTGGGAAAACACAATGCCATGTGGCTGGTCTTTATAATGTAAGCAACATGACTCACTAGTCTTGTTCTATTTACATGATTTTTACATGCAAGAATAAACAACAAAAATAGTTGGTGGATTTTATGTATTCAAAATTCTGAGATTAATCCTTACCCCAGCAGTTAAATACAAGTCAATAAGATGAGGGAAGACAGAAGTAAAATGACGAAGGTGAAGTCTGGTGCTTTAATTTCATTTTTTGTTCTTCCTCACATTATCTGGTCCCTCTTACAGCTTGTCCCCTAAAACAGGGTCCCAGTCCCCCACCTTTTTTCCCTCTGTCTCCATTATGGATTTTGATTTGAACTGTAATATACATGGACTCACTGTCATAAAGCAAACAAATGAAATGCTATAGAGCACTTGCCTACCACTTCACAGCTTTTTTTGTTCATGAATTTGTATCTTAAATTTATTGTTTTAATATCTCAAATCCAACAGCTTATTAACTGCTCTGACACTTGGAATACAGTTTTTTTGATCATGTGTCACTCATTCTAATGACTTTGTTTTTTGAAGGACCACTAAATCTTATAAGCAGAGGTTTAATTTCCTCCTTTGAAAGAAAAGGAAAAAAATGACTAAAGTACTTTATGTTGGCTCTAAAGCAATGAGGTATTCATCTCTATTTCTGTCTGTTGAGATGGTTTTCAGGATAATAATTGGGAATTGATCATTGTAAAAATCTATATTACAGCAACAAAAATGACATATGCATTGCACTGATAGGATTTTAATATTGAAATCAATTTTTCATAGTAATATTGCATGGGGATGCATGAACTTTTCACACTTAAAATGTATTTTGAGAGTTTCAAGAATACTTAGTATTTCTAATTATTTCATGTAACTTTCAATTCCCCCACTTGAATTGTTTAGTTAATAAGTACTGGAATTTTAAAATTACATTCTCTCACATTTTCTTCATTATTATGATGAGAATTTTATCTTCTTTGGGTATTTATACTTCTGTAGGTAATAAGTATAGTCAGTTGTTGCAAATCTCCTGATTCTGAGTTTTCCATAATGTAAAATTAATTACAAAAGTTCAGTATTAGAACAGTTGGTAAGAATCAGGTGTGGGGTGAGGGGCAGAATGAAGAAATTCAAAATGTGGAGAATTAATTGAAGGAGGAAGAACTTGAAGAAGGACCTGAGCCACAGAGATTGAAAAGCTATTTCCTGTAGTCCCAGGTATAAAGGTGTTTCATGCTCAGCAGGAGAACATGGCAAGGTGGGCTTTGTGGTAGGGTGGTCTCCATCAGATGCAGCTCTTACCTTTGGTCTACTAGGGTTCATTTCCACCGGAAGTTTACAACAACTAGGAAAAACCTTCTAAGGCTTGATTTTCTCCCACAGTAAGTGTGGTAGCAAACAGGCTAGCACCAGCCCTGGCAAAGCATGACACTCAAAGAGAGCATACACTTGGAGAGAAGTGTGGGTCTACACCATAGCTCTCAGTGGCGGCAGAGCCATCCTCACCAGCTGAAAAGCATTAGAGGGGGTGCTGCTCTCCATGGGATAGAACCCTTCTGGTCCATACATGGTTCCAGGTTGACTCTTGCCACATGTGGACCTGTGGAATCTTCCTGGAGCATCTGCTGCTCTTCAGTTTATGTGAACCAAACCTGTGTTTCTACCTCAGTTAACTAGAAGTGTTGAAACAAGATAAATCCAACCCCCCTAAAAGTTTTGATGCTCAAGAAAAAGAGGTAGAGATAGGGTGACCCTCCAAGAAGGGTATTTTGAGGAGTAGGCTCTGAATCTATGTGGGACAGGCTTAGCACTTTCAATCTCTCTTCTGTTGTTCTTACATCTGTACTAATAGATATCATGGATCATACAGGGAATGGGAGCTGGGAGACTGATTCTCTCCTTTACACTTGAGTAGAGATGGCTGTCATGTACGCTGGTGTCACTCTGTACTGGGTGTCCATGGTGGGCTGCTGGCAGCAGGGGCTGCGGGGTGAGCACTGCAAGGAGTGTCCAGGGCTGCCCCATGCTGGACACAGCCGGTTCTGGTCCCTGCAGCCAAGGGAATGGCATCTTGGGGAAAAGATACTTTAAAACGAGTCAAATGATGCACATGCAGTGAGGATTGAGGGGAAAACATGAGAGAAACAGTCCTGAAGACACCAAAATGAGAGAAGGAGGAGGGAAAGAGGTGCCCCAGAGCAGGAGCAGAGGTTGTCCTGCAGCCCCTGGAGAAGACCATGGTGGGGCATGGGAAAAATGTGAGGAGGAAGGAGTGACTCAGTGGAGCTCTTATGGACGGACTCCAACCACCCACTCCCCATCCTCTACATCATGCTACGAGGAGGAGGAGGGAGAGGAGCTGGGAATGAAGGAGTGATGTGTAGCCTGGGAAAAAGGCAGGTTTGGGAGGGGGGCATGTGTTTTTAGTTTTGTCTTTGTTTCTTACCATTCTATTCAATTGTTAAAACATTGAATTAATTTTCCACAAGTCAAATCTGTTTTGCCTGTAACAGTAACTGGGGGGCAATTTTCCTGTCCTCATCTCAACCCATGAGCTTTCTCATCTTATTTTCTCCCCTGTCCAGCTGAGCAGGGGGCTGAGTGAGCAGTTGGGTAGGAGTTTGGCTGTAAACCACTGCTGACCCACCACACCTACAAGACAGAATTAGGCATGGTCTCTAGTTCTGTCACTGACTGACTATCCATAACTTTTACCTCTGTCTGAAAGAGATGCAAAGATATTTCCCTTGCAGTAGCAGCACAAGCATTAAGTACCTATAGTCTGTAAAGTGGCACCTCCTTGTTGTTCTTCATAATTACGCGGTGAGGAAATAGTATGTACTGAGTGTAATAGATAGTGAGTTGAAGGTATTTTGTTAAACAATCAGCAATATCACAAATACGGACTTAAGAAAATATTTCAGGTAAAAATGTGCCAGAATATGCCCCTTAGTTAATGTCTTTTATCTGACTATTGACAAAATGCTTAGCCGCTTAGGAGAAGTACAATTATTCTATTAATAAGAATGAATATAAGCTATTGGTACTAATTAATGATGCCATTGCAATTCAGATGAACCTTCTTCCTTTTTAATGTTCAACTTAGCCACAATTCCCAAGGCATTTTAAGACACTCACAAGATTAATTGTTTTTATGTGCAATTGCTGTTTGTTCTGACTAGCAATGGCCTATTGACTTTCTGAGACAATGACATAAGATCAATGAGGATTTTGAGAAGATGAGTAAAGTAAGCCCACAAACACTGATGTCTTGAGTGACATAAATATTGTCACCTTTGCTACTTTGCTTTATGCAGCCAGAATGAGACAAAAGCTGTTACTGGTCAGTGTTGTCTTATAAGGCTCTGTGAAGCAAAACAGGCACAGCTTGGTGTACTTCAGACACTGCTTGATTAGTATCAGGTCAATCTGTTCTACTGACACTGTCTGAAAAGAGACTGAGCATAGATTATTAACAGAGGTAGAAGCTGCTCTAGTCCCTTATATTCAGGTGATTGGAAAAAGCCCACACAGATGAGGGCTTCTATGCCAGGTCAACGTTTCCTGTTCCAGTATGTGTTTCTGAACATACTGTATATGGTGCATCCTGTTCTGATGTGGGTCTTGGCACTGGCACATGTGCTGAAGTTCTGTGACAAAGAATATAGAATGTATTCCTTTATTCAGGATTCTTTTTCTTTCCACCATCCCTTGAACCCTGTACTTTTAAGAAGCAGTGTACTCCTTCAGTGTGAAGAAATACTGCCTATTAGCTGTGACTGTAGTGAAGGTTTCTGACACTGAATACAGGAAAGTGGTATTGCTGACAGAGTGTAGCCTACAATGCTGTGAATCGTCACAGGAAGAAGCTTTCCAATATTTCTATCTTTACACAAGATCAGTTACATTTGAAAAGTTTCAAATCATGTTTCCTTATAATGGTGCAAATTAGTCAGCTGCCTCATTACATAGGTGTGGTTTTGGGGATATGAAATGGAGAGTTACTGAAGCCAAGGGACTTGTGGACATCAAATATGGAAATTGATGTGAGCTTATTGACATGAGATTTTGGTAAATTTTAGGAAGTAACGGCATAGGAACTGTGCTTCTTTTCCTTTTTTTTTTTTTTTTTCTTTTTTGAAATAGTGCATTTGGGGAGGATATGCTGTTGGGGAGCCTGTAGAAGTGCACAGTGAAGGCACACAGAAGACAAATGACAAAGGTAGGGAACAGGATGGTGCTCAGAAAGCAGTGGTTGAAGTTAGGAACATAGTACAAAAAGAAAATGCCGAAGCAGCCCAAGTTTCATTACTGTCACAGTTTCACTCCTAAGTCTGAAACGATTCCTAACACCCATGTGTTTCTTCTGTATCACCTGCTTGCTTGCACAACTTATCCCTCCCTACTGTTGTTCAGTTCCCCTGCCCACAGCCCCACTGAATTCCTTGCTCTGCCACCTGCAGGTCCCTGGGAAAATTCCTCTTTCCTGTCTCTAGCTGTGACTCATTTTCTAGGATGCGCCTCTCAGTATCAGGTAGGTAGTATGAGAGGTGCTGGAACCTGTTCTGGGTGAAAAAACGTGGAAACAGGGAGCCTGTAGAGCTCCCTTATCTACTAGAAAGGAACTGCTTATTTAAAGCTGTGAGGCGGTGTTAGCAAGTCACTTGCCCTCATCTGGTTTTGAGCTGCGTTAGGACTCTCCGTTGGCTGCTGCACTGTCTAATCGGGGCATGCCCTGTCCAGTCCCTCAGCTGAGCACAGGGAGTGTCCCAGTGTGCTGTACACACACTGTGCAATACCCATGATTGCACAGTACTGGTGTCACCAAGTGGTTCTTCCTGAAGTTAGCTGAGTGAAGCGGGGCAGTAACAAACTGTTTGAATTTGTACAGTTCTCTCCTAGATGTAAAAACGTATTTGATGTGTCTGTTAACTACAGAGTTCAAATGTATATGATATTTACCATGTGGACAAAAAAAAGCAAAGACAAAAAGGAAACACAAATTTTGTCTGAAGCAAAGTCATCCCCTTAATTACCTGTAATTATGTATCTAACAAATATTTCAAACAATAATAGGCTGAGTTTTGAGAGTTCTATAAAGGTTATTTGTAAAGAAAAATATTTATAAACATTGTGGTTTTAAAAGTGTGAATTTATTTAAATGAAAGATATGCATTTACGGTCTCAATGCCATTAAAGTTTGCAGTAAGAATAAATATCCAGTTGCAATGTGTCAAGCACATAAATGAGAAGGATGGTCATGCATGTGAAAAAAACTGCATTGTTCTGCTGTTTCTGAAGTAAATGACAAAAATCACAGAGTAATTTGCATAACTTGGAGATTAGAAATGTATCCCTTTATTCTTATTAATATATTTGCTCTTCTTAATTATAAAGATTTGAATCTTATTTTAAAATAATTTCCTACAAAATATTCTTGGGGATAGAAGCTGCATGTTAATTCCGAATGGATTATTTGCCTAACCTTATGAAAGAGATAAATTGCTTCTATTGGATAATAGCCAATTTTTTAAAAAGTATTTAGGATATCTGGTAAAAATATGGATGCCTATATAGGAAAAGGGGACTCACATCTAGTTTAGCGGGTTTTATCTGTCTTGCATAGACCTTTACACACAAGAGTTATATTTCTGTTGATGTCAGTTACAATTTACAGTATGTAAAAAATATAGACAATATAGAATTTCAGATAATCTTTTTCCATCTTTTTGTAAAACTCTTAATTTAGTTCAATGTCAGTTTTCTTTTGAATCTGTAACACAAGGATCTTGACTGATTCACAGAGTCACAGAACAGTTTGGGTAGGAAGGGACCTCTGGAGATCATCCTGTTCAATCACCAGCTCAGGGCAGGGGCAGCTATAGCAAGTTGCCCAGGTCTGTGTCCAGGCACAGTGTAAAATATCTGCTTAGATGGAGACCTCACAACTTGTCTTGGCCACCTATTTCAGTGTTTGATCACCATCACAGTAGAAAAAAAGTGTTGCCTTGTGTTACAATGTAATTTCATATGTTTCATCTTGTGCCATTGCCTCTACTTAGTCACTATGGAGAAGAACCTGTCTCTCTCATCTTTATTTCCTTCCATCAGGTATTTAAATACATTGGTAACACCCTTCTGATCCTTCTCTTCTCTGGGCTGAACAGTCCTGTCTCTCCCAAGATATCCTCTATGAAAGATGCTCCAGTCCCTTAAACTTACTTTTCTTTCACCGGACTCATTCCAGCAAATCCCCATCTTGCACTGGGGATCTCAATAGTCCAGATGTAGCCTCAGCAGTGCTGAGTTGCAGGTACACTGGCAAATCTCTGATTTAGGAGGAAATCTGAATGCTGTTTTCAGAGAAAAAAAGGTAATGCTTTGAATGAGTGGAAGCAGGGCACATCCAAACACCAGTGGAACAAAATAGGATGAACATGCCTATACAGTGAAGGAAATGAGTGGCAAACAAAGCTTCTAGAGAGGCCTCTGTGCTCCCAGGAAGCCCTGGCTTCCACACAAAGAAAGCCATTTTATATGTCTAGATGGTCAACAAAAACAGGACAAGGTGTGTCACAGCAAGTATCAACAGGTAAGCATTGACACAGTGTAGAATACAGTCTGTTCTTTAAAAAGCACCATTTCTGCTCTGTTCCCTGCACAGGGTTCTGTGAACATTGCACTCTTTCTTTTTTTTCCTATGAACTGTGATGACATTAAAATAAACCCCAGATTTTCTTTACAATTTTGAGCTCAGTACTTCCCATCAGGGTAGTATGTTTATTCATGATGGTGTCTCTGAATCCCAGCAAAGCAGGAAACTGGGGTTGAAGATGCTTCATTCTCCTACTGGCAAGGTACAGCTGGTTGTACATATAGACTGCTGTAGTAGATGAAAAGTAGTTGTAAGAAACCTAACAAAATATGAAATACAGGCTAGAAATAAGAATGAGTAACTACTAAATTTGTCATTCTTAGGGGAAAAAAATTCAAGTACACAACATTTGCAAGCAGCAATTTTATTCAGAATCCCCAAGGTACAGTGGTACTATTGAAAATGTCTCACTTAGGCAAGCTTCACTGCTTTTAAAGGCAGAAAAAGTCAGTGAACAGCTGGCTGAAATCTGTTATCAACATAATCCTTACACTGCTTTTGTCCCCTCATTCAGTTATCTGGAGGCTCCATCTACTTAGCTGTATCTCTTTATCTTTGGTCTCCATAGGCTTTTCTATCTTCGGGTGACAAAAAGGACCAAGCTTCAAATGCCAGTATTCAATGATAAGAACTAAGTGTGGATGCCATGTATATATCCTTGAATTTCAATGTGGCTGACAGTTGGAATATCAGAAAAAACAACGGGAACTGGGATATTAGCAGTAATATAATTTAACTGATTTTATGATCTTAACTTACCCAGGGTTTACAGAAGCAGCTATATGCCAGTGATTAAATGGATCTCTTTGCTGGTTTGTGGAAGTATTTACTTCGTATTTACAGATAGTTTTTACTTAGTATGGGTTTTGTATCTGATAAGTCTTCATATTTTTCTTTAAAACAATCCTTCCTTCACTAAAGAATGTAATCATGATCTAGTGGTGTCTGCATGATCAAATTTTAATCTAGTTAGTTTTGTTTATTCAGCTATTATAGCCTATCAAAATGAGATCTTGAGTAGAGCAATTATTCTGAAGGAAGAGTGTCTAGCTTTTAAAAACTGCATATATTCTACTTGTTATTTGGAATTTTTATTAGCTTGGGCATCTGCCTGGACTTGAAAAGCACAATCATGAATCAAATGACACAATAAATAATATTGCTATTTGATGGAGATGAGAAAAACAAAATAGCCATCATTAATTCCTAAAGAACAATAACAATTTGTAGCCTTTTTCCCTGTGGGGGGGGTGTGTGTGTGTGTGTGTGTATGTGTGTGTGTGTGTGACTGTTGCTCCTTCTCCTGCAGTTATTTGCACTCACAGTTTGAAATTATTTGGGATTACTGGGAAGCACGGATTCAGAATGAGCCAATACAGTCGTGTTTGTGTTAGCTGTGCCTCGTGCTGCCAGGCCCTTGCAAGCCGTGCTGTCCTGGTGCTGCCAAGGCTACCTGAGAGCACCCTGTACTTGCCATTCTTCCAAGAGACTAACCATGTAGATTATTGTGTTTAGAACAGAACATTTAAAAAGATTCACCTTTCACACAATTCACCTAATTGTTCTAAATTTTCGTATGTGTAGGAGCATAAAACAGTCAAACTATTTCTACAAGCATGGAAATAAAAAAAAAAGAAAGGATTTTAAGTGTTCAGGAGGTTGTTGGATACAGTGATGGCAGATACCACAAAATTACACAGATTCATAAGGTGAAATCAAATGCATGTGAAAAATGAACAATCGACAGTGGTATGGATTTTGGATCTTTCACTTCCAGACTTTGACTTCCGCAGTTTTTCTTCAATAAAGTAATTGGATAAATTTACCCTGAATTCGCATTCCTAATGATGATGATGTTTTTTTGTTGACTGCTCATGCTTTTCTGAGGTAAGAATTTTTTTTTCTATTCTTTAAGGAAAGCAAATACTGGTTAATATTATCTGCCAAGTCTTAACATTTTTTATATTACTGGCAAAATCCTGTAGGGATTAAGATATGAGGACTTTTATTTGAACTCTTTTTCTCTGCTGGATTTTGTCACTCATCTCTCTGTACTGCATCACTATTTTGTGTGATGTATAACAGCACTGCTTTCCCTGACAAAGCTAAAGAAATCAAAACTGAGAAAAACAGCAAATATGTCACATCCTTGAGGCAGAGCTGAAGGGAAACCTTTCAGAAACAAGGTGGTTGCATTTAATTATTCTTGGTCCTTCAAGATAAAATCCATCATATTTTTATGTTCTGAGGTTATGAATGTCTATTTGTTGAGTGCACATGAAAAGGAAACTCTTGGATTTAGCATGAAAGCACAGAGATTTAAGAATGTCCTGATCAATGTGCTGAGATTGTTTGATGCAAGTCCAGAAAAAACATCAGCTTAGGATTGATGCAGCCCATACAGTGACTGGTGAGACAAATTGTTTTGCTGGCCAAAGAGAAGTTTGGGTCAGAAAGGTCTGCGTCTGACATATTTTCTTATGATATTTCATTTTCAGCTTTGCCAGCCACTTGACAAGTTAAACTCCCTTTCTACTGGTATAAAATAGTGAGTTCAAAACAAAGATCTAGAACCATAGGCAAATCTGTTTAAAGGCCATTGTTTAAAGTATTAGAAACTTGCAGTATCATAGACTATTGTAACATATTGAGGTCAAATAATTTTCATGAGGACAAATGGTCATCCCTGTTGCACATACCTTGCACACTGGCCATGGGTAGGTGCCACAATTTCCTATTCTGGATGACATCTATAAAATATTTTGTACTGTTATGTATTGTTTGGGTGAATTCCAGTTGGGAAAGATTGAAGTCAGCTAAAAGCAGTTACAATATAATTGTAAATAGAATTTGTATAATTTGTGGTAAGTACTTTTAGTGTGTTTCCTGGTTGTCATGTTTCCTGGTTTTGTTTATCAGAGACAAATTTTGGGAGAAAAGAGCCTCTTCTCCCACATCGCAGGATGACTACACCAGTCTTCCTGTCTCTTCGTATTTGTGGGTGAAAACTGTTTTACCTTCTGAGCTGTGTTTTGTTACCTTTCCTTTGCCACATGGGAAATAGGGAGTAAGCAGAGAAAAGGTTGCAGCTGATTTGTCCTGATCCAAAGGAGATCTCCTACACTGACTGTACTCAAGAAAGGCAAGTTGATTCCTGCAGATTTTCAGTCTCTTAGGGTTTGCTTAATTGTCATGATATCTGACACAAGACTCCCACATCAAGTTTAGATTTCCTTTCTCACATTCAGGGACCTTCATATCTTTCTTTGCATATACTCATTGGCTTTTATGCTACTTTATAACCTTCTGGCTTTGCAGTAGCCATTTTCCTACTTTCAGCCTAACTGCATGCCAAATCCCACATCATTCACAGCATACAGAATAACTCTTAAAAATGGGTCAGAAGGCTCTGATGACCTTCTCTTCCCCCAGTTCAGTTCTTTTGTGGGTCATACAGAAAATCAGCAGATACCTGATGCCTAGACACAACAGCATTTAGAGGAATATTTAATTCAATAATGTACATTAGGAAAAGCAACAGAAAACTTTTTTTTCATCATTTACTTCTGTCTGTTAAGTTCTGGTTCTTGGTTGTTGCTGCAGAGTTGTCCTGTCCTGTCTGTTTGAAATGGCAGAGCTGCCCAGAGTGCTTCCCTCTGTGCCCATCTCCATCCTGGCACAGCAGTGAGAGATGTGGCAGCTCATCTCTCGGGGAGAAGGTCTCTGACTCTTAGCACCTTGCAATTTAAAACCATTTTAGAATTACCTGAATTTGGAATTGCACTGAAAAGTGGAGCACCTTCCTTTCCTCTATGAACTTCTGTGTGAAAATTGCCTTGTCAGACAGTACACGTATTGAACTCAGGTGCTTCCTGCTCTTTATGCTGGGTTGGTCCAACAAGGTCCAGCAATGGGGAATTGTGGATGGATGAACGATTTCTGTTTCTGTTTTTGCTATTTCTGTAATAGAGTTTAGGTAATAGGTTGTGCAGTGACGAGGTTTATGAAGGTAAGGCAGGGAAATGTGACATTGCTATGGCCCTGTAGTGTCGTTTGAGACCTGTAGGATACTGCTCTAATGCCAGTCGCTATTACTGATACCAATTGCGACTGAGGATCTCCTGAAGTTCTGTATTCATCTGCTAACCTTTGGCTGATGTCTTTGAGACCTTAGGGCATCCATCTAAAATGAAACTGAGCAGCTTTGTGTGGGCACCAAATTAACCTTTGTTATCTGAAGTGAGACCTTGTGTATCTAGTGCATAGGTGGTCACCTCTATGTAGGTATCTATGGTCTGGACCTGAATCCTGCCCCAGATGTCTTGTAGCTAACTTAGATGTCAACTTAGTGACTGCTTTAAGAAGTTATACTGTCTGAATCTGTGTCCCGCATCCAGAAGACTCAATATAAGACAGTGAAGCCAAGGGAGAGAAGCAGGAGCAAGAACAGTTGAGAGATCATACCATGGACTTTCCCCTTCCAGCTGGCTTCTCTGCATGCTGCTGTGTGAAAGCTGAGTCCCAGGGCAATACTGCCCTACATGGAGGTGGGCAGTGGTGTAAACAAGTGACAGTATATGTGTCTTGGAGCTGCAAAAACCCTAAACCATTGGAAAGTATGGGAATGGTTGTGCCTTCCTCCAGTACAACTATCTTTGCCTCTCAGTAGGACTTCAAAAGGATATTTGGCTAATTCTTCCCACTCTCCCCTGGGGAAAACAAATGTGCCATCACATCTGCTTAAATAAACACACTTTCACTAAGACAACCAAATAGTTAGAAATTGAGAGGTTTTTTGAGTTTTTTGGTTGATTTTTTCTTGTTTAACAGCATATAATAGAAATGCAAGCCTATAAAGTATATTTAATTGCCAGTTTGAACTGTACAACATAGGTCTGCTAGTCGTACCATGAGTTTCTTCAAGCTGACATTTCCAGGTGATTGCCTGCTACCCACACTGCTGCCACCAAACCACTGGCTGTATTTCAGAATTTAGTGTTTTCTTTATATATAACACTGTACCTTTATGAATACAACACCACAGTTTTTTCCATGGTGCTTATAGGCTGCTGAAAACACAGATTATTCTTCACTGTGAGCTCTGATCATTCTTCTAGACAGTACATTTTCAGATGCCGTCTTTAATTTGTGATATTAATACTGAACTTGATCACTGTTCAGTGGTTTTACTGAAGTATTTACATATAGATTGGTGAAGTATTTTTTCTAGAGTATTGAAAGCTCTCCAGGCCAAATTGGAATCATAAACTTAACCACAGTATCTGTATGACATGAATATGATTTTTGCTTATGAAATTGCCTTGGAGGTTTACTTTCAAAGCAAATTGAGTGCATTTCCTTGGCTTCATACATTTAGCTCTGAACTACGCGGGGAATGACTCGGCAAGTGAGTGTTTTGAATGAGCAGTGGTGAGTGTATTCTGAGAATTGTTTTTTTCCACATCAGCACCCTTGTAAGGAAAATGAACTATTTCAGTGAGTTTTACCAAAAAAATTACATTTTAAAATGATGAACTAATTAGTTAAGACCTACATTACTTTATTATGGAAAAAGAAACCTTTCCCAGAGTGATAGCTTAGTTACATAAAGTACCCTTTCATTTTATATTAAAATGGAAAGATAGACTTGTTATACAAAACTTGAACCACTACTATTAATTATCTGATTTCAAGATCACCTCTGGCTGTTAAAAAGATTTATAATAATCTGTACTTGATAGATTCAGAAGGATTAAAGGAGCGAAGAAGAGCGAATAAAAAGAGAACATCTTCCCATCTTCATTGTTAGATGACCTTGTGCCATGGTATGCTTAAATTGCTTACTTCCTATAACTCTATAAAGTTCTGTGTTTTCATTTCTGGATTAGATTGAAGTGTCAGCTGTTTTTGATGAATTACACTAGTAATATATGTTCATGTTCTTCTGTGCTCTTTTTTATTTATATATGTCCAGTATAATTTAGTTCACCTAAAAAAGCTTTTAGGAAAGATTTTTTTTTTAATTACTGTTTTAGCAAAGTTTTTTTTTTTAAATGCCTTTATTGTCCTGAAAACATAGAGTGTATATTCAGCTGTTTAAAAAAAACCTCAAATGAAAAGTTTATGTCAAATGTCCTGGTTTTCCATGTTCTGAAATACAAAATATTTTGTGGAGAAAAAAAAGAGAGCTGTGCAGAAAAAAAAAAGGACAAGTTACTGCAGTTAGTAATTTAAACCTTTACCCTTTAACTTGACCTGTGTGAAACACTACTGAAATAAGGTCTCCCTCCTAGAGCAAAGGGTTAGCCTTACCTTCAGAACTGGGGTCTTATTTATTTATTACTGAAAGGTGCAGAGGGGAGCAGAGAGCTTTAAGTGCTTTACTTCCGTTATTGAAGATTCTCACTGATGCAGAACTTGAAAGCAAATAAAATCAAGTCACATTTATATATATAGTGTGTGTGCTACTGACTGGAATTAAAAAAGAAGAGCCACACATACACTGGTTTCTAGACTCACATCAGAAGGGACAGAGGTATCTCTAGTCAAGTGTATTTTGTGCTGATTAAGTGAGATTAATAGAGTTAAGTTATACTATTAAATGTGTATATTTTTCATGTGAAAGTTGTATAAGGAGCAACAGCTTCTCTATACATTAGATAGCCCTGATGTGTTCAACTGCAGTGAACATTTTATGTTTAAACAAAAGAACAAAGTAATTTAGTATAACCATCAATAAAGGACAAGTTTGTATTTCTTCTTTACACTGGGATTTTAAATGAAGAGAGTTGTGTTGTTTTCAGGTTTTCTTTTGTCATAAAGAAAACTCCAGTCTGAGTTAAATTCTTATTTTCCTGAAAGAACAGAGTGAACTCAGAGATGTCTGAGCACAGGAAATCTGTTTTTGCAACCTTGATATTGTGAAAAATACTAAACAAATCTAATAAAAATATCCGAGTATTTTATATATATTCTACATATCTCCTCATTTTAGGAGCTGTCATGAGGGAAAAGCACACTATACCATACAGGGGAAGTGGTACGTTATGATATCTGATGTACGTTTCTCATCATTTTCCCTAGTAGCTCACAGGATTGTGAGCACATACTACAGTGAGAATAAAAACAGCCATAAAGGGTTAAGTATCAGAAGAAGTTTTATATCAGTGCTTACTGAATCTCATGAATATCAAGAGCTTTTTGTATCTTTGTCAAACCAGTCCATGCTTTCTCTTGAGGCTTAAAGCGGCTTCTCTGACTATTGTATTTCTGTATCCCACTGTGTGCTGTGCCATCTCAAACAGAACTGGAGCAGCAGCTGTAGTTCCACTACAAATGGTGATAAGGAAGTACCTGCCCTCCTATCTGTTGTTTCCAAATACAACATTTGATTGACTGGACCAGTTCCTCAAACTGTATAGCATTCCTCCAATGGCCACCTGTCATTTAACATTGTTGTTACTGGGTGTGTCTGCGTTGTATTTTTCTTTCCAAAACAATACAGAATCTTGAATGAAAAAAATGTGATAAAATTTTCTCACAAAATTAGACATCTAAACAGAAGTGATTGAAGTAACAACACTGTCCTGTGCAATTACTGTGGTTCAAATACAGGAGTAAATAAGGAGATGTAGTCTTCTGCTTTTAGCAAAAGATTTTCTATTGTGGACTTCACTGATTAATAGTAGAGGTAGTGTGCTTTTGCTGGCTATTTGTCTATTGTTTTGTTTCTTCTTCCAATTGTTTTTAAATTACAAACCTAGCTTTCTGACAGAAATATGTTGCCATGGAGAAAACACATAAGAAGCATTGGCTCTAGGAACACCACTTTGGGCAGCTCAAAAGCCAATTGCTCCAGTCCTACGAAATGGGTAATAAAGTCCTGTAAGACTCTATCAAGTAGATGTAAAAGATGGTAGTTGCCAATGCAGTAAGCTATAACGCTGCCAAGATAGTAAGAGTCCTCTGACCTGAACCACCATACCTTGCCTTATTTTGGTAGTGTGAGCTTAGATTGTTAGCTGGGCGAGGGAGAAGGGAAGAGGCCAAGGACCATCTTGGGGAGGAAGATTTGCATATATTTCCTCAGTTGTTAGTGGAAAGACAGAAAGAGAAGTGTCCTTAGAAGGATGGTCTTCACAAGGGCCCATGTCAACAGTCTGATGTAATAGAGAGGAACACTCTCTGGCACAGTAGCTTAACTGTAGGTAGTTATCATTTTTCAGGATGCTTCCTGGGATGTTTTTGGCCCAGGCAAACTGTCTATCCAAAAATTACACCCAAAATTACACTCAAGGTATGTTTCCCATCTTACTGCTTGAACTGGCCTGACAGTAAAAATGAGTCCGTCTAGAACTGTAAATATCTCTTCAAACCCAGTGCCTCTTATAACTTCTAATTTCCAGCTTTTGAAATATGGAGGTGGAATGGCAGTGAAAGAAGCAACAAATGCCCGAGCATCTTGCAGTGTCTGTTAAGGATGATACGTCACCACAATACCTTTCACTCACCTGGGATGAACTGGAAAGGGTGGCTGTGAGATGGGGATAGCAGGATTGTCTTTCTTCCAGAGTGTAGTAAATGGAGAAAACATTGTCTAAAAACAAGTGTTTCCGATTGCTTTATTGTTTTAAACCTTTCAGGAATGGCAAACTCAGCCATGACGGATGCGGCTTGAACCAGTGCATGGTATCATGCTGCTTTGGTTTCACCCTGAAAACCCTCTGCTTCCTTTGCAGAGTTTTTGTTACATCTGCTAGGGATATACTCTGTTATTAGCCTATTTCTAATTTAATTTCATTATCTGCTTGCACTTTTTGTATCTTTGTGCTCATTTATCTTAAATTAATTGTATAAATTTTCTGTTCTCCCTCTGCACCTGAAATTTTACACTGCTTATGTGTCCTTTTTATTTATCTCTCAATATCTTTTTCAATCCTGTTTTTATTTGCTGTGGTCTTTTTCTCATCCTAGTGTACATATTGTTGGATAATATGTATCACCCTTGGATATGCTGTAATTGCTTTCTGAACAGTTTCCATTTCCTCCGTGTCCTTCCCTCCTCCCACACCTCCTATTAGACGCTTAACCCACTGGATTGCCTCCAGCACTTCCCCATTCTTCTACGTTCAAAGTCCTTGGGGGTTTTTTATTCCTCTTGTAGTTTCAGTCTGCAGTAATGAATCCAACTGGATTATGGTCATTAGTGAGTCCTCCACCTCTGTCTCCTATCAGCTGCACTGTTGAAAGTCAGAACTTTTGTCTTTTTTTGCCACCTTTTAATACATTGAGGATATAGTACATGACTGTTGCTTGATTTATTTCTCTCATTGTGTCCCTGTTCCTGTGTGTCTGGGTAGCTGAAATCTCCTCTTATTAGTTTTGACATTTTTCTATATCTCATAATCTTCTTGTTCTTTCTGATCCAATTTTTTTCTGGTTTATATCCAGTCCGTACTGCCACCTTGCTCCCCCTATTGCCTTGAATTTTGAGCTATGATGATCCTTTCAAACAACCGCAAAAACTTTTGGCTTCCTCAAAGTTTTTTCCTGTTGGAAAGAAAGAAAGAGTTTTGAACCAAGCCATTACTACCTGAGTGGTGCCTGCCTTAGCAGAGGGCATTCCCCTGCCCACAGCTCCCTCCCACAGCAGTGCTCTGGCCCCAAATCAAGCAATTAAGCACATGCTCAAGTTCAGTCAGGTGGAGAGCACCATTAACTCACCAGGACTACTTACATGCTTAAAGCTGGCACAGGACTGAACGCTTTGCTAAATCAGTGTTGGAGCTGTGATTTTACTTTGCTAAATCAGTGTTGCAGCTTGGATAATGAAGGCTGTACGTCCTGAGACATGAGAGGTGCACAGTAACTCATTCTGGTAGACACGTGGGTGTGGAGGCAGAGAATTCAATCCCACATCTAGGTCTGAATAGCGAGCATGTCCGTGTGCATTTGCGTACACACAGGATTGCAGGGAGCACAGCACTGTGCTTGAGAATATCAAGCACATTGTAAAAGCAAATGTAAGGAATCTAGGCCTTATTCATTGCCTGTAGATGCTGTAAAAAATTCCCATTGACTTTAGCAGGCACAGTTTAGGGACTAAGACAAACACTGCAACAGCGTTTATCAAACAGCTCCATACCATGGACATATCTCTTACTGCAGTCTGACTCTACCATGTCTTACATTGTATGTACAAACTTTACAGAGAGTGGTAGGTTGACTTAGTGTCCTTCTTCTGGGTTATGTTAATGCCTGAAAAAATATTTAATGAAGCATTTATAAGTCATCTAATTTTCCTAACCTTTATCCTATCTCCTGCTCAGAGTCTTTACACTGATAATCCTACTGAGCATTTAGATAATTATGTACCAACCCTTTCCATCATAGATGACTTAGCAAATAGTGGGTTTTCCTATTGTATTTTAGTTGTAGGGTGAACATTGTCAAAATTAATACCCATACAAGACAAGGATATTTATTCTAATCCATGTCTTGTAGTTTTCAATAATGTTCTAAAGAAAATTAAATCACCTCTGAAAACTGAATTCTCAGGGTGAAATTGCATATTGTCATAGGCATGATGTGTCACATTCATTTTGTTACAAATGAATATATCAGCTTAGATTTATTTTAGCCTGGCTTATGCTTTCCAAATTCAAGTTTTAAAGGTTCACTCTGAATAGTCTTTCAGCAAAATGCATCTGGAGAGACAGTTGGATCTCATTTATAAGCCTCTCTCCCTTTCTGCCTTATGCCATAATAAATGTTCTCAACTATAAGATTTTAGATGAGATCAATTGTACTTCCCGCTTATCCCCTTTTCTACTGGCGAGTTTAAAAAAAAGATTATTTCTTTTTCACAGCATTTAAAAAGGGAGGACTCACTTGATTCATTTTTTAAAGTAGATAATTTAATAGTCTTGAATTACTGCTTGAATTCCATCTGTAGGCTGGCATTAGAGAACTGCTCACATCACAGCTTCTTTCTTTCACTGCCAAGTTTGCCATATCAAACAAACTTGTTTCCAGACTTTTCTCTTTCAATATGTTGTAGTTTTTAATAGCTATGTTTGACAGGTGACTGCAAAAACTGAAGTCCTAAAATAAAAGAAGAGCTACAGATTGAAAGTATTCATTTTTTAATAATTCTGGCTTGGGGAAAACTTTAAAATCTGTATCTTTGGATTAAATTGCTTAAAATATATGCTGTTCTTTTTAAAGTGAAGTAATTTACATCTCATGGCACAGTGAGTAGGAAAATTCAGATGCAGACATATAAAGGGCATCCAAAAATATATTCCCCAATGACAGCAACATAGCTGTGCCTAGTATGTGATGCCATCACTGACTGATTATACTTTTAAAATTAATAGTTACCCAAAAGATGCGTAATTTAAACAACACATTCTCTAAAAGAAAACTGGAGGGGGTAAAATCCCTATTATATGGCCACAGGGTTCATTTTCCTAGGCCATCAGCAAAGTTTTAACGCTCTTTAGCCCTCCTTGCGAATATCCAAACTCCTGTTTGCACATTCATTCCAGGAGGACTCTGCCCGAGCAAGTGAGGCTCCTGAAAGAAAGTGATTTTGTCAAGCTCTGACAAAATGTTAGCTAAGAGTTAGTGTGCAGTGCCACTTTATGATGAATTGGGAGGTGACAGTTGGCAGCTTTCTAAGGGAAAGTCTGAGGCTCTAGCTACACAGTGAGCTTTCTGAGATACACAGACATACAGCATAGCAATGGGAAGAGGGGACAATCAAGTTTCTTCATTCCTAGGTCAAAGCACTTTCCCTCTGCTCATATAAATAAGGAATCTCTCTCTTTCAGATGAGTACCATAATGGAAAAACACCTCGCAGTGTTTTTCCCTAATCACATAAATCAGTATAATATACATCTCTCTTGGCTGAAGTGTCAACTTTCTGCAAAATCAAATCTATTTCATGTTTCTGATCATAATACAAAATTAATTGAATTTCATGTCAATGAGACTGCAGGTGTGGAATGACTCCCATCTAATAGAACCACAGTCACAGTTTTTAAGGCAGATTCATCAAAAATCAATGTCATAGAGGTAATGGTTGTGTAATAACATCCAGCAGGTGGCCTAGAGAAGGAACTGGAAGGCATGGGGGAAACGACTAAATTGCCATCCTCTTCAGTAAGAAGAAAAGGTGGAAAGGAAACAGGGAAGAGGAATCTTGCAGCAAGTGTCTTTCTGTTGAAAAAATGCTGCCAGCATTTCTATTAAATTTGCTACCAGCAGTCACAGTAAATGCTAGAGAGACTATGAGGAGTTGGGGGGAAAACTGTCTGTTAAAGAAATACCTTACATTTAAGTGATGTTAAATAGAATTTAGTGTAAGAAGGTGTAGAAGCAGTTTCTGCTGAGCAGATCATGAAAATACTCCTTGATAAAATCTTACAACACATTTCCCTAATTTCCCTTCATGCGAGGATATATGACTTGTCATCTCTTGATAAAAAGATGAATGAGTGTGAGTGTTGAGTGTTCACAAGGTCATTAGTCATTTTAAAAGATTGATTCAAATATGGTTTATTTGTTAAGAAAAGGTAGGAACACTCCTCTTCTGCCTGGGATTTGCATGCAACTGATACACTTAATATTCGGGAGGTTAAGTGGGTGAGTGTCCAGCTGGTGGTTACTCCGACTGGGCGAGCAGGGCACAGGAGCTGGCTCTGTGCAGACAGAGCATTGCATGATCACAACTGCACTGCTTCCAGGGTCAGCACTAGTAAGTCAAAAGCAGTTTTAGCTACTTCTCCATGGCTGATTGATCAATTCATGACTCCTACAAGCCAGAGCCTGCTCCTTAGAGTGAACTGAGAGTCCTGGGGTGCCTGTTTCAGAGGCAATTAACTGTCCCTCAGCAGATCAGCTGGGCTCATTTGCTCTGGCTCAGTCCCAGCACCCCGCTGAGCACCACAGAGCCAACCTCACGGCTTTGCATCATTCCTCCCAGGGCAGTGAATTCCAGGAGGCTTATTAACTCCCTCAGCAGCACTTTGGGAGCAGACAGAGCCAGCTCAGATCTGCGGCCGTGTGCCAGAAACCATTGATCAGAGGGTGCTACAGGGCACAGCAAGGAGTCTGAGTCTCTTCTGTTCTCAGCTCCATCTCATGCTGAATGCTGGCTGACTTCAGTGGTGCTTCTTCAGTATCCCAGCACTGTATTTCCTACTAATCATATTTTGGGGGATCGACATTAGTTTGTCTTGATTTACCCCAGATAATAAGAGACTTCAGCTGTAATATTTTTGGAGCTTACCTCATTGGCAGATGGAAGAGAGAATTTTTCCAAGGGTGGTTGCTGGGTGGCTTAGTGACCCTATAGTGATCTCAGCCATAAAGCCTATCAAGTGGGAAATATGACTGGATTATATTAACTGTACGTAGCCTGTACAGCCCAGTATTAAGGTTGTGCTATTTAATCCGATATTTAAGAAGCCTGCTGCTATCATCAAGGACTGCATGTGAGAATCACCTCCAGGGGTGATCAAAGGCACAGCTAAGGTGGACACACAGCAGATAAAAGAAGTGTCCCACCCTCCTCTTGGATACTGCACACTCTGCAAGAGGAGGCAAGAACTGTCTGAGCTGGGTGTGACAGATGACAAATCTGCTTTCCATTAGGTGGATGCAGGTGTCAAAAAATTAAGCAGGATACTGTATCAGCTATTCTATGCAGTCCCTGCATCCATCAAAGATCTGTGGGCCAAGAAGTGGAAGTATATCCTTCTATTTCTTTTTTTTCCTGCCTTGTGTTAAGGGAATACTTCTTTCATGTCCTGGCAGCTCATGAAACACAAAGAATGAATTTATGTGCTTGTGAAAAAACCACTTCTGATAACACTTTCTGAAAACTTAAAATGATCTCCCAAATTGGTCTTTGATGTGAGTAAGCGCTGTCAAAGTTGCAGAAGTGCTTTCTGGAGCAACTGTTGTTGTGTAGAAACCTGTCATAGTAAAACCTCTTTTATTTCTGTTGCTTAGTTTTTATGTTGTTATGTTCAATGGGAAAGGTAATAAGAAAAGCAAAAGAATAGCTACTAGAACAATTACGACATTTAAGGAAAAGGGAAAACAGCAGTGAAAATGTATCTAGGGAAGCTTATTTGGTCTCTGTACTTGCTTGAGAATATCCAGTCTATGCATGACTCCATGAAAGCAGTCACGACAGTTGAATCGCTGTCAGAAAATCCCTATTACTATGGAAAAAAATGGGAACAAAATAGTTGTATTAAACTGAGACACAAACCAAATTTCTTTCCCAATACAGGACTAGAAAAAAAAATCCCACTTTTTTCTTGTCTCAGCCTCACAACTGGGTTTGACTCGTGGTTGGAAGAATTTGATAATCTAAATCAAATAACCATCAACTTGCTGATTTATTTGCAACAGCATTTTTAATTTGTTTGTTGCATTATCACAGTTTTAGTTTAATAAGTAATGGTCTTTACATCTTAATATGTTTGTTAAATCTTTATATTGCAATCTGAATTTCTTCTAAAATGCAATAAGGAAAACTCTAAATTAGAGTAATTTGTTCTTTCAAACTCTATCTGTTTCAGCATGTCAAGACTGAAATATATCAGCTATAGTATGTGTGCACCCATTATTTCTCATCCTTATAATGAAAATGTTCAAAAAGAAAGGAACTGAGAGAAAGGAATTCTCAGTCTGGGGAGAAGAGAAAAAGTTTTCAGTGAAAAATAAGGTATCAGCAGACAAAGAGTCAACTCAGATGGCTTTGGGGAAAACCCGCCCTCACAGAAAATAGACAATCTACTGGAGTTGCTGAGATGACAATATTTGATTTGAGAGGGTACATAGAACCAGAATCACAGAATCATAGAACAGCTTGTGTTGGAAGGTAACTTAGGATCACCTACACCCTGCCATGGGCAGGGGCACCTTCCACCAAATCAGGTCTCTCAGGGACCAATCCAACCTGGCCTTGAACACTTTCAGAGATGGGGCATCCACAGCTTCTCTGGCCAACCTGTTCCACTGCCTCACCACCCTCAAAGTAAACCTCACATCTAATCTAAATCCCTTTTCTTTTAGTTTAAAACCATTAAAACCATTTCCCCTTGTCCCATCAATATCTGCCCTTGTGAAAACTCACTGTCCCTCTTTTTCAGAATACCCTTCAGGTCCTGGAAGGTGCTGCAAGGTCTCTGCAGAGCATTCTCTTCTCCAGGCTGAACAGCCTCAGCTCTCTCAGCCTGTACTCACAGTAGAGATACTCCAGCCCTCTGACAAATTTTGTGGCCTTCCTCTGAACTCTCTCTAAGAGGTCCACGTCTTTCATGTACTGCGGACTCCAGGTCTGGACACAGTATTCCAGGGGAGGTTCTTGCAAGAGCAGAGTAGATATTTAAGCTAAGTTGCACAGAAAACATAGATGTAGAAATGGGCTTTTCCCAATAGCTAGTATGAGTTTGTGTTCATTAACTTAGGAAGAATTAATGACAGGGTACATGTTACTGACAGGCAGAGGATAGCTCTGAGAAATGTGCCTTTATGTATTGTGTGCAAGGTGTGGCACATGTGTGATTCCTTGCAGGTAGTGCCAGCTGACCGCCAGCTATGTGCATGCTGGTGCCGTCAGGAATTAACTCTCATGATCTGGATAATAAACTGGGTTTTGGAGAATTGCCCCCAGGCTTTTCAGTGACAGCCCCTATTGGTAACAGTGAACGTACTGCGAGGGAGTCAGCTGTTAGCCGAGCTTTGCTGATCTGGACCACGGTGGGTCCGACAGTGCTGCTCGGCATTCACCGGCACCTCCCGCAGCGCCGCCGCCGCTCACGGAGCAGCCCGTGCAAAGTCACGGCAAGGGTGGGAACCTGCTACACAGCAGAACTGCCACAAGTCCTCACCATGAGGGGTTCCCTCCAAAAGTAACTCCAGTTTCCTTCAGCAATGGCCCTTTGCTTTTGGTTTGGGTTTTGTTGTTGTTGCTGTTGGGTTTGGTTTTTTTTGGGGGGGGGGGGGGGGAGGGATGGTTTTTGCATTTTAGGCACTGCTGGAGCTAAAAGAAATAAAATCCACAGCTGTCCAGTATTGGAGAGCATCAAACATATTTCAGCATTGGCTATTTGAGTAGGCTGAATAAAGATTTGAAAAGGAAAATAACTGAACAAAGGGAAAGTCAGGAGAGGGTTGTTCAAGGAATGACCGTAAGGAGACCTCTTGCCTTTTGTGAAGATGTGTTTCTAAAACCTGTTTCCCTAGCAGTTGAGCGGTTTTTTTTGTTTTCTCTCAGCCAGGCTAAAGGTTTATCATTTAATGATCTCTGCAGAAGCTATGCCTGTCTTCATCTTCCTCTAAACCCTGACTATTGAAATAATGTAGCTGATAGTAGTTTCTTCGTATACAGAAGTGGTTAGGCCAGTTGCTATTACAGGCCAAATAAATGTAATTAAAGTCAAAGTGAAACAAAGGAAAAGCTGAAAGTTGAGTGCTGTGTTAACCTCCCATGCTAACCCAGATCCTGAATGCAATCTTAAAATTAAAAGGTATCATTTGTCTGGCTGTAATTATATATGACTAATAGCAGAAATTTATTCTTGGTCTCATTCATTTTGGATTATCCCTATTTGTAAAATGAGCAATTGAAAGGACCTTGATCAAGGAGTATTTTTAAATTGTTTGCTTTTTAATGAGAGAAGAGAGATCAAACGGTAAGCTAGTGTACCTCAGAGAAATGAATCTGTTAAGGGAGTGCAATGATTAGGGAGATTTTTATCTGTGGAGAGGAGACAAATCTAAAACTGCTCATTCAGATTCCAGTCTACTTCACCTGTGCCACTTAGTGAGGCAAAAGCTTGATTTTAAATTTGTACACAGGAGAAAATCTGCATTAATATAAGCTGACTAAAGTCCACAGTGGGGGAATTTTCTGTTTTCTTTATTGTTTATTACAAATTCTTAAATGGGTTAGATCTAATAAATTGTGTCTATGCAAACAATCAACACATATGTTCAGATAAAAAGAGCAGAATATTCTCAGTGTTTCACTGACACGTGCAGTTAGGTGGTCCATTAGCACTTTTATCATGTGAGTGGCTGCTCCGTGGGAGCATCAAACTGGTGAAATCTGCATTTTGACCTAACATTGCTCTGAGTCACTCACCCAGAGAGAGAGCTCTGTGTTCCCCTGAACCACTCTTGCATTTATCTTTAATATCAGTCCTCTCCATAGCACACTCGTAGTGCATGTTATATTTTATGAGTAAATCTTCCAGCCATGGGAATTTACAATAAAATAATCTTCATGTTGAGGACATTTCTGGTATTAGCTCTGTCCCTCATTATCCTACTTCTGTTTAAGCCTCTTAGATATGAAATTGAAGTGGTTAGTTGTACGTGGCAAAACAAGGAAAATCTATTTTCATTTTCAAAAGATGAAACTTTCTGGTGCATTGGCTGGGACTAAACTTGAGGGTGGTAAATTTTCAGCACGGTATGTAGGGAGTTAGCTACACGACTCATTAACATTAATTCCCATCTGTAAATAATTTTGAAATACTTTAACCAGCAGGGGAGCTATTTCATCTTTTATACTTAGCTGATTGTAAAAATGTATGCTGAAACCATCTGGCCTTAGTGCTTTGTTGGACCTCAGGCTTTTAATAGCCAGTCTGATTTCCTTCACTGAATTGGGGTTTTCTAATCCCTGGCTCAATTCTCTTTCCAAACTAGGCAATACCGTGTTGCTATTTGTTTGTCAATCAATCCCTATCTCACCAATTGAGATGAATAACAGAGTTGCTATAAAAACTTAGGAAGGCTTTGGGCCTAATTCTCATTCATGCTAAAGTTACTTTACACTACTCCGGTTGCTCATTTGCTGGGTGTAAATGCAATTTACTGCCTGAGCAATATAAAGCGACTGTAACATAAATGAGAATCAGGTCCCCTATGTTCAGAGCAGCTAACAAATTCAAATTGCTGAGTCCTATTTTCCCACAGGAGCTAGTGTACTAGAATTTCAATGCATATAAAGAATGCAACAAGCCAATTAAAAATGAAGATATTAAACGAGAAATTGAATGGTTATTTCTAAGGTCTGTTTAGAGCTGGTTGATCCAAACAATGAGACTGACTTAGCCTGGCTGTTTCAAATATGCCAGCTTCATCTAAAGTTCAGCCCTGCATGATGCTTGGAGATTTGCCACAGTACATGGAATGGACTGTCCTTATTACTTGGAGATGGAGGACTACATTTCAGAGGTGCATGCAGGGCTCCCTGACTTACCTGATAGCATTTCCCTCCCAGGGACTGTCACTGAGATTCAGCAGTTGTTAACTAGTGATGCACAACAGTGTGTTTTGGTAATGGGTGAATGAGGGGATAATGGCAAAAGTAACTTGAAACTGTAGCTACCACGAATGCCAAAGCAGACACTGCTACCTCACTCCTTTTCCCATTTCTGAAGTAATTTTTTATTGCCTAAAATCTTTAAAAAATGGGTTTCCTTATAGTGCTCTGTAATGATGGTGATGATCTGAGCTGTTGCTGGTCTATAGTAAGGAAGATATTTGATGGCAAGTAGACTGTGGAGTGGCCTATTCCAGTTTAGACAGATGTCAGTCATCCCTGTGTTCTCCTTACACCTCTTACACCTCTCTTACACCTGCATATTCATATCAGCATGAATATCCACTTTGATGTGAAGTTCACATTCCTGTACCTCTCCTCCTTTTCTTTTGGTCTGCTGGAGACACTTCAATAACCCACATACTAGTGAGGAGTTGTTCTGTTGTGGAAATCACAGGCACAAGAGGACTGATTAGTGATTTGCTAATGCATGAATCTATATGCCATAAGTAAATTGTCCTCTTTGTTCTGTTCATTACTTCAGATATTTAAATCTGTGCCTATTCTTCTCCCACCAGCTGCTAATCAGCTGATTTCAAGCCTACCTTCATCTTGCTGAAGAGCACAGGGAATGTAGTCTAGGTATCATCTTATACAAAGATTAATAGCCTTCTGTCACTGCTAACTAACAGCCTGGCTGTCTAACCTGGGGCTGTGTTAAGGAGTGCACGCCACAGTCCGGATCCCTCCTCTGCTACAGCAGCATTCTCAGATACCGAGCTGTCTGCAGTACTCCTCGTGATGAGCAGCTCCTGAGGCTCGGTTCTGTGAAGGAAAACCCATGTGGTTCCTCTCTCCTGAGGTAGCAGGCGTGTTGCTGTTGCACAAATAAACATCAACAAGCTTTGTGACCATTTAAAAGTTACTTTTGTACTTTTCTAAGGAAGACCTGTGCCTAAAATTACTTTGCTGGTTTTTAAATGAAACGTAAAATTCAGCCTATTGGTCCTATAAGTACACAACAAGCTTTGTGCTTATGGGTGCTAATAAACAGAAACCTTTTATTCCTTGACACTGAACATTGTGATTTACACCACTGTAATTGATAGTGGAATATTTTCCCAGGTCTGAGTTCAGATAAATCAGTGTAAGTAGTAAAATATTTTTGAGATGTTGCTCTATCGTAACTTTCCATTTTGCTGTGTGAAAAAAAATCTGTGTTTTGTTGATCATCATATATTACTTAGACAGTTATGATTAGTTTTGCAAATGTTAAAATGCTATAACATTATTTAATGTTGTGGTGAATTTAGGAATTTGTAGTGCCATCTATTGTTGGAAGACGTAGACTTGTAAAAGTTGATTTGCATATTCTATGGTAAAGGAGCATTAAAAATTTAATGTTTTCCTGGGTTTATTGCAAAATGAAATAGTATATGTAATTACGTATTTGGAATATTTGTACTTTGCATTCTTTAAAATTTGTCAGTCTTCACAAAGAATATCTCTCGGTTTTACTTTCATTACTATCTTGCATTTGAAACCAAACTCCATTTCGGTTTTAGATGCTGAATAAAAGCTTGTAGTGATTTACTGTACAATAGGAAAGAAACCAAATTTTTGCTTGTTGGATACAGTTAAATTTGATTAGAATTTCTTCAAAAGTGCACAGTAATTTGAGCGTGAATGTTGTCATTCCTAAGCAGTGCTGTGATCTGTTCCACTGATCGAGAAACACAGGTCCACACTCAGGCTTTCTTTCACATCTTTGTGGTGTTTGACAAGTAGAGTCCCAGCCTTTACTTGCAGCAGAGTGATGTGAGGCGTGCAAGAGGCTGTGCTGGAGGGGGTGAGGGGCTCCAAATGGACCTCAGAACATCTAGATGTCATTCCTACCTTTCACCACTGATGCAAAAGGAAACCTCTGATGGCCAAAGCTGAAAGAGCAGATGTAAAGAGACAGGGATCTTCTCACTCTCAGCAAGCTTGGGAGCTGTTGCCTTGCGAGTTGCAGTGGTAATTTTTTCCTGAGAGAAAGGTGAGAGCTGTTTCCTACCACTGCCAGAAGTCCCGAAGAATTGCTACAGCATACCTAGAGCTCTGTGGTCTCTGGCTGCCAAACCAGGGGGTATTTGTCTTGGTGACATTTGAAAGATGATGTCTCAGTGTTATTTTCCTGTATTGCAACTGTTGGTTCTCTGTGGCTGCTGTATTGCCACACTCCACAGGAAAAATCTGTCTAAACTGGGCCGCTTTTACTCCAGGAGTGCTAACCTGCCTTAGAAATGTCTCTAAGGCACACACCCCATCACCTGGCCTTTTGGGGAGCACTCCTGCTTTTTGGCTGCTGTTATTGTACAACAAATAATGGAAAGATTTTATCAGTGGGAAGAAGGCAGTGTCTATCTACATCAATAGGTACATTTGAAGGATGCTGACATCATCAGAAAGAATCCAGTCTAGCTAAATCCTTTTTAAATGTGGCTAAAATTAATGTGTATTGGCCACAGCCATCTATTCCAACGTGGTCTAATCAATTACACACTCTAATTCGGTGGTGGCGGTGCATTCCTGACTGTCACTTCATGCTCCACTGCAATCCCCACATTGGCAGGCATTCCTTTGACTCAACCCAAATCTCCTCAATATACCCTGATTTTCAGACACAATCACATCATGATTTGTGCACCGTTGTACAGCTCAGCAAACAAGGACCATGTGGAAAAGCAGAGAAGCAAGCCTAAATAAAGGTTTGTGGATAAAGGAATCACATAAGAGAGAAGAGATTGCTGATTTCCAGACAAGGCTTCTTGAACAGGAACGCTTTACATTAAACCGTGTTTGTTTAAAAATACCAGCAGCCTTCAGAGCAAGGACCAAAGCTTCCTCCCCAAGTTCTAGCAGAATGTCCAGAACGTTTCCTGTTTTAGCATTAGGAGTTTGGGCAGTTTGTGTTTTTTCTTTTTGAACATGTTGTCTTCATAAGAACAGAAACATAAACTTTGAAAAGTTGTTCTATTCCTTTACCACTGACAGAATTATTTTTAACAGTTAAAAAATAATAATGTAAGAAGAAATAGCTATATCACAGAATGATCAAAATAACTCTAACTGAAAAATATTCCATTTCTGTATGGCAAAATGGCTTTCTTATGACAAATGAGCATTGCTGTTTTGCTTGGGAAAATCACTTCATAAGAAAAATATAACATTTAAATATAGAATGATTTACTTTTAAATTACAAACTGTATGTTTTGGCTTTAAATGAATGTGCAATAATCCTTCATTGCCTCACAAATATATTTTTATTTTTCCTTCAGTTTGTAACTCACAAACTATAACATTTTGGAAATAACACCCTTCTTTTCTCTTCCAGGTCTATATAAGAAGAATAGCAAGACACAGTTCCATAGAGATATAGCTTGCGAAGTTAAGCAGTTTGAGACCTTTCAGATTGTTTTATTTTCCCCTGAAATTGATTTTGCAATCAGAAATGTCTTTGTTGTAATCTTGTTTATTTTTGAAAAATGTACATGAAATCCTATTTTCCTGAATATGGTGGAAAATAAGAAACAGGAGACACATCTTTCACCCGATAACATTTTACTCTGAGTTCTCTCCTTTGGATTGCTCTCTGACTTAATTCTCTTGCTGTTTCCTGTGTTTTCCTTCTGGTGTACACACATACACACACAGTAATTTCAACTCTGGTCATATATTAACACTTAATCTGAAGTTTGAACAACGAGTCCTATGAAGAGCAGCTGAGGACTTTGGGTTTGTCTAGTTTGGAGTAAAGGATGCTGAGGGGTGACCTCACTGCTCTCTGGAGCAGCTTCCTGAGGAGGGGAAGTGAAGAGGGATGTTCTGATCCCTTCTCCCTCAGACCCAATAATAGGACAGAAAGGAATGGTTCAAACGTGCATCACAGGAGGTTCAAACTGGATTAGGAAGCATTTCTTCATGAGAGGATGGTCAAACACTGGAACAGGCTTTCTAGAGAAGTGGTCAACGCCCTAAGCCTGTCAGCGTTTAAGAGGCATTTGGACAATGCCCTTAATAGCACGCTTTAACTTTTGGTCGGTCCAGAACTGGTCAGTCAGCTGGACTGGATGTTTGTCTTAGGTCCCTTCCAACTGAACTATCCTATTCTAAGATTCCATTTCTCTCTGCCATTAGTAAAACAATCAGAAATTGCACTGCTTCCTTGTTTGGCTTAAATGAAATAGCTGGCCTTGCTAACCACATGGGCTTTCTAAAATCTGTGATCCTATATCAGCTAAAGACCTAACAATTATAAGCCATTCAGCTTCCTGCATAATAGCTGAATTGTGACAAAACATTAAATTGAGGCTTTTCAGTTGAGACATTTGCCTTCCTTATGTTTTCATGGCACTCGGGGCAATGGAAAAGATCGAGCCTTGAGTGTGTACAATGCTGATTAATAATGTTATGTCATGCCAAGTTTCAGAAAGAAAAGACTCTCAGAGGCAAAAATGAATTATTAAACATGAAATAAAAAGACATGAGACTACTCTAACCCCAAAATCAGAACCTTTTTGAAGAAGCTCAGCTACCAACTTTAACTTAATTTTTATCATTATGTTGAAATTTTTTTGCTTTGGTTTATACCAATAGATGAGCCACTGTTATCAATATAGAGGCACTGTTTAAAAAAAAAATCTCATAAACAGCCGCAGGCAATTTCAGAAGTGTAATTCCCAACTGCTTTGATAAAAACATCTTAGCAGAATTTCAGCTGCCAAATTTTTTTAATGCCATTCTGAAATTGGATAGAAGTTTGATTGAGTTGATTCTTCACTCAGGATAAAATTACAAATCTATTAAGCACATTTTAAATCTGCTAGCTCAAATAATTAGGTGTCACTAGGCAAAACACAGGTCAGTGAGGAAGCTTAGTTTTATGGATCAGATGTGTTCATAACCTCTACGGGGGCAATCCACTTGACTGAACACTGCATGTGCATCAGATCCTTTAGAATCATTTCCAGATACTGTAAATATATTTTAGAAGGTCTAAAGGTACATAATATAGATGTTGTTGAAATGTCTAATTCCATTTGTAGTATTCCTTGTATTATAGTGATACCGCTTATATTGGTTCCAAAGTTCAGCCATACTACCTCTTACATACTGATTTCCAGATTTAAGAGCACTGTTTATATTTGTCACTTTCTGATGCCTTGAGTTGTCAGAATCCCAGCTGAAGCCATGTATGTAATCATGCTTGATTGAAGGAGATAATGGCAGAGAGCCTGAGCGCTAGAAAGCAACAGGAAGGTACAGAAGACTGCCTCGGCTCTGCTTGGCAAGTGCGATGTCCCAGCAATGTTTATCCAGCAGGGGCTCCTGGATAAGACATTAATGTCATTATGGTTATGTATTCACATCTTGACAAATGCTACTTTGTGCATACATCTTACAGATTGAACAGGTAGGAAGAACAGGAGTTATTTTTCAAAAGTTATTCAGGGTAATTGGAATTCATTTCCACCCCTACTCTGTAATTAAAAATGAGAAATGAAGAAAACTACTAAGAATAACTTTTGAGAAATTAAAAAATTCCAAGGTGTATATACGTGTCTTTTGCTGAAATGTCCAGTTTTACCCACAAATGGCAAGTGAAACCTTTCATGTGCTTAGCTTGAGAACATGAAGTTACATGCACATATTTTTTTAGGATTGTGACTTTTTCAATACTCTCATTTGATACAGATCAAATTAGAGATGCCACAAAGATGATACACTGGTATGGTAGGTTAGCCATGGCTATCAATCTCCTACACAGCTGGTCTCTCCCTGCTCCTCTTCAGTGGGATAGGATGAAAAAATATGAAGAAAAGAACTCATGGGTTAAGATGAGGGCAAGGAGATAGCTCACCAATGACTGTCATGGGCAAAACAGACCTGGTTGGGGGAAAATTAGTTAATATTAATAATTAAAATAAAGTAGGATGATAAGAAAAACAAACAAAAACTGAAGCACTTTCCCACTACCCTCATCCCCCTTTTTCCCAGGCTCCCCATCATTCTTTCATTCTGTCTTGGGGTGATTATATGATAACTCTGTATTCCACTATTATCTGCTTATTGCCCAGAAATGGGTCCCGCAGCTTTAAGCCGGGTCCGAGGGAAAGGGGGGGAAGCTGAGTAAATTCCTCAGTGTGTGCTCAAGGACTCACACACACTCCCCTGCGTTCTCACCGCTGCAGCGCCGAGGGAGCACCTTCCTGCTTTTAGCTAGCCTGTTAGCTGAGGCAACAAATTTTCCTACACGGACATACCAAAATCCTCTGATAACTTCTTCTTCCCCTTCTGGAACTGTTCAGCCCAGCTGTGATCTAAGAACCAGATCATCGGACCCCACGGACTGGCAGGGAGGCTGTGGGGATGCCACATCCCAGCCTTGGACCTCGGGAGGGGCCGAGCCAGCTACAGAGGGAACTCCAAACCCACCAGGTTTCTCTGCATCGAGGAGATTTAATATTTTAACAGTTATTCATTTTTCCTGTGCCCTGCTGGCACTTTGCTTGTTACATAAATAGTTTTTTTCACTTTCCTCCAAGAAATTCCTTTTGTATTGGTGGGGGACAGAGTGCTGAAACCTGCCTTCTGTGGAGTAGATGTTCCTTCAAGAGTGTTTCCCCCTAAACTTGTCTCAAACCGAGACACATTCCCCACTCACTCCTGCCCCCAGCCTGGTGCAGAAAGAATGGGGATTGCAGTCAGTCCATAAGAGCTCCTCTTTCTCACTCCTGCCTCCACTTACTTTTCCACTGCTCCAGCCTGTGCCCTTCCATGGACTGCAGTCCTTCAGGGTAAACCTGACTCTGCATGGACTCTCCAGGGGCTGCAGACTCTGCAGGGAATAGGATCTGAGGTTAATATTTCTGCAAGAGTTTGAAGATAAAAACTCTGATATAACTTCTCATGTGAGCAAAGCTACAGATGATGGTGCCATTTTGTGGCCATCTCTGTGGGTCTAGTTTTCAAGAGGGTTATAAACTAATGGGGGTGGGAGAATTTTGATTGATTACACTGACTCACTGGTATAGTTGGCACTCCTTATGATGCTATGGTTTGATTTGCACACTTCAAGTTTGTTTGTTTGAAATAAATAAAGACAATTATAGGCAATGAATGACTCTCTACCTCTAGTCTTGGGTGGACCTGTAACAAGGAAGGGTATTATGGAAACCCAGGAGGAAAGACACTTCAGCCTCTGAGAAAAGATGCTGAAAATTGGAAAAGGAGATACTTACCAGCTGAAGGACTTACATAAATGCCCATAAGTAAACAACTATTCACAATCTTTGAAGATGGCCAAAGTCAGAGGTTTGGAAGAGCATGTTCTTCATTGGAAGAGGATGTTTCTGCAAGATCAGCAATGGCCATTTGTTGAGTGTGGGATGGTTGTGATTATGCTGCTACTTTGTCTAATGACTTAGAAAAAATCAGTTTGGAAAAGTATTTTAACCAGTAATGTGGTGGGACATAAGTGCCTAAGGATCAGAATCAGACTGAGATTTCTTTAGCTACAAGAAGAGATTGTCTTTGTTGCTTGTCCATTTGTTTCTTTTCATACATGATAGTGCCTCATGAAATCCATGCAATGGCCCTTGTGGAATATCAGTGTTATCCTCCCTTTCCTGTTTCAGAGTATGCAGCCATAATGTTGCCCTCACTGGGCATGTGGCAATGGATATCTGCTGTAGTTATACTCCACAAAAGAGAGGATAAGATGATTTTGTAAGCTATCTGCCAGGTTGTAGAATTTAATTTGCAAGACCAAACTTCCACAATATTGTGTTTATGTTGCAGTGCCATTTTCTGTTTAATAGAAACATTCAGAATGCTCTAGTTCCATCTGTTATAAATAGTGAAAGCTGATAAACACTCTGCAAACACAAGATGCAGCTTTGTGGCGAATTATGTTTAGTACAGCCCCCAAACATAAAGCAAGATTTATAATTTTTGCTTTGCTCTTCTTTTTTTTTTTTTTAATCTACTCTACAGTAATTACTCCAGAGCTTTAAGTAGATACATAAATAACACTCAAAGTTTTCCATTTACTTATTGCGTGAGAAGACAGGGACAAGTATATGCACACACACGTACACACATTTCACACCTTCAGCTGTAATGCAGTTACAAGTCTTGTTATGGCTGCAGAATCTTTGATAAAACTACTTGCAAATACATTTTTTTATCAGAACAATAGAGTTGAAAGGCAAGCTCACATATTATTATGCATTGTATGGACAAAAAATCTCAGCCTTCAATTAAGAAAACGGAGATGAACCAGATGAGTAGGAATAGAATTGCAAAGGACTCTGAGATGAGCAGCCAAAGATGAAACTACTGCTGTTCCCTGTTCTCAGGGGAAAGGGAGAAATTGTGTAGCAACAGAGCAAGTGAGTCACTGAACAAGACTGTTAGAAGGTGTGGGTGAGCTCTTGTAGCAAAAGAAGGTTCCTGGTAATGCTATTTGGGTGTGATCATTTTTTCACCTGCCAAGACTGAAAACCAAACCATTATACACAGCCAATCTGAAACACCTCACACAGTCTACAAAGACACTTGAAAAGACAGAGTTTAAGTAAGTTTATGTCTTGTTTTGCTCAAACTGGATTCCAGCAGGTGACTGACACATCCACTCAAAAAGTGGAAGAAACATTTTTTTTTTTTATTTTTGAAGCCAATATATTTCAAAGACATTAACTGGACAGACCTCACTGCAGCCACTGCAGTCATTAAGACAAGTGAATATTTCATCTGCTGCAGAAAATGTTTGTTTTTCCACTCAAGTTGCCCAACTTTGACTTAGCCACCCTTTCCATTACATAGTCACACCACCTACAACTTCCTGGCTGTGTGAGCAGATGATCCTATAGACTGGGCCTTTTGACAGCTGTGGTAAAACAGTTGCTTTTGGAAAGAGGAGTTAAAAGTTCTGAGATGAGTTTTACACATCCATCTCCTCAATTATAATTGATCTTGGAGTAATTAGCAGGAGACATATTCTTTAAGGCAACAAGTATATTTCAGAAAACAACTGCTTCCCAGGGTGTCATCCCTGTACAAAACATTTCTTCCATACCCACAGCCTTAGCTGAGCAACCCACACTGCACATACAGTCACAGTTTCATATTCTGTTTTCTCCATTTTTTGAAGTATTGACTTCTCCTGTCAATTCAGGGACACAGCTTTGATATGACCCTCAAACTGGAGAGGAAAACAGCAGAGATGATGTATATATTTACAACCCACCAGCCAATGTAGCTGTTGTTTAATCCATTAACATGTTTATTTCTCACTTTTTCTGCAATAGAGTATGTTTTGTTTCTGCAATAAAAGTGCAGCATTTTAGGAGTCACATGAAAAGGGGATATTCCTTAACCCTTAGTGTTTGATTTGTCTGTCAGTGCCCCAGGAAAGCCAAGACCCTCGTGCCCAACCAGTCTGTCAGCATCCTGTGATGGGGACCCTTCACTGAGCAATCCTGCTGGATCGGAGGGTGGTTTGACTGACTTATTCAGGGACACACATGGATGGCATAATGGAAACCCTTCAGCAGGTCTTCCACTTTATACCAGTATTTCCCCTCTGCTGGTGATTGCCAGCGCCCATGAAGGACTCACACCAACAGTTTACAGAGTATCACTTTTTGTTAATACAAAATTGTGACAGGTTAAGGTTCGAGGATTGTTTGTGATGGTATTTGACTGCAAAAATGTATTCAAAGCAATGCACAGAAAAACTCTAATCCCCAAAAAAATGTTCAGTACCCACAGAGTGTGGTTCTTACCCATCCCTATGAGGGAGAGGACAGGTTCAGCCCATTGCCTGATCCCAGCAGGTACAGTGGAGTCTTCCCTAACTTTTCCCCATTCTCAATATATTTTCATACTATTTCTTTATGTTTAGGTGGAGCTTAAATAACTCTATTCATACACATCTTTGTTACTGATTGGTGCAAAGTTCTCTTGCTTCGCTCTTAAATGTATAGTCAATAAAACATAAAGCGCTTCCTCAGTGAGGGGTGGTTGTGCCTTGGGGGCAGGTACCTTTGGGATGCAGGTGTGTGCTGTATTATAATTAGGCTGTAATGAACCAAGCTCACCCGAGGAGAGCGATTTCGCCAGAGTTGCTGGCTTGGCAGCAAGACAGCCTCTCCTATCTCCCCTGACTGACAGCTGCTAGGGGGTTTATCAGCTGCAAAGTACCATCCAGTTCCCCTTCCTGCAAGGGTTTCAGCAGAGCCTTGGCCACAGGGTTTCCACTCCACTCCCCCTCCATTCCACCCCTCTCAGCAGGTGCTCATGGTTGCAGACTGTGTGTGTGTGATCTTGGTGGAACAGGTTTCGAGCCTGCCGACCACATCCCATCCAGGGAGCAGCAGCTGCATTTTACCGTGTAATTTCTGTACCATTATAACTTCTGTTAGGATGTGAATATAACTTGCCTCTCATTTTAACCCCAGCCATCTTTCCACATTAGGTATACCAAATCAGAACATATAACCAGAAAGTGTCCTTAATCTGGAATACAGCAAAGTGTCAAGGAAAAAGATTTCTGTCAAAGACAGAAACCTACAGAAAAGGCAAGGCACTTAGCCCTCTGGCCATTATTTCTTTAAATTTTGGTTTTAACTGTGCATTCCTCTCATTCTTTCTTTGTGACCTTTCTCATAAGGACAGGCATTTTCTTATCTTTTTCTTCCTGGAGTCAAGTTAATTTAATTTACTGATCATATCAAAGGCCTAATGCTTATGTATGTGTATTTCACTGGATTAGTTTAACTGGGTGTAAAAGAATGTTAAGTAAAGATAATAGGATGATTCTTTTGAACACAACAGGTACAAATTAAGTTGTTAACTATATAATATACCTTGCATTGCTTATCATGTCTGATAAGCAAGCTCAATAGTATTTAGCTTTGGCACAGCATGTAGCTTCATCAAGAACATAACTCTTTGGACTAATTTTTAGTTGCAATGAAAGCAAAAAAGAAGGCTGCTGATTCAGAAATTGGTTTTGCCCACGGTTCTGCTTCTTCTCAATCATCTGCTCTCCACCTGCCTTGGGGAAAAGTCAGTGTTTTATGCAGGAGCTCCTACTAAATTGCTGGAAATTATGGCATGGTCTAGTATGAGGAACTGAAATTTGTCTGTTGTGCAGAACTGGAATTTATGCTAGTTTATCATATCAGGTTGTGGTGTTAAGTGAAGTAGCTTAGTTCATGCAGGAGAGACAGGGATGGCCAAGACAAGCACAATGGATGGCTGGATGAGGCGGACATTCAGCTCTTATCTGCTGAGTAGCCTTTTGTTTGTATGAACCAGCACCCTGATAAAAATCCCTATTCCTGTCAAGTATCATGTAAGGTCACAGAGAAAGGTCTGCATTTCAAGCCTTAATTATAGCATAGCTCCAGTTACACCACTGAGTTAGGCCAGCAGAGCTAATTAATTAGTTGCAGAGTCAGAGTAATGTAAACTGGAAGGGACCATTCTCTGGAATGGATGTGGTCTGATCCACCCTTCAAAGTAGGTCTAGCAGGTTGCTTGGATCACTCAGTTGAGCTTTGAGTATTTCTAAGGGCGGTGGAGATACCTGTGGCTGCCTACCCCCAGCAGAAGCAATTTTTTTTTTCTCTTAATATTTTACCAGAAATTCCTTTTTAGCAGTTTGCTCTCACTCCTCCTCAGGCTTTCACTCTGCACCTTCGAGGAGAGTTTGGCTTCATCTTCCCTACACCCCTCAGTGGGCATATGACGTCCCCAGCCTTTTCCAGGCTAAACAAACTCAGTTTATTTAAGCCTCTCCTCATAAGTCATGTACTTCAGGTTTTAATCACTCAGAGTAGATAAATGGTTTATCTAAACTTTTGCGTTGAACATCGTATAGAGTTCAGCTCTTGAAATTCAAGTTCTAGACACATAGCAAATTTATCTTTGTGTTCAGGAGGCAGAGGAGCCAAAACAAATTACAAGATTTATCTTAGATGCATGTAAATTGGCAGGATAACGTAATATCTAAAGTGTCTGAATTAATTGCTGTGATCCTTAGATAAATTAACAAAGGCGCATTTCTATGCTTATATATGGCATTACTTTAGAGATCAGTAAGGAATAACATTATTTGCTTCTGTCTAGTCTTTAAAAACATACAACAAATACTTGTAGCTTTCTTCAAAATCTTTTTCAATTTGGTAAGGTTTGGAAATCCATGCCTTAAAGCCAGAAGAAGTCAATGAGTTTCATTTAGTAAGTTTAGGCAACGGGAAAGTCAGTGGTTATTGCATTTTTGTACAGTGGGATGAGAAGGATCAGAGAACTGTGAAGTCAGTAAGAAAACATAAAAAATTTCTGTAGTTGGAAGACAGATCAATTCAGTCTAAAACAATGTACATCATTTTAGCATGATGGCAATTTACAATCAAAACAACTTACCTTGGGAATTAAGGAATTTATCACTATGTGAACCCTTTAAATTATGACTGTGTGTCTAAGAGATATCCTCCAGCCCAGTCAGAAATTATGGGTCAAGAACTGGGTGAAGTATTGTGACCTTTATTATGCAAAAGCTCAGAGTAAACTCTCTGCATAGTTATTTCAAGTTTTAAGTCTGTGGACCTATAAAATGGAATCAAAGTGACGTGCTACAAAGTTAATCCCCAATGGCTTCCTAGACTGGAATAAAAATTTTCCTTCAGTGTTAGATACTGCCATGCTCTCCATTTCACAAAATTCTTACCATCTGCATTCATTATTGCAACATCTGTTCTAAAAGATGGATGTCTTCTTTTGATATTTCAACTTGTATCTCCTATTGTGTTGTATCTCCTATTTGCAGATTCCAGATTTATTTTAGGGTAGTTTCTGACCACTAAGCATAATGAAAATGAAATCCATTAAATAATTTAGGTGGATTAGAATCCCTAATAACATTTCACTTTCAGATCCTTTGAACTTACGTTTTATTTCTTGAACCTACTGTATATGAAAGTCTACAAAACAAACAAAACTGATGCATAGAACTTCAGAAGAGAACAGTGTTCCAAATCTAGGAAATAATTTGTCTCTCTACCTTTGGAGACATGTGGAACTAGAGAAACACTTAAATCACCCATGGAAAGTTCTTAGGGCAATTATGAGCTAAAAAACTTCTGCACCTCATCTTTGAGTTCCTAGTCAGAAAAGCATTCAGTTTCAATTTGCCATAGTTTTCTCTAGAAAGCCCTCTCTTCTCCAGTGGAACTCCTCCTTTGCAGGACTGTGCTCTTTGTTCTGGAGCTGTTCCTTCACTTCTGGAATAGCATACCATGTGCATTCTCCAGCCTCCTTACACAACAGGTTGCAGCAAATCTCCTATCTAACATCCTAACCCCTTTTTTTAAATGAGGCATAGAAATAAACTTTCCTTCATTAAGTGATCCTTCCTCAGCCTTCCAAAAGCAACACCTAAGCTGAGAAACCTAAAATAAATTGTATGCATGTTCTATAGAAATCCTCTAAACAAATAAAACTGAGAGACACTTTATAGCAGTGATATTTTCTTACTTGCAAGTGTTTCAGAAGACTCCCACAGCAGCAGGTGTTAAGGAAGTATCCATCTGTTCTTGTTTCTCTGCACAGAAGTACATTGAATAGATAAGAGTTTCTAAATGTTCAGGGTTGTCATTAAAATGGGTTAGCTGTGATCGTCACTTAAGGCATTCCTGATATTGAAATTAAAATGAAGACAATCTCTGGCTCTGTTGCAATTTGAGAATGCGATCAATGGTTCCCTGAAGAAACATCCTGTCAACTGAATACTTTTTAAATTATCTTCTGAAAACCACTTCAGTATTCCTGTGACTGAACTGGAAATGCTGTATCAGCAACATTACTGTTCTCTGAAAATATGGATCAAACCCCAGCTGTTGCAGATATGTTAATTGATGAATAAAGTTAAGAGATCTGAAGCCTTTATACTACACTTGAAACTTATGTTTCTATTTAAATATTGAAGGCTTTTCAGCTTTCTCCTCCAAATGCGAAAAATTACTTGAGTCACTTCTAAGGAAGGCTTCAGAATCTCTAAACTTGAATGCTACAGTATAAAGACAGAGGACTGGAGCTTCATCAACACAGCAGTGAAATCAGCATGAGAAAGGGGAGATGGCAAACAAGCTGTGAAAAACAACGTCAGTTTTTTTGGAGGTGAGACAGAAAATATACTGGGCAATAGCATGAATGAATCTACAAAACAGTTACAAACTTCTACGCACTCCAAGGCATTTTGATACCTTAGGTATTATATAAGCTACTACACTGTCATCTATTCAGATCAGAAAATGGATCTCTGCAAGCAGTATGAAAGTGTCAAGAATGAAAACTCCCTCTCTGCTCTTTTAGCATTGTACTCCACTCAACAGAAGGAAACAAAAGGAACTTTTTGCATGTAGCCCATGTAGCAAATATAATATCCTTATAATGAAAGCTAAAATAATACCGAGGTATTAAGGCTTTGTATTAGTTTGTGATTTGCAAAGTCTAATAGCTTCCACCTAAGAAAATGGTAGCAGTACCTTGCTTGCCAAAGTTTGATCTATGCATTACGTTTTCATTTTCTGTATTTCTCTGACACTTTCCTCTCTCAAGAAGGCACGTTGCTTTAAGTAATTTTGCTATTTGTATGTGAATTAATTGGTCTGGATACTTGGTAGGCAAATATTCTCATACCATGATGGAGCAGTTCTGGTATTGTCAACCACAACTGTTTACAGCTAAATCTATCTGCAAAGCTTCTAGATCTCAGCTTTGAAATCATCAGTTAAAAAAAAAAATAACACAGACCTTTGCATCTTCCAAAGAATCCTCTCAAACAAGTAATAGCTGACCAGCCTTCAGCTGGTATGGGATCTTTCCAGGTTTATAGTCCAACCTTAAATGTAGTTATAAATATAAATTTCACATTGAATTTTTGTGGTTATGCAATCTTTTTTATTCCTTGGTTGTTGACTTTACTGAGATTGCTAGATCTAAAAAACTGTGAGTAGAGGAAACAGGGTGGGGTTTTTTTAGAAAATAGTTTGCAATTTTAGACCTGAAAAGTGGTAAAATTTTGAGAACAGCATTGTTATCCAGGAAAAAAAAACAAACAGCAAACAAAAAACAACCCACCCTACCATGATCTGGACAACAGAGCATGTGATATACTAATTTGTTTGACGGAAAAGTATAGATTGCGTGCTAGGATTGTTTTGGCACTCGGCATTTTGCTAAGCCACCTGCCAGGTTAAGCCACTCTAATCATGTAACCATGGCAATACTGCTGGCGTCAGCATGAAGAACTGATTTGTGCAGCCAGTAAGGACTGGGCACCTTAATGCATTAATGGGAGCTGTTAGGAACTGTTTGGAAATAAATATGTAAAATAGGTATAAAAGGTTCTTTCAGATTTTTTAGTGTTTTGCTTCAGGCAATATTTGTTAACAGCAGGCCACCGTGTTTATCGGGCTAAGAGAACATGGTTGTGAGCACTGAAATAGATAACAAACTGCTGGTAAATAACTGCTGGTTGATTCTCCTCTGCTGCTTTGCTTTTTGTGCTTTGATGGGAAACAACTGTTTCATTTTTAGCAGGAAGTGTTAGCCCATGCTTGTGCTCCGCTGAGGTAAACTGGCAACTTAACAGCAGTAATTGCAGAAAATCTGAAAATAAGACAAACCCAACAAAATTTGAAAGTTTTAATTAGGTTCTATAAAGATGGTCAGAGAGCTGGTCAAAGTGTTGCTACCATATATTATACCTCTTCTTCTTCACCCTTGGCTGTTTTCCAAATGCTTTTCCCACACACACACTTCCTCTCCGTCTCACATTTGCCTTTCATATGCCCCTCAGTTATGTGTTTTCCTCACACCTTTAATTTGCAGCTACACTGCTTCACAAGTAATGGGTTTGTTTTTTTCCAGAGAGACAATGATCTGATGATATACTGTCTCCAGCATCAGTGCTGACTTAATTAATTTCTACCCCTATATCAACAAGGTGCAGGACTGTAATGTGAATCAGACCAGAAAAGAGATCCACTTCAAAGTAAAAACTTCAGCATTCCTTCTCTCCAACTTCCCTTTTTTCAGCTAGATGCCTGGTTCACACAGTAGCCCCACAAGCATAAGCATATGTAAACATAATTAAAGGAATGCCTCAGTGAATTTTATAGAAGGCGGAACAGAGTACTGATTATTTCTGATTTTGTGGCCAGATGAGGGAAAAAGATAAACTCATAAAATCTGTATTCACTCTCCAAACCAAAAGCTTCACTTTCATGAGAGGAAAAAGGGAGTCCTTAATGACCTCAATGCACATTTTTATGTTGTGTCTACTTTGGTTTGCCTACTAACAGCATTACGTGATGTATTATTTTCATAAGAAATTATTTTCATTCACTGCATCTTATTTTCCTGGTCTGAATTGCAGTTGATACAGGTAGCCCAAATTGTTCCTCTATGCTGTGGCCCAGCTGTTGCAAATTTTTCTTTATTCTCTCAATTTTTTATGGTCTTCCTCCACAACTTTTTCCTCTAATATCTCATTCCTCCATTTTTTCCCCTTTTGGTAATTTTTCATGGTGAGTGCCGGTTTTCGGTGGTTTGCTAATTTGCCAAACAGCGCTGTGCTTGCTGAAGTGTATTTGTGTCCCCTAGACTGGCAACTGTTGGGCTCTGTACAGAAGAGTTGCTGCATTAACACATATATTCGCTTTTGTACTAAATCATGATGTTTTGTAGGCTGTGAAAAAAGTGAAATTATGATTTTGTACTGAAATAAAGGAATGAAAACTTTTAAAACAACTGTGGCAACAGGAGCCCACTTAAGAATGTGGGGCTATGAACCTTTTTTAGTCCCTGAAGCTCTTCACTTTGCTCTTATGCCCCATTGCTCTATGGAGTCCATTTGACATGACAGCTAGCCAGGATAAATATCCAAGGCAGGGAAGTTCCAAGTGTATCCTTGCAAATAGTGAGGAATTATTCAGGGCTCTAACATTTCTGTTTCTTTTCATCCTTCATCTTTGAGAACAGCAAAATTGAATCAAAAAGTTAGCTGAAACATAGTTGGAAAAAGAATATGTTGCTTTTAATAGCTTAAAATATGTAAGGCTGCTTTGAGGATGATTCTATAATTTTGTAACTCCCTTCATAATACTGCAGGTACTCAGAAAATAGGGCCCAATTCTTGAAAGGAGATTAAAAACCTACTATGAAGATCAGATAATTCACATTCTTTTGTTTTCTTGTGTTTTGCTAACAGGCAGGAAAGAAGGAGCACAGAGGACAGAACAACTAAAAGCAACAGAGACAGAAGAGATACATAAATAAAAGCAGAATTAGAAAAGAAAGGAACTGAATCACTCATAAGTGAAGGTCAGAAAACAGCATGCCCACTTATTGCACTTGATTGTTAGAAGCATTGATTTTGCTGCTTCTAAAAAGTTCTTAAGAAATTTAGTTGTTTTTCCAAACTATACTGCTTCGGGCCTGCAGACTACAGGGGAAGAGCAGTGGTAGGCAAGAGCTGCCACATCTGAAAAGGAGAGATGCCTAACACAGTATATTTTCACTGCCAGGAAATAACAAAGAAACATTCTTGCCTGTTTAGTTGTATTAAATCATGGATAGAAAGTCAACTGCTTATCTGGAGCCTGGCATAGATTTCCAATAACTTGCTTTTCCTCAAGCACAAACATACGACAGCACTTGAAGAAAACCACAGAGTGAATCTTTTATAATCCAAAAATAATCTTTTTCGATTTCCATGAGAAAACAGCACTTATTTATTCAGTCTTTGTTACTCACCCTGCAATTAAGTCAAGTGCTGACACAGATTACTGGGTCATTTATGCCTCAAACTGCTCAACAGAGATGATATCTTCTGGTATTGTAAATATACAAAATTAAAACTTTATGGCTTTTAATAGTAATAATAAAAACCCCAATATACAGAATTACTACACAGCCACATGTGCGTGGTATATAGGTAATAGGTAGTGCTGTGCAATAGGTGGTTGCAGTAGTCACTGTTTTGCTACACAGTGGTGCTCTCCAATCCAATCTGTGTTTATAGTTAAGGACATATTCTGTTCGTGTACTATGCAGGATGATGGTGTCTGTGCCTGTGTGGCTCTGACAGGCTGATCTACAGGCTTCCATTACCTTGGTGTTTGGGGTGTTGCTGTCCTACCCTAGAGAATTTGCCTTAGTTTTAACAAGGATGTCCATGTGGCTGGACAGGCAACCCTATGGTGTTCCATCTGTCCCCACCACACAGGTTCTTTACATCCTGCTGAAAGCTCCTTGACACTGTGTGAGGTGTTCTCTTGCATGGCACTTACTCCATGAGGCCTTTAGCACATCTGTGAAGGCTGTAAAAGTGCTGTCCCTAACTCATCTGCTCACATATAGGCCACAATTTCTCAGCATGTGGCCCTTCAAGAGCAGCTCTGCCCATCAGTGCTCATAAGTATTGACCTTAATTTTACCGAGACAAGCATTCAGCCTGAAAGATGGGGAAGCAGGAGGGAAGCAGAAGCCTGCAGAGAGGACCAGGCATTCCCTACGTGCACTCCTTCTATTTGAGGGCACTGTTCTGTCCTATACATTGAGTGGACAACTGTATAGCCAGCAGCTGGCCTCCAGCAGTGTCTGCACTGTTACTGAGCTTTGTTCATTTGCATCATGTGTACTGATTTCAGACACCAGGTGACAGCCAACGGGACACTAACTCCTCTATGTAACACCACGTTCATGGCTCTGGGATAGGAGCTCTCAGGAAGCAGCAAGCATGGGCTGCCCCACAAGGGAAGGAAGCGAGGACCTGAGTGCAATAGCAAGGCAGGTAGGGCAATGATCCCACCCGGGAGGGCACTATCCCATGGTACCTGAGCAGGTGCCACACTGGGGAGCAGGGTGAGGCAATACTTGAGATTACAAGAGACGTCTGCAGTGATGAAGCAGGTGCAAGGAGCGCGGAAGAGGCTGTAGAGCCTCTTGGCACACTCAAAGCCCTGACAACAACATGCTTATTTCCAGATTTTCATCCAGTCCAGAAGGTATCAGTCTCTTAAAAGTAATCTTGTTAGAGACAAGGCACAGCTGTTCAGGGCTGGGATGTTTACTGCAGTCCAGTAAAGTCTGCGAAGCCATATGCTGTTTGATCCTCTGCTCCCTGGCTATTTACCAAGTCAGTGTCCGGAGGGGCAATAGGTTGAGCTGTGCCAGAATGGCTGACAAACACCAGCCCTTCTGCTGGCCCACGAGGGGCCCTGAAAGCATCATAATTATATGTGATTACATTCTGCAGTACTTAGTGATCCATCGTACCCTAGTGATCATTGCAGTGGTTCATTTGCACTTTCAGGTCTGAACTGATGAGATTTTGATAAGCAGCCACACACAGAGCAGCATCATCATACCATATATAAATGCCCCCATCCTGACAGCCACAGTGCCTCGCTGAGTGTGAAGCTGTGCTTTTGACTGACATAATGTCAGTGCAAACTATACCTTTAAGATGCCCATGGCCTGACATACACTTAGTGATTTGCAGGAGAAAGTGGGGAGTGTGGTCAAACTGAAGGGTTCCAGAAGAGGACAGTCAGGTGACAAAATCAGAGCAGCCTGACACAAACGTCAGCCTTGGTCTTTAGTGGAAATTCTCTCTCCTTGCACCACCACCTCAACTACAGTCTGTGGCTATAGGTGGTTGTATTATGTCCAAGACTTCATAATCCATTACCATTTCCATGTAGGATATGTACTTGCTGTTTGTCTTTCCTTCATCCTGCTTCTTTCCAAGCTTCTCTCCTTCCTCTACCCCAGGAAGAAAATCTTTACTCCTGTAATTTTCCCTTCTTCTCTTTAGTCTGTGTAAAGTCAATCCCTTCTCCAGCTGCCATAACACATGACAGCCACCTGGTTGCCATGAGACTCGACAGGTCAGGCCTCTTCCCCCCCCAGTAGCAATCACCAGTGTGAAACACTTGCAGTAACCAACTATCTTGGCTCTTTATCTACAATTTAGGCAAGTGCATGACAGAAGAAGGATGAGAAGAAAGACTGAGTACTGAGGACTGTCCTCCTCCTTCAGATAAAACATACAATATTTTGGCTGACATGCAACAATACACGTAGTAAAGCTAATCCTTCTGACTGCAGTCAAATCAGTTCAGGACTCAGCCCACCACAGGATGTGGAGAGATAACCACTTTTGTTGAAGCTCCAGCACGCTCCTAGGAATGCGGTGACCAGAAGGAAAGGCCCCTTACATGCAGTGCCCAGTTACTTTCAGCTACAGATGCAGGATAAGGATCATCTTCTTTTATGTTCAGTAGGCAGATCTGTTACCTTCAGATAATGTAATGAAGAGTGTATTCTGTGGAAAACAAAACAAAAATTGAGACCAAAACAGCATTTCTGCTGTTGTGGGGACCTCTCATTGGATCTGGTGTTCAGGGTCTTCATCCCACTGTTGTTGTTTTCAGCACCGCAGGTTGGGGTGAACGATGCTGTAACTCACAATGAGTGTTACAGGTTTCTGCTCTTGCCTATTTCTGGAACGTGCAGTCAAAAATTTCAGCTCCCCAGTTTTGTGAACCTACTGCTAACCAAAAGGATTGGGCCTGGAATTGCCAGGAGATGAAGGCAGTAAGGATGAATCAATCCAATGAATCAAGGAACCTGCAGGGCTGCTTCAAAAACTGGCTCTTACTCTCTTGTGCTGTGTGCTAGTTCTGTCTGCTAGAGCTCTGTCTCACCAGAGGTGCTTGAGTAGACCAACCCTTTCAGGTGTTCACAGAACATTGTAAAATAAACTCTTTGACGTAGATTAAGTTGTCCCAGGTCACATGGGCAGCAGTCAAACAGAACTGCATTTTAGGCAGTTTGTACAGAAGTCCATGTGAATTTTGTGGACAATGATGCACTGATTCATCTGAACAACAAGCATTTTTCAGAGACAGATCTGGAGGCACAGAGCCCCTTAAAAGTGTGCCGGGGTTTAGGTCAGTCCCTGTACAGCCTCAGGTACTCCAGTGCTCATTACCTTCAGCAATGTCATTTATTCTAAAGGTGATCGATATAGAGAATATGCTCTAAGAATGTTTTCTCATGAACAGTTGGTACAGAGGGTCGTATCTGCGGGTTTCTGGCTGCCTGGCAGGCACTGTATCACCTTCTGTTTTACAGTGGAACTAATTGTTCACCTCAGTGCAGCACAGCCAACAGCCGCTACAAACTGCAAAGTTCAGACAGTGCCCTTGGTGAGCAGAGAAACACACACTAATGGGGACTTGTCCTGTACAAAAGGAGGCACACGTGATATATATACACACACATCTCAGCTTGCATATAATGGATTTGTTAGAGCGAATGCCTGAAGACCTTTAAGGGGACAGCACCTACATTTTCTTTATATAGATGGTGTTTAGTGCCACGAGGTGCAACAGCTAGCCCTATGCTGGCATAAACTGCTGGTGTAATTGCCTGGTGATTTCAATGAAGATTTAAGTAAGCAAAAACCTCCATGTCTTAAACTAACATGAGGCAATGCATAAAGTCTGTAATTCTCATTATCTTCACCTAGGTCATACTCCATCCCTTACTAATTGGCTCTGTGCGCATCCCATTTTGAGTTACAATGTTTACAACCTTTTCTTGATAATCTAATGTGCAGACAGGCCAGACTCCAAATGCAAGGTGTTTTTATTCCCCCTTCTTTTGCATAATAAGTTCTGAACTGGAACCACATTTCCACCTATCTGCTAGTGCTTTTCCATGTCAGTGGCTGCTACTGTTGCAACACGGGTGTGACTTGGCCACTGACATTTCAGTGTGACTCTTCTGCTTTAAGGTATTCCTCATCACTAATTCAAGAGTTTCTTTGGTACAGACATAAAGTAGGTCTGTTTCAAGGCTCTTAGGTTAGTTAGCTCTCCTTGACATTACTCCTTTGGAAGCTCACGTTCACGTGGAGCCTTGTCATGATATGGGATTGCATGACCTCTGAAAATCCACTTTCCCAATTAATAATGCTTCTTCTGCTAATTTTTTGTTGTTTAATGACCACCACAAGGGCTAAAACTTCCCTATTGCAATATTCATTGTTTTGAGATTTTGCTGGCAGAAATCACTTATGTCAGTCTTCCATTTTTAAACTGCCTTCTTTTTCCCCTCTAAGTTTCTGTCAAGGCTTGTGACCAGGAAAGCTTCAAGGATATGTGTAGCATTAGACATTGTTCAATTGAACCTGAATAATACACGTTTGGTTTCCTTCATCTGTGTCAAGCTTTTAGTAATCATCAACTTAAAGATACACGTGCCTTCTTAAAAACAGCAGGCTCACAGGACACCATATCTACTGGTGACAAAATCTTTGTCCTAGGGTATGTAACCTACAGACACAAAGAAAATACCGTGAATGAGCAGCACAATGTCGTAAAAATCCTGAGTGATTTGTACTCAGTATAGCAAAGAGAGGTTTTCAGGTGGATCAAAATAACCAAACAACGAACAAAAAACCTCCTCAACCAAACCAAAACTGGAAGCTTTGACTTGAAGGTGCTGCATAAAAATGGAAACATCTTAAGGATAAAAATGACCCATGAAGAAAAGTCCATCTTAAATAGACAAACATAGCAGGTAGACAAGTTTCAAAACCTCAGTGCTGAAAAAAGGTATTAACATTTGGCACTGATGGGTTACAGAAGTAGCTGGACACGACTCACTAATGCAAACTGTCAGTGTTTTCTGCAGAGCAGCTGACCTCACCTGCAGGCAGAAACCCTGAGCACCAAGGCCTTAGTAAGCATTTTCATAACTCCTGAACTGCCCATGTTCACCTTAACCTTCTGGCCATTTCTCTGAATGCCAGACCACAGAGTAAACAGAGGGACAGTGCTCCCACCTCGCTCCTCACTGGCACCCAAAGGCACCGGGCACTTGCAACAGCAATAATGAAACAGTGCTATTCTGTTAAAGTATAATTCCCATTAAAAATGCAGATTAAAAAAAAAAACAAAACACCCAAACTTTCATATTCGTGTCCACCATTTTAGGGCAAATAATTAAAGAAAAGAAACCGAAACAACAAACTGCCAAACATAAAAGAAACAGGAACGGTCTTTCACAAAGAATCATTGATATTGGAAAAGACCATTAGCAATGAGCTCAACCATTAACCGAGCACTGCTAAGTCTACCACTAAACCATGTCCCCAAGCACCACACTACAGCTTTTTTGAACGCTTGCAGGGAAAGTGATTCCACCACTTCCCTGGGCAGCCTGTTCCAGTGCTTCATGCTTTCTGTGAAGAAGTTTTTCCTGACATCCCACCTGAACCTCCTGTGGCACAACTTGAGGCCATTTCCAATAGTCCCACTATTTGTTACTTGGTAAAAGTGGCCGACCCTCACCTGGCTACGAGCTCCTTTAATGGAGTTGTCGAGAGCGAGAAGGTCCCTCCTAAGCCTCCCCTTCTCCAGTATAAACAGCCCCAGCTCCCACAGCTGCTCCTCATGTGGCCTGCGTGCCAGACCCTTCTAAACATCCCTCCTCACCCGCAACACCCGTTTTGAGGGCATGGAGGAGGGCCCTTTCTAGCACAACGCTACTATCAATACTGTTATTTATAGACGAAACGCGTTTAAACAAACCCTTCCCGACACTACACGGCGGCAGG